>OZ024743.1:145783974-145828974 GCA_964016885.1 Eledone cirrhosa | reverse complement strand
ATAAAGCCAGAATCAGTTCCCGTCCCACCCTTGCAAGCAGGGAAAAGCGGACGTAAAATGATGATGATGATATATATGTATATATATATATATATATATACATAAATATATATATGTAATATATATATATATATATATATATATATATATAATATATACAGGGTGCGAACGATATTTGTTCGCAAGATTACTGTCTAGGAAAAAATAACACAGTAGTTTTATTTTTTAAGATTTATTTATCAAACTTGGGTCAGTTTGTCTTCAACTTATTCTTTCGATCTCACTCGATAAACCCGCCATCGGTGTTCATTTTGAGGCCCTCAGGGAAGAAGTGAGGTGGCATGACGTCACCTTGACTGCTGACGACACCTAAGACCAATGTTGTCATTGGAAACTTTGTCTGCATGACTCTGGACATGTCTTTGGATGAGACAGCGAGCCACCTGTTGTTCTGGGAGTTGATCCTCTGGTCTTGGCAGAAGTTTTTCTCATCGGAGAAAAACCACAGCATGTCTGGCTCCAGTGGGTGTTTCAACTTGGGTCAGTTTGTCTTCCGTGCTTCAGTCGCTTTTCTTGCATTGCCTTTGACAGAAATTGTCCTTTCCTCATCTTGTATGAAACGTAGCGAATGTCTTCATGTACCACCAGCCTAATGAAATTTTTATCCACGCTTTTCTCCCTTGCAATGGTGCACATTGACTTGCTAGGTTCATTGTTGATGATATCGTGAACTTCAGCGACGAACTCGGGCATTCTGATGGCGTAAGATCGTCGATCATGTGTTTTCTTCTCTGATGTTGCTTCGTAGTCGAATCCTGAATCTTCCAATTCCTTTCTGACCTTTTCCACCATTCTCCTGCTGACGCTGAGAAAGTCTGAAATTTCCTTATTTGTCCTCTCGGCGCGGATTCCAAGAAGAACTCTGTGTCTCTTCCACAAATTTGGAGGTTCAAAATTATTCATAATCAATTATTCTGAAAATAAATAATGGAAATATAGTCACTGTTTTTATGAAGACAAGAGTGACAATGGAAGTAAAAAAATTTTGCATAAAATTAGCAGTTGAAAATTGCGAACAAATATCGTCCGCACCCTGTATATATATATATACACATAATATATATATATATATATATATATATATATATACATACACTTTATATATATATATACACACAATATATATATTTATATATATACACATAATATATATATATATACAAATAATATATATATATATATATATATATATACACACACACACATAATATATATATATATACACACATAATATATATATATACACACACATAATATATATATATGTAATATATATATATACACATAATAAATATATGTAATATATATATATATGTTATATATATATATACACATGATAAATATATGTAATATGTATATATATATACACATAATACATATATATACATAATATATATACATATATATACATAATATATATATATAAAGAAACAGTCAGCAAGGTTAGAATTAACAACGAATATAGTGAAGAGTTTAGTGTAAAAGTTGGTGTTCATCAGGGCTCTGTCCTTAGCCTCCTCCTATTTATCATTGCCCTTCAGGCTATAACAGTGGAGTTCAAGACCGGCTGCCCATGGGAACTCCTATACGCAGATGATCTAACGCTCATAGCTGAATCAATGGCCGAACTAGAGAAGAAATTCCAAACATGGAAGCATGGCCTAGAATCAAAAGGCCTTAAAATTAACCTGTCTAAGACTAAAGTTCTAGTTTGTAGGAAGGAAAATAGGGCACTGGTCCCATCTGGGAAATGGCCATGCTCAGTGTGTAGGAAAGAAGTAGGCAGAAACTCCATTTTATGCCCCAAATGCAAAGTATGGGTGCATAAAAGATGTAGTGAGATCACAGGTAAGCTAACTAAGAATATAGATTTTATATGTGGCCGGTGCTCTGGTGTAATAAGTAGCAGCATGTGCCCACAGAATACTAGCTCATTCCATTGCACAGATGGTTCTATAGAAATAGTGGACACCTTCCGTTACCTGGGTGACAAAATCAGCAGTGGTGGAGGGTGCTCTGAAAGTACAGTAGCTAGAGTCAGAACGGGATGGAAAAAGTTCCGAGAGCTTATACCACTATTGGCCGCTAAAGGGTTCTCTCTAAAAATGAAAAGCAGGCTGTATGATGCCTGCATACGAACAGCAATGTTACATGGCAGTGAGACCTGGGCATTGTGTGCAGAGGATATACGCAGACTGGAGAGGAATGAAGCTTGCATGCTCCGCTGGATGTGTAATAGTAATATACGTGAACGGCAAAGATTAAACGAACTAAGTGAGAAATTAGGAATAAGAGGAATCAGATGCTGTTTACTCGAGAGAAGACTATGTTGGTACGGTCACGTGATGCGCATGAAAGACGACAGCTGTATAAAAAAGTGCAGGGGGATCAAAATAGTGGTTGGTGTTAGGAAGTGCATCCAGCCGTAGAAAATCCGCCAGACAGTCCTATACTAGCAAGACAACCAATCTTGCCTCAAGTGGGAAAATTCCCGTCCAAACCCATGCTAGCGTGGAAGATGGACGTTAAATGATGATGATGATGATGATGATATATACACATAATATATATATGTAATATATATCATCATCATCACCGTTTTACGTCCATTCTACCACGCTAGCATGGATTAGACGGGTTGTCCTGTTGTGGGCAGTGTCCAGTCGGCTGACCTTGTCTTGTTCTATATATGTACATAATATATATATGTAATAAATATATTATATATATATATATGTAATATATATTTAATATATAATATATATATTGATGGAGGCACATGGCTTATTGGTTAGAGCATTGGGCTTGCAAGTGAAAGGTTGTCAGTTAAATTCTCAGACCGGGTGATGTATTGTTTCCTTGAGCAAGACACTTTATTTCACATTGCTCCAGTTTACTCAGCTGTAGAAATGAGATGATAGGACTGGGATCCCTATCATTCCACTGCAAAGTGGTCGTGGAGGTGCCACGGCAAAAAAGCACCCAGCACTCACTATAAATGAGGTTGGTGTTAGGAAGGGCATCCAGCTGTAGAAATCAAGCCAGAATCAGTTCCCGTCCCACCCTTGCAAGCAGGGAAAAGCGGACGTAAAATGATGATGATGATTATATATATATATGGGCCTTTGGAGATAGTTGCTGAGATGTTGAAAGCATCTGGAATGGTGGGACATACTATGGTCACCCGGATAGTAAACCAAGTAATACAGAACGGGGCCATACCAAATGACTGGTATAGCATCATCGTCGTTAACTGCTACAAGGACAAAGGAGATGCTCTAGATAGAGAAAACTATAGAGGCATTAAGTTAGTTGACCAGGTCATGAAGGTGACAGAAAGAGTTATTGCACAACTGATTAGAGACTGAATTGATCTAGATGAAATGCAATTTGGGTTTGTGCCAGGTAAAAGTACCATGGATGCTCTCTTCCTTGTATGGCAACTACAGGAGAAGTTCCTAGCTAAAAGTAAGCCCTTCTACTTAGCTTTTTGTTGACTTGGAGAAAGCCTTTGACAGAGTCCCCTGTGCCATTATCTGGTGGGCTCTTAGAAAACTAAGAGTAGATGAATGGCTTGTGAGAGCCATACAAGCTATGTATAGAGGAACAGTCAGCAAAATTAGAATTAACAATGACTATAGGGAAGAATTTAGCCTAAACGTAGGTGTTCGTCAAGGCTCTGTCCTTAGCCCCCCCCCGTTTATTATTGCCCTACAGACTATAACAGAAGAGTTTAAGACTGGCTCCCCATGGGAACTTCTATATGCAGATGATCTAACTCTCATAGCTGAATATATGGCTGAACTAGAGAAGAAATTCCAAACATGGAAACATGGCCGTGAATCAAAAGTTAACTTAAAGTTAACTTGTCTAAGACTAAAGTTCTAGTATGTAGAAAGGAAAATAGGGTACAAATGCCCTCTTGGAAATGGCTATGCTCATTGTGTAAGAAAGGTGTAGGTAGAAATTCCATTCTATGCCCCAAATGCAAACTATGGGTACATAAAAGATGTAGTGGGATCACAGGTAAGCTATCTAAGAATGTAGATTTTATATGTGGCAGATGCTCAGGTACAGTAAGTAGCAAGTGCCCACTGGATACTAGCTCCTTCAACTGCCCAGATGGTTCTATAGAAATAGTAGACACTTTCCGTTACCTGGGTGACAAAATCAGCAGTGGAAGAGGGTGCTCTGAAGGTACAGTAGCCAAAGTTAGAACAGGATGGAAAAAGTTCAGAGAGTTAATACCGCTTTGGTCACAAAAGGTTTCTCTCTAAAAATGAAAGGCAGATTGTATGATGCTTGTATACAAACAATGTTACATGGCAGTGAGACATGGGCATTGTGTGCAGAGAACCTGCACAGACTGGAAAGAAACGAAGCACGCATGCTCCGTTGGATGTGTAATAGTAATATACGTGAACGGGAAAGCATAAATGAACTAAGCGAGAAATTAGGAATAAGAGGGATCAGATGCTGTTTATTTGAGAGAAGACTACGTTGGTATAGTCATGTGATGCACATGAAAGATGACAGCTGTATAAAGAAGTGCAGGGCGATCAAAATTGATCGAAGCTATGGAGTAGGTAGACCCAGGAAAACCTGGGACGACATGATAAAAACTGACCTTGCACACTTACACCTCTCTAAGACAATGTCACTGGATCAAGACCTTTGGTGCTACGCAGTAATACAGAAGACGAAGACCCACCTTTCCTTACGTACAAGGTTAAACCTATAGTCAGTAGGCACCTCTTAACCAAATATACACCCCACCCCACTACCCCTCCCCCCATCCTCCCACTTCCACCCACACCACCCTTTCTGTGTAAAGTTATGTTGGTACCACAGAACATCCAGTCCACACTGTAAAGTGGTCTTGTAGGTGTCATTGCAAAAAGGCTCCCAGTCCACACTGTATATGTGGTTGGTGTTAGGTAGGGCATCCAGCCATAGAAAACCTGCCAGATACAGTTCTGACCAATACACTTACCAGCCTTTAAATCCATTTGTGTAAAACTGAGGGCCAATCTTCAATTGGGGATCATCTTCAACCTCATCTCTTCCACTTCTAAAATGACTTATCTATTTGTAGGTTGTTGATTTCTTTGAGGAATTATCCTCATAAACTTGCTCCAGAGCATCAATGATTTGGCTGCTCGTCCACCCTACCTTCACCAGGAATTTGATGTTTTGATGGATGTCATGTTTGCTTGAGTGGGTGCTGACTTCCAACAGGCAGTGCCGCATTGCAATATGCATTTAAAGGTTCATGTTAGAACATGTTATGACACATTAGTACAAGAACGTACAGGTGCATTGAGATCAAAATCTCTGCGTATGATTTTTAGTAATACAGAAGACCCAACTTCCCATGGGCACAGGCCGAAGCTGAAGCATATACACAGTATGCCCCTCCACCCCACTGCAAAGTGGTCATGTAGGTGTCACAACAAAAGGCACCCAGTCCACACTGTAAAGTGGTCATGTAGGCAACATGAAAAAAGCACCCGGTACTCACTGTAAATGAGGTTGGTGTCAGGAAGGGCATCCAGCTGCAGAAACCAAGCCAAAATCAGTTCTGTATGAGCAAGACATGGTCACCTGACTTAGAATTGCCCACAACAGGACAACTCGCCTAACCTATGCTAGCGTGGAAAAATGGACATAAAACAGTGATTATGATGATATACATGATATAAGATATAAAATCACCCATTAAGATATGATGGTAAAATATCAATTTTGAGTTGTTATGTAGCCCAAAAGGTTTATTAAATCATGAAATGTGTTAAATATTAATATTGAAACGTACCATTAATTTTACATACTTGTGCATATTTAATGAATTTCATTATTATTATTTTTTTAATGGAAAAGTTTCTTCAAGAAGCCAGTTTACAACATAGAATGGACAAGACCAAATGAATATACTGAAATACGTGTCAGTTCAAGGATGTTATTGGATCATTTACCTAACTCATTAGATGATGCTCTTGAAAGACTTGATGTGCCTTATGAAGAATTTGCTGCCCAAGTATGATAAACACCATTTGTCTTCTCATCAAGTTCATTACAGTAAATATTTCTCATCATTGCTCTCCCATCACTAGATATTGAAATGTCTAGTGATTGCATTCAGACATTGTCTTGCTGCCTACTTATGATTGACTAATTAATTCTTAACATATAATTGCTGTTGTTATTATATCTGATTATTCTTTTGGTACATCATTTGTTTGATTTTGATGACATTGTGAATATTTTCATTACAACAGAAATTAATATTTTTCATTTATAATTTCACAAAGTTACAGTGGATAATGTGGTATGGCAGAAACTTTCAGTGTATTAAGTCTGTGACCTGGTTTTTGAACCATACTTCAAACTGCTTTCACTTACAATGCTAATATTTTTGAAAGCAACACCTTCCTTCAAAGTCTGGAGCTTTAAAATTAAAACATGACACAAAATTGAATGTTGTAAATAATCTAATTGAATGAAGCATGGCATAAATTAAAATGTACAACAGTATTACACAGAATAATTTCTCTTGTCAAGAAGTTGACTTGATAAAAATTGGCAAAATGTAGTTTTAATAGTTAGAATTCTGTATATTTTTCTTTTTCTGAATCTTTTTATTGTAACTATTTGTTTTCAGTTTCTCCAATCTTCCAATAATAATTCCTGTCTTTTGTAACATAAACATTGAAATACTGTGATAACACCGGAATGTCATTCCCCCACATAGACTTAAAAACTATGCTGGGAATTTTTCAACTCAAAGAAACCTGTATATGTCTTCTATCAATATATTTTTCCTGGTATAAAATTTAAACCAATAGTTAGAATAAATTGTTAAGGCATAGTGTAAAGTATCATAGTCATTTGATGTAAACTAATTATATTTTTAACTTGTAAATTATATTATTTTAAATAAGATTGAAACTATTAAAATTTAATATAATGATTTAGTTTTGATCTTTGATAAAAAAAAAAGACGTGAGACCAGCTTTCAAATTAATTTAAGATCTTTATCAGAACAAATACATTTGCAAATATTAAGTAATATATTTAAAATATCTCTTTAGTCATTTGTTGTATAGTTCATTTATTGATTGAAAGTGTTGAGGTTCACTGATTTTTTTTTCTTTCTCCAAATCAAGAGAACGTTTTCAAAACTATATTGAAGCCAAAAAGCAAAACTAATATTCCTAGCTATTAAAAAAAAATAACCAGTGAGATATTTTTGCATTACTCAATTAGTGACAACTTCAATAAAATTGTTTGCCATTAACTATTGCAATATTTTGTTCATATTTTTTCATATATTCTTCTAAGTTTTAGAGCACTCTCTTGCAAAATGCTTTTAATTCAACTTTGTTCTAGTTTTAATTACTCTATACTTTCCAAATTAACTGTTATAATTGTAGCCTAGAATGATTTTATTTTTAGTTTCTAATTTATACTAAATTGAAAATACTCCTTCTCCACATTTTTTCCTGATATTTAGTCTTAGTCTTAGATTCTTCCGTGCCGTTCAGTACATCTAGCAGTAAGTACTCACCAACGGTCACGATCAGTGGCAACTTTTTCGAGACCGTGCCCAGGTGATGTTGGCTGCCATCAGGTCCTCCCGGAACATTTGTCGCCAGGTGATCCTTGGGCAACTCCGCCTCCGTTTACTGCCAGGCGGACTTCAGTTCATCGCTGTTTTTGAATGCTGTTCATTTGGCAGACGCATATGGCCAGCCAGACGGCACCGATGCTCCGAGACCACTCTCTGTAGCGTCCACGACTCGGCTCTCCGCAGGATCTCCTCGTGCATGTTACTTATATACTATAATATATATTGCATGTAATAACCAAAACACTGAAGAGATTATTATTCACATTTATTATATTTTGCTTATGTTAGTTAAGAAGTTTCAATGAAGACAAAAATAGATTTACTGATTTAACAATTTGCATGAGCCTGACTAGCTCAAGTGATCTACATTCTATTATTTATTTCAGAAGAACATGTGAATAAAATAGATTAGTAAATAAACAGCTGTTTAATAGTGGGGAAAATTAATTAGTATTTTATATATATATATGTAGGATTTTTGGCATCATTTTCTATATCTCTCTGCTAGTGGCATTTTTATCATAAAAATGCACTTCAATACAATGAGAAGAATTTATGAAGGAATATACAAAATATGCATTACTATTGTCCTTAAGTATTTGCTAAAGAAATAATATATTTTTCTTATTCATTATTTAATGTTTTCTTTTTGGTAGCTTTTAGCTAATGTGATCATTGATTTTTTAAAAAATTATCTTACATTTATTGAAATATTGCTCTTTCTAAATATTGTTCTTTCTGATGCAAACTAACCCAAACAAACGTTGCAGAGATAAAAGAAGATAAACAACCAACATTGGCTTATGTTAGATCAGCACAATTTTTTTGATGAATGCATATTTTTTTTTTTTATGCACATCATAAAATTGTACTGCATGAAGGCAGCAACTTTTTATCAAAAGCCCACCTTTTTATATTCACTTGTGAAAAATTAACAAGTGATGTTACCCAATTACAGAAAATGAAGTGAAATAAAGAATTTTCCTTTCATCTTATAGCTAACAATACTTTAAGCAGATATTCTCTGTTTTTGTAAAGACTTATTTAATCTGTAACTTAAGGGTCAGATAGTAATTTCATGGTGGATTTTGTTTTTATTTGAATGATTCTAGAAAAAACTCCAGTTGTATTAATTTATAAATAAGTCATTGCATAAAATAGTAGCTGCTTTCAGATTTCATTTTCATTTATCTGGGCTCAGTATGTTCAGAACTATGAAAGAAAAATTGATATAAATCTATATATTCTATATGTTTGTGGTATATCAAATTCATTATCCTTCAGATATCTTAAATTACTTGTAAATATAAATTAAAATTAAGATTCATTATGCTGTTCTGCATATGAAAGCCTAGATATTGAAGTGAAATTAAATTGAAGTGCTGATGGTATACAACTGACAAATCCATTCAAACAAGGTTCAAATAAGAATTGAAAGTTATTATAACATAAGGAATGTGGCATATTTCTAAAATATTTCATATTGATATTGTAATATTGTAAAGGAGATAAAAAAAAAATTGAACAATGTGTCTTGTAGACCTTAACAAACAATCATCTAGCATGGGAAACATTCATTGTAAATATCCTTGTCAGATTTATCTTTTAAACATTCTTGGTAATTTTCAATGAAAATATTTGAATGTTAAGAAGTATTATTGAACAATTTGAGAAACCTTCATCACTATTTAATTAGTCAAGGTGTAATTCATTATATAAGAAATAACTAGTTATTATTTGTGTAATGTTTATATCTATAACCCAAGAAATGGTTGAAAAATAGGAATGTTGCTAAGGGAGGTTTTAGTAATAAATTGATTTATTTAATGTAGCAGCCAAATCTTTCTCATCGTCTAAAAAAAATATGCTTAACATGTCCCACAATGAGGAATTTATCTCACCTCAAACAACTTTGTCTTCTATATATATTTTGACATCACCAAAATAAGTGTCAGTTATGTACTGAGATTGAGTCAATCAACTCTACTCCCTAGTGGTTAAAGTGTTGGTCTCACAATCATAAAGTTGCAGGTTCAATCTCTGAACCAGATCGACTCATTGTGTCGTTGAGCAAGACCGTTCATTTCATGTTGTTTAAGTCCACTGAAAATGAACACCATCAGCAGCATTAACTGGAGCCTAACCTTGTAATGGACTGGCATCTCATCTTGTACTCTAAGTTGCTTAAAGCCTCATGAAACTAGGATAAGCTTCATCCCTACAGCCTGATGAGCTTCTAGACTGAAGAAAGATTTAACTTTTAGCCCCCTATAAAATGGGCTGAGCAAGAAATCAATTTTATTAAAGAAACACTTATGCTTTTGGAATAATTTCAAACAAAGAAAAACATTTGAATACAATAATTAAATACCATTTAGATATTCAAAAATGTATTTTTTCAGATCCTAAAAATAAGATATATAGCTAAATATTGAAAGCCTTTTTTGTGAAGAGGTCTACTTTCTCGCTTTAAATACCTAATGCTTCACAAACACTCTTCCAATGATGTTTGTACAGAAAAGCCATATTTATTGTATGTCCACATTTCCTTAATTTGTTGGGAATTTCCTTCATTGTTCATTGTTGTTCATATGCAAACTATGCTTGAATAAATTCTACACATTATTGAGATGTATAATATATATGAAATTGTATTGTCCAAATGAAGACAAATGAAAATCTTATATTGTAAGACCCTTATGATTACAAGGAAACTTAAAATCGGCACACTTAGGGGTCAGAATGGTTGCTCATTCTTGTGGTAAAACTAAACACTTTTCTTTTAAATGTATTTATGATAATGTGTAGTGATTTATGGTTTTCATGTTGCACTATATGTGTATGTGTGTGTATATATATATATATATATATATATATATATATATATATATATATATATAGTGTGTATGTGTGTGTTTATTGGTTTGGAGGAAGTGGTTGTGCCTATGGCCTTTGTGGATCCTCCAAGACCATGGATATTTTTGCCTTTAACATTCTGCTTAAATTGTTGCAAGTTTAAAGCTGCAAGAAAAGCATGTGCAGGGAGAGAATTCCAGGAGGCCAACATTCTGGATAGGAAGGACTGAGCATAGTTGTTAGTGCTGGCCCTGGGATGTTGGTGGTGAACACAATATAGGTGATGAGAAGTGTAGGGAGTCAGAAGTGCCTGCATGGAAGTAACAGGAGATCAGTCATCTCTGAGAAGCAGTGCCCACTGTTCTAAAGTCTGAATATCTATGGGCCAGAGTTTGAAGAGAGCTTGTGAGTAACTTTATACCAATCAGTTAAGTAAACTTTTTTTGGGTGTTATCTAGGATATGTGTGTGTGTAACAGCGATGCCATCTAAAATGAGATCAATACTCCATTGTAGGTCTCACTTGAGCTTTGTAGTGGGTTAGTAATTGTTGGGGGCTAAAGTATTATTTTTTGCTCTGATGAGGAAGACTAGTTTTTGACATGCAGTCGTTATGTTGATGTGCTTTTTTCAGTGACAAAGAGGGTTTCAGTTGCATGTTGTTCAAGTTTAAGGGGAGGGAGATTTGATAATGGTTCTTTATGTGTGATGATTGTGGGTTTTTTTTTGCTGTTAAAGGGAGCAAAATTGGTATGATACAATTAGGTCACAACTCATGAATTCAATGCAAAATTGGTATGGGGTGTCCAGATTGCATATGAATGATGCTTGGGTGCAGAAGGATGGGAACGAAATGTTATGTTGTGTGTAGGAGTGGGCATTATTGGAGGTGACACTAAGTAGGTAATTGATGTATGTCAAGAGTAGAGGGACAAAACTGAACACCAGAGTTGATAAAGTGTGGGTCAGACAGAGCTTTATTAGTACATGTCCTTATGCAATCTGACAAGAAGCCACTGATCCAAGATTCAAAAGTTGGATGGGGTTTTTAGGTGGGCAGTTTTGACAGGAGATTCAGATGCCAGTCATTGTCAAAAACTTTGCTTGTGTTGAGGGCAACAAAACTGCTTTCACAAAATTTCTTGTGAATGAGCGCTCACCAGTGACTGACTGTTGGTGAGTGTCATAGATAGGTAGGTCTCCAGAGATTTGGCTTTATGACAGCCATGTTGGTGGTTTGGTGGTCATTAAGGATGGAGAAAGATTTAAAGTGTTTGTAAAAGTTGTGTGTGTATGTATATATATATACATACATCATTTTTGTATTTATTTTGCAAGATTCTTGATATGAAATCATGTGTTGAAACAGATATATTTTGTAAGGGTTATGCTGCTAATTAAGACATATGCACTGGTTGAGTTTCACTTCAGTTTTTATTATTAATCAGTTGGTTCATTAACTAATTGATTATTTAACTAATTGTCAAAGCTCTTTCATTACACAGACTGTGACCTTACCAATGACTTATTGCCTTCTGTGTTTCCTTTCTATACTGTCTTGACTGCCACCTTCATTTTTTCTCTTTGTCATTCTGTCAGCAGTGTGTATACACTGCAAATAAAGATAAAGAGAAAAAAGGAGTAAGGTGGAAGTCAAGTCATGACAGAAACACAGAAGGTAAAATGTCATTGATAAGGTCACAAACTGAGTGTTGAAAGAACTTTGACAATTAAACAAATAGCTGATTGGTTGATTAACTAATTGATAGATAGATTAATTACCTGATTAATAATAAAAACTGAAGTGAAACTCAATGTATGTATTTTAATTAGCAACATGATCCACCCAAAGTATAACTGTATATATAAACTATTAACCTGTATGTATATATTTTACAATGCAAAACAAAATGATTAAATATATATCATTGTTATTACAAGACCAAAACAATTTCAATCAAGCATTTCTTTTGTTTGATAAACCATGATTTGAAAACTAATAAATTTCAGCTGTACAAAGCTTTATTCTTGTGTATATTTTGTTTTTGTTGATGTTATATTTTAGTGATATCACCCTTTTGCCTTTGAAAACTAATCTGTTGTTTAATGTTCATTTGATAGTGAAAGTGCATGGCTTAGTGGTTGATTCACAATTGTAAAGTCATTGTGTCCTTGAGCAAGATGTTGCTCCAGTCCACATAGCTGGCAAAATTGAGTTGTATTTGTATTTCAAAGGACCAGCCTTGTCACACACTGTGTCATGTTGAATATCTTAAAGAATTACATTATATGCCTGTAGAATGACAAGCTACTTGCATATTAATTTCATGTGCAGGCTGTTTCAATCATCAAACAACTGGTGCACTCATTGTTGGAACCAACAGAGACCTAACATACACATCTTCACAACCATCTGTTGAGAAAATAGTAAAAATAACCCAAAACAAATCAAAATCAAGCATGAACACACATTACTCTGGTTATCAATTCATTTATAAAATTGTTTTACCCTTTAAAGCATGCATCAGTTAAAGAAGTAATTAATACTTTTAATCCTTTATTCAGCTCTAGTTTTGGAGTTGATTAGAATATATGTTAATGTGTGATTTTTAATGAACTGAAATGACAGGTCAAACTACTGGAATCCCTCAAGTAACAGAAGTAATATGTTCCTGAAAATGTTTCATAATGTGAAATCCCATAACGTGACACTAATTTTCCTATTGATTTTCATGCACTTTGAAAAACAAAAACAAAACACAGCACAACAACAATAATCAAGCGATACAACCACTTTTATGCATGACAACCAATTTCTAAACATTACACAGTACAATATGTACACATAAAAACATTTGAAAAGGATACGTTTTTAACACAAATGATGTTGAAAACTGTGTGATGGGAGAATGAGGGACACTATTTTCTATCTTATAGTGTATCACCATCAACATCTGCTTGAGAGGTAAAGAACTTATCAAAAGTTGTTCGTTGTATATAGTGCATCATCTCTTTGTATAGCTCAGTGCAGGAACTGAGCTCATTGTAAACTCTTTTTGTAATTTTTATGTTATATTCATTATCAGCAAAAAACTTGCAGACTCTCCCCTATAAATGCCAACTTTTTAGCCATATTCTGTATTCTCAGTTTGCTCTTGTTCTAACAGCATCAGTTCTTTATGGAACATTAACAATTCAACCACATCTTCCTCTATGACTTCTATATCATTTGCAAGTGTCACAATATCTTTCTGTATTTAATGTAGACTTTCTGTTTGTGGAAAATTTGTAAAGTTAAAGATTCAGTTTGCCCATATACTTTTCCAAGCACCATTCAAAGTTAAGGATTTCACTTTACCCAAGACTCAGCTATGTTATCCATAACATCCATAATGTTGAACTCTTTTCAGAAGTCTCTAACTGTAGGTTTATCCATCCCATCACTTGCTTTTATAAGTTGTTTCAAAGTTCTTCTCATACAATATTCCTTAAAATTAGATATCACATCTTGTTCCATTGGATGTAGCAAAGAAGTTGTATTGGGAATATATTCTACTCTCACATTGTTAGAAAGCTCATTAAAATGAGCAATTTTTTGTTGGAAATATGTCTGGCACTGTACCTTTCTACAGTAGGATAAAATATGTTTGTAAATCACTCTTCAAAAAACCTCTTAGTCATCTATACCTCCTTATTTGAATGCCAAATCAGAAGAAGATTAAACTTTGCATAACCCTTGAAAGTGCTTCAATTTTTGAAGTGATACATAAGTAAGGGATTTAATCTCATATCACCTGTGACATTTCCTCCTTGAAGAGGCGGGCAATTTTTGGAAGCTTTAAATCCTGGTGTTGATTTGTTTCTCAAGAAATAAAAGTTCTAGCAGGTATGTAACTTTTAGAAAAGTGAAGTTTCATCAACGTTGTATATTTTCTGGTGTGTAAGCCCCCTTCAGTAATTTTCTTCACCTGCTCAGGATAATTGTAGCAGCTTCAGTATCAGCACTGGAATTTCTTAATCCTTTGAAACCAGCCATTACTAGCTAGAAAAGATTTTTCATTTGAACTTTTTCTGTAAATTATCATACAAACTTTTGGCTTTTTAAAAAAATGACCATTATGCTTATCGGTACATTATGTCAAGCCTGATCATCATTCTATATAGAGCTCTTCCATTTTAAGCATCATATTAGATGTATGAAAAAATACAGTCAATAGGGTAGCCTTTTGAGCACTTGACATAATTATCTCTCTATTGTCATGTAATGTTCCCACTAGATGTTGTAAGCTTTAATGTTTTGGCAATGCAGGTAATTTTTTCCCTTGCTTCAAGCCTTTTTATAACATCAAATTTGATACAAGTGTAATCCTTTTATGGTTCCTTTTTGTACTACTGTTTTCACTTCCACTTGATGGCTTCTTTCCAGATATCTTGAACTGTCGGTAAATCCAACAGTAGCAGTGATCAACAGTTATTCACAACAAATATGTCATAAAAATAAATAGCATCTGGAGAGAACTGCTTTGTGAGAGCAAAAAAATTATTCCTATGGATGGAAATGAGAAGATGGAAGGTCAAGGGAGTGAGGTAGGAGGAAGTGTTTGATTAGAGTTAGTTGAAGGGTTACCAGGTTTGTGGGCCGTCTCATTTACACCTTTGATGATGATATATATTGAAAAAAGGGGAAAAGATCATGCTCTAGAAGGGAGCAACAAGAGGGGTATAAAATTGATGGCCAAAGTTATGAAAATGACAGAAAGAGTTTTGGAGCAACTACGTAATTAGAAAGTGTTTTAGTACCATATATGCTCTATTCTTAGTAAGACAACTACAAGAGACAACTACTAGCTTTTTATTGATCTAGAGAAGACCTGTGACAGAGTACCATGATCTGTCATCTGGTGGTCCCTAAAGAAACTAGGGGTTCAAGAATGGCTTGTAAGAGCAGTGCAAGTCATGTACAGAAGAGCTGTTAGTAAGGTGATAGTAGGTAATGCATTTAGTGAAGAATTCAGTGTGCAGGTAGGTGTTAATCAAGGCTCAGTCATCAGCTTATTTCTATTCATTACAGTTCTCTCATGACATATGTGTATTTTACTAAATTCATGCAAATGTCCTCAAAGATTTGAACAACTTTGTATCAAGCAAGGCCACTTCCCCAATGGGATCAGGGTCCTGCCTTCCTTTCTCCTTACCAAAACTTTCATTTTCCCATGTTTACTTTCAGTTCTGTTTCCAAAGCCGGAATTTCTTCTTTAGTTCATCTACAGATTTAACTATAAGAACTATTGTTAGCATACAGAAGTTCCCAAAGACAGCTACTTTTAAATTCCTCTTATAGCATGGAGAACTATAATGGTTTCTTATATAGGCACAAGGCCAGCAATTTTGGGGGAGGGGAAAAATCGATTAAATCGACCCCAGTGCGAGACTGGTACTTTATTTTATAGACCCCGTAAGGATGAAAGGCAAAGTTAACCTCGGTGGGATTTGATTTTGCCTTTCATCGTTACAGGGTCTATAAAATAAAGTACCAATCTCGCACTGGGGTCGATTTAATCGATTTTCCCCTCCTCCAAAATTGCTGGCCTTGTGCCTATATAAGAAACCATTATAGTTCTCCATGCTATAAGAGGAATTTAAAAGTAGCTGTCTTTGGGAACTTCTGTATGCTAACAATAGTTCTTATAGTTAAATCTGTAGATGAACTAAAGAAGAAATTCCGGCTTTGGAAACAGAACTGAAAGTAAATATGGGAAAATGAAAGTTTTGGTAAGGAGAAAGGAAGGCAGGACCCTGATCCCATTGGGGAAGTGGCCTTGCTTGATACAAAGTTGTTCAAATCTTTGAGGACATTTGCATGAATTTAGTAAAATACACATATGTCATGAAAGAAGAGCTTTATTTGAATAATTCATAGAAGTAGTTGATAGCTTCTGCTACCTAGGTGATCTAATTAGCATTGGAGGAGGTTGCACTGAAAACATAGTAGCTAGAACAAGAACTGGATGGAAAAGGTTCAAGGAGCTATTACCTCTGTTGATAAAAAAAAAAGGTTTCTCTCTATGAAGGAAAGGCTGGTTATATGATGTCTGTGTATAAAGTGCAATATTGCATGGCAGTAAGACAGGAATGTAGAGAATATGCTAGAGAGAAATGAAACAAGCATGCTCTGATGGATGCACAATGTTAATGTGCAAGAATGACAAAGCGTGGATGAGCTGTGTGCAAGAGAAGACTGCATTGGTATGTCTATGTAATGCATATAGCTGATGATTGCTGGGTGAAGAAGTGCTAAGGAATCTCAGTGGTAGTAAGCTGTAGTAGGAGACCAAAGAAAACCTAGGCTGAGGTTGCGAGAAGTGAACGCAAATCGCTGTAGCTCCCAGAAGAGTTAATAAAAGACCGCAACAAGTGGAGGGATGCTGTGTGGCAAAAGACCCGTCCTACCCATGCAAGCATGGAAAATGGATGTAAAACAATGATAATAATTGTTTCTACGTTAGGCACAAGGCCAGCAATTACCCAGTGTATTACTGGTACTTTATTTTATCGACCCCGTAAGGATGAAAGGCAAAGTCAACCATGACGAGATTTGAACTCAGAATGGCAAGGGCCGTAACTCTATGCGTCAAAGCATGGCGTCCGACCCTCTACCGATACTGCCAATCCACCGTAAAACAATGATAATAATGATATATATATATATAGAACATTTTAGTATCGTGAGAGAGTAGAGGTTTAAAGGGATAAGCGATACATATAGTTAGTTGCCAAAAGCTGGTGCATTTGTGCTCAATACTTGTGTCTACAGGGTTAAATATCGGAAGCATTAATATTTAGCGGGCGTGAATATAAGCAGAGTGGTTACAAATGAAAGGATTACAAAGGAGAATATATACTGTTAAAACATATTTATACAAAAGCACCTACATACGTTTCGCCCGAAAAGGGCTTCTCAAGGGCATACGAATCTAGAGAGTGTTCGGTACGAGACCCAGGAGGGGTTTTAAGGTGATAATCACATCAAAGTTCATTCTTAGTTCAAACAGGCATGCTGTTATTGCCACAGTCCCATACCGAACACTCTCTAGATTTGTATGCCCTTGAGAAGCCCTTTTCGGGCGAAACGAACGTAGGTGCTTTTATATAAACATGTTCTAACAGTATATATTCTCCTTTGTAATGTTTTCATTTATATATATATATATAATCAACATCATCATCATTGATTAATGTCCATTTTTCATGCTTGCATGGCTTAGATGGGTTGAGAAGTCGGGTCTGAAGTCTGTGTCATGCTCAATATGGATTTGTATTTTGGTTTGGTTTCTACAGCCAGATGCCCCTTCTAACACTAACCACATTTCAGTGTGTACTGGGTGCTTTTTATTGTGGCACTGAAACGACCACCTTACAAGGTGAACTGGGTGCTTTTTATCATGTTACCAGTATGACCACCTTAATGTGTGGACTGGATGCTTTTGATGTTGTGGCACCAGATCAGCATAAGGGTGGACTTTGAGCTTTTTGTCATGGCCACAGCATTGTGAAAGATTAGATGTAGAGCATGTCCAGCTTTCATGCTTCTATGTGTGGGTTGGGCAGGGAAGGTGTGTTGGGTAAGAGTTTGGAGGGGAGGGGACAGGTAAGCAAGTTTGACATCAACTATGTGTGTGGGATATTTAATAGGTGAGAGTGGGGTATTAAGATTGAGGGTTGCAGACTAGTGTGTCCTCTACATGTTTGTTTCATTTCATTTTGTGCACATGGGAAGGTGAGTCTTCTGCATGATGCCAGAGATCTCTATCTTGTGTCATTTTCTTTGTGACGTTTAATTGGGCAAGGTCAGGTTTCCTAGGTCAGTCTTCCTCTTCCATAGTTACCATCGACTTTGAGTGCCTTGAACCAAACTACTGCAATATCCTCTCCTGTACATGGCATCTGACTTCTCTTATGCCTAGTTTCTCTTTCAGTTCACTGATGCTTTGTCATTCATGCACGTTATTTATAATTTTTGCAAATACAGATTAATAGAAAAGGAAACAAGAAAAAGAAAAGGAGAAAAAGAAAGAAAAAATGGGAAGGGGAGGGGATGACAAGAACTCTGGTGTCGTAGGAGCGAGGGGAGGGATGAAGGGAGAGGATGATTCAGCTTTGGGCCTAGGGCATTGAGGCAGAGGAGCTGACAAGACCGCAAAAGCATTCCCGTGGACAATGACTGGCGACATCTGCTGCAACAACCACCCAGCCTCGTGGGGCTCCTTCCTCAAATGGGCCGTTGACGTTCCAATCTTGCAAAGGAGCTCGGTTGTACGAGGTCCAAGTACACCTGAGGTCTCGACGGTGACCGATACGAAGAACAAGCGACTGGACAGTCCCCGGTATTTGTTTACTGCAAACAGAATTACAAGAAAAATAGAAGAATTAATAATAGTGTAAATTGATAAGTTTAAAGTTTGGATTTAGATGAAAGAGATATTGATATGAAATAAGATGGCTGGAATAGTGGTTGAGCCCTGAAGTGTTTGCTCAAGTTATTTCAAAGTACTCTACAATGGTGGTATCAGTATGGAAATATCTGATTCGAAGTGCTTGCTGCTCAACAGAGCTTAGAGATTGTTATACTTTGGGAGGGTCATGTTGCCAATAAGAAACACACGCACCACTTGCTTTCACTCCAATTTATTATAAATTTAAAAAAAAAAAAAAAAAAAAAAAAAAAAAAAATTATAAATTTCCAGTTGGTTGGTTCCACAACCGGACGGATGTTCATATATTGTCAAAGTTCTTTCGTCACACATTCTGTGACCTCTTCAGTGACTGGGGATTCTTTTCTTTGTTTTGTGCCTCTCTTTTGTTCTGTCCTACGCCATCTTGTTTTTGTGTGTGTTGTGTGCTTAGTTTGCGCATGTGTTACATCCGGGTGTCTCTGTGTGTTTTTATTTGTTTATTTACATGTTACTGGTTGGTTGTTTGTTCTATGTGTGTGTGTTTTCATTTTGTCCTTAATTATATAACAATATCAGTTTCAACACACGTTTTCAGATAAAGAATCTTGCTAAACAAATTCAGAAACAAAAGAGCTTAGACAGTTTTGCCAAAATTATCATGATAAAACATGGTTCAAGGGCGACAACTTTGGGAGTCTGTATCAGTTGCATAAGTAGGTTTGAGAATTGTAGGGGTGGAGTGGGGGGTGGACTGATTTAGAGACTGGTAGATGTTATTGAATATAGTTAATTCTTAACACAACCTACGACTGGATTCGTTAAAATGCTAAATAGTTTGCACTGAGGAAAACCAACAGATATTCATTTTAAGGGTACTTTACTCAACTAACATCTAGGTTTGTTTTAAGTGTGTTTAAGTGTTTCCTCGACTTACTAGAAATAGCAGCTAAATCTACCCCAAATTACTTCTACACTGTATAATAACTGTTTCTACTTTTGGCACAAGGCCAGCAATTATCCCAGTGTATCACTGGTACTTTTATTTTATCGACGCCGTAAGGATGAAAGGCAGTTAACCTCGGCAGGATTTGAACTCAGCCCATAAATGGCCGTAACTCTTTGCTGCAAAGCATGGCGTCCGACCCTCTACCGATACTGCCAATCCACCACACTGTATAATAACAAAAAGGGGAAAAGCCATTTAGTCCTATATATGGAATTGCCAAGGCTGGAATACCTTTCATTATACGTCTTACTCGATCAGAATTGATATAGGGTTAAAAAACGAAAGAATTATTTTTGTTATTTCGCTGAAATATTATTTTAAATATTGGAAAGTTCAGGGACACCTCTGATGTTCTCCTCCCTTCAGAGAGATGCATCCTCGAGAGAAAGAGATAATACTTTGCTGATCTCCTAAACACGATCACAACAGCATCTTCTGGTGTACAGGGGGCGCATCTGGGAGCGGTGACTAATCTCTCGGAGGCTGAGGTCACAAGAGCAGTTAAAGAGCTCAAACATGGCAAGGTCGCCGGGGAAGATGAAATCCAGCCCAAGATGTTAAAAGTCTTAAATAGAGAAGGCATTCTCTGGCTGATTCGTGTGTGCTGGGTGGCCTGGATCCCTGGAAAGACACCTAAGCAGAGTTAATCGGGAGTGATAATCCCAATTTTCAAAAAGGGATACAAGAGAGAGTGTTCCAATTACAGAGGGATCTCCTTGTTAAGCCTCCCTGGTAAAGTCTATGCTAAATGCCTGTCAAAGAGATGTGGGGGAGATTGTCGAGCCAAGCTAGCTTATGAACAATGCGGTTTTCGCCCCGAACGCACCACAGTCGACCAAATATTCACACTGCGGGGTAGGTCTTCGAGAAATCATGGGAGTATTGCCAAGAGGTATATTATTGTTTTGTAGACCTTGAAAAGGCATATGGCTGCATTCCATAGGATCTGCTGTGGTAGGTTCTGCAGAAATATGGGATCGATGGTCAGCTTCTTGTTGTCCTGATGTGTCTATACATATGCTTGAATATTTGTGTTCGGATAAATGGGGCTAAATCGAAACCATTCAATGTTGTGGGAGTCGGACCAAGGGCGCGAACTCTCACCTCTTCTGTTCATTATTTTCACGAACAGGATTGAGATGCACAGCCGGGTTGGAAGTGGTATTACGACTGGCGGGTGTAAAATCAGTCGGCTTGAGTTTGCAGACAACATGGTGCTACTTAAATCGACAGTAGGTGATCTTCGACTTGCACTTGATATATTTGATTCCGTGTGTTGCATGGCTGGAATGAAAATCAGTGCTGCGAAAACTCAGACACTCATCCTCTCAAGGAATCCTGTGCAGTGTACTCTACATATGAATGGAGTTCCACTGAATAAGGTAGAGAAGTTCAAGTATCTCGGGGGCCTGTTCACGAGTGATGGAAGGGAGGAGGATGAATTAAGTGCAAGAATTACAGGAGCTAGTGCAGTAATGCGCCAGCTTCAGCATTCGGTAATCAGAAGAAGGGAGGTAGGAGTAAAAGCCAAACTCGCTATCTTCAATTTCGTCTTCATGCTCACCTTTACCTATGGTCATGAATCTTGGGTAATGACTGAAAGAATACAATCACAAATACAAGCGACCGAAATCGGTTCCTCCGAAGGATCTTTGGAGTAACATTATTTGATAGAATGCGTAGATCGGAGATCAGAGAGTCACTCTAGGTAGAGCTGCTACTTCTCCGAATTGAGAGATCACAGCTCCAACACTATGGGCATGTGGTTAGAATGTCTCAGGAAAGAATTGCTGGACAGATTTTACGAGCAAATCCAACTGCTCGGAGACCCAGAGGTAGACCCTAATGAAGATGGTTGGATAACATTCATGAGCTTGGCTGGTCTCGTTTGGGGATCCAGCCAGATCAGTTGGAGATGGTTACTTCTGACAGGACCCGTTGGAACAAGTATTTGAGTACTCTGTCCCCACGACGCTCTCAGGAAGAAGAAAAAAAAAGAAGGAAAAGAAGATTCAATTTCCTTTTTTCAGTCATTAAACTTCATCGTACACGTTTCTAAGTGTTTTGAAATAGTCGAGCCTACGAAGGAGCTTCTGTAATCGCTCTACCTGCTAAATATACCATACTCTCTTAAATAGCAGCATACCGTCATAAAAAAAAGGAAGGAGATATACTAGGATAATGAATTTCTAGATTCATTATCTAGATCCGGCACGGGCAATCTTTTTTGAGCAGTGGGCCGCATATGAGGTGGCTCATCAGAAGGCGGGTTGCACTACAAAAAAATTAAGGCGATTTTGAAATTAGGCGTGCCATTCAGAAAGCCAAATGGGTTAGATAGACTATCTAAAAGAAGGTAGTCTTCTATTAAATTCAAGAGAAAGTGTCCTATTTGTTCGAGAGAGCACAGTTGCTTCGTTCCTTTCAAATACACTGAATATTAATGTATGCACACACATACACACACACACACATATATATATATATATATACACACAACACATATATATACACATGTGTACGTATGGGTTATATCGAACATTAATATTAATATTCAATTCGTTTGTAAACAAATGGCCCGATTAAAGCTGTCATGTGCCGATACTTACACTTCTGTATCAGCTGTGCTAGGGCGAGAAATAAAACACTGAATATTCACTCTGACAAAGAGATAAATAATTTCAGAAACTATTTCAAAGCGGAATGTCTTAACGAATCGCTTCCCCGCCTACTACCCGTCTCTCTCTCTCTCTCTCTTATGTTCTTCTGGTTTTATAATTTCACAAATTTTTTCCCAATAGAGAGAGAGTCGGTTTCTAACATAGACACAAGACTCTCTCAATGGAATTTACACAACATCAACTAGGTAGATTATGTATGCATGTGTAGATGTGGATGTGTATGTTTTGAGTTGTATGTGTGCATGTGTATATGCTTTGTATCTGTACATGTGTATATGCAGTTATTAGATGCAAAACTTTTGGAATGTTTTACATATTTTTACTGTTCCATTAATGGATTGTACTTGTAGTTTCCTAACTAATTGTGTTCTTTCTGTTCCTGTGAAGCCTAGCCTCTCAAGATTTGTATTGAGGCAGTTACTAACATATCCCAGTGCCCCAATAATCACAGGCATAAATCTGAAGGTGTAATCAGGGTGGAGTATCTGCAGATTTCTCATCAGTTCTGCATAAATATTTTCCTTTTCACTAATCTTTGATATTATATTGGCATCTGCTGGGCAGCTAATTTCCACTACTGTACATGCTTTCTTCTCCCTATCCCATATCATAATATCTGGTCTGTTATGCCTGCATTTTATTGGGGTTTTTACTGGAACATTCCACCAGTACTCTTTCATATTATGTACATGGATGTCTTCCACATTGTTGTAGCTTTTAATGTGTTTATTATCGGGGCTATCTTTTTTACGAACTGCATTGTACAGTGTTTTGGCCACTAGATCATGCCTCATAGGTAGATAGTACCGCGATGACATCTTTGGACAGCTGCTGATGACATGGGTGATATCCTCGATGTTAGTTCTGCAGAGTCTGCACTTGTTATCACATCTAGGAGTTTTGCCTGCATCCCCATCTCTTTTGTGAATCAGGTATTTCGTGCTAATCTCCTGTTCTTGGATTGCAAAAGCGTATCCTTCAAAGTGGGAGCCAATATAGTGGTTGTTGGTCCAAGATAGACTACTTTCCTTATCTATATTACTCTCACTCTGGAGCTTCCTGGCAACATATCCATGCATGATTTTTTTGCTGATAGGCATGCAGTTTTTCATCCATGGATTCACTGCGATACTGCTGAGCGACATCCCTGGGTGTGAGTTTTTGATTATCACACAGGGAATATCTCTCGAGGAGTTCCTTCCCAACTCTTACGATCTTATCTGTTTCATGCAGATAGACTTGCTCGAGAAGCGGGCTCCTACGCTTCGAGGTTCGTAGATGTTGTCGGAGAGATATGATGCGACATTCAAATGTTGTCTGGACTGATGTTAGGCCTCTGCCTCCCTGCTTATGTTTCAAGTAAAGGCGGTCCATGTCACTGTTGATGTGGAAGTTTCCGGTGTTGTTCAGTATTTTTCGAGTTCCAACATCAACTGCTTGGATTTCGTCTAGCGTCCAATTGAGTATTTCAAACGTTGGTGTTAGGACAGGCACAGCAAACACATTGTGAGCCACTGTTTTGTTTTGCGCAGAGAGTTCCGATGACCAAATCTTTCTTAATCGGGTGTAGTATTCCCTGGTTACGCATTCTTTATTACAGATACCATTATAGGATATGTTCTCATCTATCCCCAGGTATCTGTAGCAGTCCTCATCAGATATCGGTGAAACAGTTATACCATTGATGACAATGTTGCTAGATTGGGTTCTTGTTTTTCCCCACTTTACAGTCATGTATGAGCATTTATCTTGGCCAAACTCCATTCCTATATCCTTTGAGAACGTTGTAACCAGGTCAAGATTTTTCTTCATCCCATCCATGTTCTTGGCATAGAGTTTCAGATCGTCCACAAAGAAGTTATGGGTTAGGTTCGTATTTCTGTCCTCTTGTGAGCCAATGATGTATCCTTCACATTTCTTGAGCAGAAAGGACAAGGGGTTTAATGACAAGATGAACAATATCACAGAGAGACTGTCCTCCTGAAATATACCCCTGCAATATTTTATTTTATCAGTGAAAATAGAGTCCTCTCTCTCTGTCTTTAACCTTAGGATAGTAGCACAAGAAGAAGACAGCCTCTCTATGGCTCTGACAATAATGTCTGGGACTTTAGCAAGTTGGAGGGCCTCTATCATCCAAGAGTGGGGAACAGAATCGAAAGCTTTCCTGTAGTCCAGCCAGACTGTAGTCATATTCCTCCTAAGTTGTCGCACCTCCGACATCGCAGTTTTGTCGATTAGGAGTTGTTCAGCACATCCCCAAACCCTTTTCTTTCCAGCTGCTTGTTCATCTGTGATGATGTTATTATTTTCACAGTGATCTTGGAGGAATAGGTTCAGGCAGGCTGTATACATCTTATACATCAGGTTCTGGCATGCAATGGGTCTGTAGTTTTTTGCCAAGTGGGTGTCTTTGTTCTTGGGGACCAGTAATGTTTGTGCTAATGTCAACCATTCTGGTATAAGTGTATCTCCCTTAAGAACTTGTTGGTAGAGGTCAGTAAGACACCTCCGATAGAATATTAGTTTTTTGTACCAGTAGCCGACAATCATGTCTCTTCCTGGTGTTTTCTTATCTTGGAGTTTTCCTATCACAGTCTCAAGGGTACCCTCACTTATTTCGTATGTATGTATGTATGTATGTATGTATGTATGTATGTATGTATGTATGTATGTATGTATCATGGTCGTTGGCGACTAAACTGGCAACCCCACCAAGGTTTCTTGGTGAGGAGGGTGACTTTGGACATCCTGCAAGACTAAAAACAAAACCTGTCAAAGGGCAAAGGAGCTCTTAAGAGTCAATGGCCATCCAAAATCACCGGGAGAGATGACCCCTTAGCCTTTGTCAAGGCAGAATTCTAGGAGAAGGAAAACTCTGATATAACACCTGCAACCCTGATGGTATCCAATGATGTTGACTTGTTCTTCTTTTTGGTAAATATCATCTTGGTTAAGAGAGTGGGACTGGCTTTGTGCAGTGCCTTTGCTCACTATAAAAGCTTCACGGCACAGGCATTGCTTTATATCTGGAGATCTCTCTGCACTTGTCGTCACATGGCACCATGGGCCCAGCACTATGTGTCAATAATTGTCACATGTGTAGTGTTTGTACCAGTGTGTTCATGTCGCTGGCTGGACTAAAAAGTCACACTCGTTCAGTGCATCGGTAGCGGTTCTCCTACATGGATATAAAGTAGTGGCCGTACTCGAAAACGAGTTGGCAGCCACCATGTATGTATGTATGTATGTATGTATGTATGTATGTATGTATGTATGTTATCTCTTTCTCTTAATTTCGAGTATATTTTTTTGACCGGCCACCTTCCTGGTGGCAAGGTTGTAAAAGAAAAGAAATTGTCATCCCTTGAATCGCAAGAATGTTTTGCAAATTTTGAAGGTGCCAGCTATCGCAGCCATTTGTAGAATATGAATTAGGGAGCTGCGCTCTTTGTCCGCAAATCCAAGTTCAGTCATACTTTGGTCCAAGCGGGTTGGTATATAACACGTAGCTCCAATAATGATGGGTATGAAGCTAAAGGTGTATCTTGGATACTGGATTTGTAAACTCCTCATCAATGGTCCGTAGATGTCCTCCTTCTCCTGTATTTTTCTGACAACATTTACATCAAGTGGGCAGCTGATATCCACAACAGAACACGTTTTCAATGTGTGGTCCCAAACAACAATATCAGGCCGGTTGAGCTTTAATTTGGTGGCAGTTTTTATTTTCAGGTTCCACTAGTATTCCTTAGGGCCATCTGTCTCAATATATTCTTCCTCGTTTGTTGTTAATTTTGTTTTCCGAAGTGCGTTCCAGATGGTTCTAACTATCACGTCGTGTCTCGTAGGGAGGTAGTAGCAAGACGACATTCTTTCGCAGCTGGCAACAATGTGGCTTACATCCTCGATCTTTGTTTTACATAGCCTACATTTATTGTCAGCTGATGACCCTCCCCTTTTGTGAAGCAGATATTTGGTAGGGAGTTCTTGTTCCTGTATTGCATAGACATATCCCTCAAGGTGTGACGCCATAAACCTGTCGGAACTGCATGCCAGGCTTTTTGAGTGGTTTATTCCCTCTATGGTCTGTGTTTTACGTCTCAAGTATCCATGCACAACTTTTTCTGTAAATTGGTCAATTTTTCATCTTATTTGAACATTGAATAGGATCTTCCGATTTCTCTGGGTGAGACATTTATATCAGGCTTTATTCCATATCTCTCCTCCAGATCAGTCGCTATTCTAATGATATATTTTTTTTCATGCTCATAAACCTGGGCAAGATGCTTGCCAACCTTTTTCCTCTGTTGCAAATGTTGCTTCAGTGTTACTATCCGGGTCTCATATGATGTTAATATGGATTTTAGACCCCGGCCACCTTCCTTGCGTGAGAAATGTAGCCTATCCACATCACCATTGATGTTAAAGTTCCCAGTAACACTGAGAAGTTTGCGAGCTCTAACATCCATCTCACTTAGTTCTTGCAATGACCAGTTCAGCAGGCCAAATGTTAGCGTTAGAATTGGCACAGCATAAGTATTGTGGGCAATGTATTTGTTGTACGCTGACAGTTCTGATGACCATATTTTCTTTACTCTTCTGAGGTATTCAGTTCTGGTTCTCTCCTTATTTATGGGTCCATCATATCTGACATTCTCATCCTGTCCAAGATATCTGTAGTTGTCACCTGACTGTAGAGGTTGTATTGTCAGGCCGTTCATCTCTAGATTTCTAGAGGAGGCCACAGCTCTTCCACGTTTTACTGCCAAATATGCACACTTGGACTCACCAAATTTCATTTTGATGTCTGTTGAAAATTGTGTAATGAGGTCCAATTGTTTCTTGATGTCATTGATATTTGGCCCATACAACTTCAGGTCATCAACAAAGAAAAGATGGGAGATAATGTATGTATGTATGTATGTATGTATGTATGTATGTATGTATGTATGTATGTATGTATGTATGTATGTATGTGTGTATGTGTATGTATTTGGGAGAGATGACCCCTTAGCCTTTGTCAAGGCAGAATTCTAGGAGAAGGAAAACTCTGATATAACACCTGCAACCCTGATGGTATCCAATGATGTTGACTTGTTTTTCTTTTTGGTAAATATCATCTTGGTTAAGAGAGTGGGACTGGCTTTGTGCAGTGCCTTTGCTCACTATAAAAGCTTCACGGCACAGGCATTGCTTTATATCTGGAGATCTCTCTGCACTTGTCGTCACATGGTACCATGGGCCCTGCACTATGTGTCAATAATGGTCACAAGTGTAGTCTTTGTGCCAGAGTTTTCAAGTCGCTGGCTGGACTAAAAAGTCACATTCGTTCAGCGCATCGGTAGGGGTTCTCCTACATGGATATAAAGTAGTGGCCGTACTCGAAAACGAGTTGGCAGCCACCATGTGTATGTATATATGTATGTATTGTGCAGTGCCTTTGCTCACTATAAAAGCTTCACGCCACAGGCATTGCTTTATATCTGGAGATCTCTCTGCACTTGTCGTCACATGGTACCATGGGCCCAGCACTATGTGTCAATAATTGTCACAAGTACCAGAGTTTTCAAGTCGCTGGCTGGACTAAAAAGTCACACTCGTTCAGCGCATCGGTAGGGTTTCTCCTACATGGATATAAAGTAGTGGCCGTACTCGAAAACGAGTTGACAGCCACCATGTATGTATGTATGGTGTGTGTGTGTGTATAGATAATGTGTTCTGTCTACTCTTTTATACTCCTCCGAAACCTGTACGCTATTCCGCAAACACACCAAATTGCTTGAGCGTTTTCAGCAGAAACGTTTAAGGCCCATATTCAACATCAAGTGGCAAGACAGAACTCCTGACATCCATGTCCTTATCAAAGCGGAATGTCCAAGCATTGAGTCTCTAGTAACATCTCAAATGCGTTGGACAGGACATATCGTCCGCATGAAAGAAAGCAGGATCCCGAAGCAACTGTTTTTACGGTAGGCTCCATCTTGGAAAAAGGCCTCAACACAAAGCGAAAATGACGTACAAGGACAGCACCAAGAACAATCTCAAAGAGCTGGCATTTGATATAGACAACTGGGAGGAGATAGCTCTAAATAGGGCTGAGTGGAGAAAGTGCATAAAGGGCTGAGCTGCAACACTTTTGAAGAATGTCGCATAGATCATAAACAACTGAAGCGTCAGCTCCGGAAGGGCTGTGCTCACACTCTTGATGAAGTCATCAGTATTTGGACGTACAAATTCTGTCAGCGTGTACTCCTCTCAAAAGCTGGTTATGTTAATCACCTGAAGTCACATGAAAGAACAACCACCCCAACACCACTCAACAAAGACCTGGTGAAACAACGTGCGTGATATGTAACAAAGTGTGTAGAACTAGTTCCGGACTAAAAATACACATGGTGGTGCATAAAGATTGTATCCCACAAAATGATCTCACCAATCCTATGGAAAGCACAACTCTCTTCTGTCCCCTGCAGATCTGCAGCTGGTCTACAAAGTAATCTACGAAGTCATGGACGCAGATGGGATGACAATGAAAAATTAATAAGAGACGGCATTCGTCTGTGAAGCCGCTGCAATCTTCATTTATGTGCGTGCGTGTTTGTATGTATGTATGTATGTATGTATGTATGTATGTATGTATGTATGTATGTATGTATGTATGTATGCTATATTATTATAATGGATGTCAACCCACTGTGGGTCAATATATACATATGTTTCTATATGTCTCTTGTGTTGAAAAGGAGGTCAAGTATGTTAAAAATCACTGAATAATTGCTCCGAAGACTCCAAACCTCGGTTTGGAAGAAACAATTGCAAGCAGATAAACGACCCAAACAGAACCCTGCTTCATGCAATCTCTCTCTCTCTCTATATATATATACATGCACGCATATATGTATATATATACGTACATATATGCATATATATATATATATATATGCATATATATATGTACGTATACATATATATACATATATACACACACACATATACATATATATGGGAACGATCGACTTTCGTCAAATCAGACCGAGGGAACAATGTTTCCGTTGGTCTTTCCAATTGCTAATACTATCTATGGGTCGCAACTCCAGGTAGAAGGAGCAACGTGAAATAAAGTGTCTTGCTCAAGGACATAACGCATCGCCTGGTCCAGGAATCGAACTCACAACCTTACGATTGCGAATCCAATTCTCTAACCACTCAGCCACACGCCTTCACATATAGCCGTTTCGACGGCCAATTCTGGACTAGTCCAGAATTAGCCGTCGAAATGGCTTGAGCTCAGCCGTCGGGGTCCCACTCGTTCCTATCACCCACTCTACTACCCTAAGTATTGAGTACTTTGGTGCGTTATGGTCCACCTGGTTCCTTACCACATTTCCTCCATGGTTGTGGGCGGATGGGTGGTTTGGGCAGAACTTTGTTTCATGTGATCTCTATATAACTGCTCTGTAAAACAACTGATGTTGTTACATTGAGCTATTTATCTTACTGGTAACAAGATAGTAATAAATTACTGTCTTTCACTATTTAGGGTATAATATATATATATAACTATAAAAGGTTTTAAAAACAAACGAAATTAAATTTCGTTTCGTTTGTAACTCACTTTTGTATGACTGACGCTTAAACAATTAAGTTAAAAATGTACATCTACATATGCATACTGAAATACTAGTGTGTATATGAATACACACACGTTTTAGTATATGCATAACCATAAATAGTATCCTTAATACTATATATATATATGTGTATATGTGTATATATGTGTGTCTATATGTATGTATGTATGTGTCTATATGTGTGTATGTGTATGTATGTATGTATGTATATATATGTATGTGCTACTGGTAACATGTATCCCAGTACAAACTGTCTCATGGTCGGGTCGTTGGCGACTAAACTGGCAACCCCACCAAAGTTTCTTGGTGAGGAGGGTGACTTTGGACATCCTGCAGGACTAAAAACAAAACCTGTCGAGGGGCAAAGGAGCTCTTAAGAATCAATGGCCATCCAAAATCACTGGGAGAGATGACCCCTTAGCCTTTGTCAAGGCAGAATTCTAGGAGAAGGAAAACTCTGATATAACACCTGCAACCCTGATGGTATCCAATGATGTTGACTTGTTCTTCTTTTTGGTAAATATCATCTTGGTTAAGAGAGTGGGACTGGCTTTGTGCAGTGCCTTTGCTCACTATAAAAGCTTCACGGCACAGGCATTGCTTTATATCTGGAGATCTCTCTGCACTTGTCGTCACATGGTACCATGGGCCCAGCACTATGTGTCAATAATTGTCACAGGTGTAGTGTTTGTACCAGAGTTTTCAAGTCGCTGGCTGGACTAAAAAGTCACCACTCGTTCAGCGCATCAGTAGGGGTTCTCCTACATGGATATAAAGTAGTGGCCGTACTCGAAAACGAGTTGGCAGCCACCATGTATGTATGTATGTCTCAGAAAGATGCTCGGTATCAAGTGGCAGATGCATGTGAATGATGTTGAGGTCCTTGAGAGAAGTGAGTGTCGGAGCATTGAGAGTATCATCCACCAACGGCGTAGAATGGAGGATGATCGAATCTCAATACAACACTTGTATGGCAAGTTTTGTGAGGGTAAGAGACCACCTCACAAGCCAAAGCTCCGATTCAAGGATTGTGTAAAGGACGCGTTGAAAAAAACTGGTTTGATGATGGTTGACTGGGAGATAGAAGCTCTTGAAAGGGAAACTTGGCGTGGAAAGATGAATGATGGGGTCCATAATTTTGAGGACAGACGCATAGAGCACGAGAAGATCAAACAGGATGTGCGTAAGCAATGCCCTGGTGTATCTCTCGAAACGAACGGTGTCTCCATTGAATTGAAGTGCCCTGAGTGTGGAAAAATTTGCTTGAGCAAATCTGGTCTCAGGAGTCACAGTCGCAGCCATGTTCAAAGAGAACCAGTGGACTATGATCGCCACGGTGTTTTGAGGGTTCACGGGCACCCTGATGCTGATGCAGGACCTCAAGCCAGGGAGATCCATAGTTGTCGTCAGTGTATGAAGGAGTGCAAGTCTCTAGCAGGCTTGAAAAGCCATATCCGAGCGTCACAGATCTGAATCTGACAAGCGATTGCAATACTCTTGGCATAGTTTGCAGCCTGTATGTATGTATGTATGTATGTATGTTCTTCTGGTTTTATAATTTCACAAATGTTTATCAATAGAGAGAGAGTCGGTTTCTAACATAGACACAAGACTCTTTCATTTGAATTTACACATCAACTAGGTAGATTATGTATGCATGCATGTGTAGATATGGATGTTATTGTATGTGTGGATGTGTGTGTTTTGAGTTGTATGTGTGCATGTGTATACGCTTTGTATCTGTACATGTGTATATGCAGTTATTAGATGCAACAATTTTGGAATGTTTTACATATTTTTACTGTTCCATTAATGGATTGTACTTGTAATTTCCTAACTAGTTGTGTTCTTTCTGTTCCTGTGAAGCCCAGCTTCTCAAGATTTGTATTGAGGCAGTTACTAACATATTCCAGTGCCCCAATAATCACAGGAATCTGAAGGTATAGTCAGGGTGGAGTATCTGCAGATTTTTTATTAGTTGTGCATAGATATTCTCCGTTTCGCTAATGTTTGATATTATATTGACATCAACTCGGCAGCTAACTTGCACTACTGTGCATGCCTTCTTTTCGCTTATCATAATATCTGGCCTGTTATGCCTGCATTTTATTGGGGTTTTTACTGGAACATTCCACCAATACTCTTTCATATTATGTATATGTATGTCTTCCACATTGCTGTAGCTTTTAATGCGTTTATTATCGGGCCTTTCTTTTTTACGGACTGCATTGTACAGTGTTTTGGCCACTACATCATGCCTCATAATTCATAGTCTACAAATGGCTGCGATAGTTAGCACCTTCAAAATTTGCAAAACATTCTTGCGATACAAGGGATGACAATTTCTTTTCTTTTACAACCTTGCCACCAGGAAGGTGGCCGGTCAAAAAATATACTCGAAATTAAGAGAAAGAGATAACATACATACATACATGATGATGGCTGCCACCTCGTTATCGTGTATGGCCAGTGCACGATATACCATTATTAATTAATTCTATCGTGCAATGCCTGTGCATGAAGATTTATTTTAATGTGAGGAAAGACTGTGCACAGAGCCAATCCCACTCTCTGAGCGACAGTAGCTATATAACCCGAAAAGATGAAAAGATCAACATCATCGGTAATTACTGAGCCGCAGGTTTTATGTCGGAGTTATCCCAGTTTCCTGAGTTACCTTCTAGAAGAATGCCCTGACAAAGGCTAGGGGTCCTTCACTCCCAGTGGTTTAACCGCGCGATCGGGTATCCAGTCTGGCTATTTCTATACATACATACATACATGGTAACTGCTTCATTTTTGCAGACGATTGCCGTCTCCCTATGCGCCCCCATCAGCTGTGTCAAACTCCAAACATCCGTTCATGATCTCCTAGGTGACTTTTAAGTCCAGCTTTAGATTTACACGATCTGCAGCAAATCTAACAGACAAAAGATGTGCCCTAAATACATGCACATTCCGTTTTCATAATGTATAGTCCTCAATGTAACGGATTTGCATTCAACATTAGCCAAGCCGTTTTCGTCAATGGACTCTGTTCGTGGCAAGGTCAGCAGTTTTATTAAATATAATTGTTTCTACGTTAGGCACAAGGCAAGCAATAACCCAGTGCATTACTGGTACTTTATTTTATCGACCCCGTAAGGATGAAAGGCAAAGTTAACCTCGGCGGGATTTGAACTCAGAATGGCAAGGGCCGTAACTCTATACGTCAAAGCATGGCGTCCGACCCTCTCCCAATACTGCCAATCCACCGCCCTGAGTTTTATTAAATATAATATTGTATTAATATAACATCGCTAGATTCTCATTAGCTCGAGAAATGCTTCTTTCGCAAAATTCCCCGATGAAGCTTGTAGTCTATTTTTTTCGTCAAACGATTCCCAGTTCAAATCAATCGTTTGTCATGTAAAATATTATTAGGCTACAAAATTCTGAATTTTTGAAATTAGTGTATCATTATTTATTCTTGGTGGAAAACAGAGCGACATCTTTAATATAAGCACATGCACACAAACAAAGATACAAACACGTAATCACACACGCCGCACGTACACAGACACGCACACGTACGCACAATTACGCACACATACGCACACGCACACACACACACACGCATACACACACACACACACTTGTTAATGACGGCTGTTTACTTCGAAGTTTCGCCAATGTTATTGACTTATCAAAACAGTTTTGACAACACAGTTACGTTGGTAAAACTTCAAAGTAATTAATCACAGTGTATGTATGTCAGTGTATGCGTGTGTATATATTTGTGTGCGTGCGTGTATGTATGTACGTATGTATGTTCTTCTGGTTTTATAATTTCACAAATGTTTACCAATAGAGGGAGAGTCGGTTTCTAACATAGACACAATACTTTCTCATTGGAATTTACACAACATCAACTAGGTAAATTATGTATGCATGCATGCATGTGTAGATATGGATGTTATTGTATGTGTGGATGTGTATGTTTTGAGTTGTATGTGTGCATGCTTTGTATCTGTGCATGTGTATATGCAGTTATTAGATGCAACATTTTTGGAATGTTTTACATATTTTTACTGTTCCATTAATGGATTGTACTTGTAATTTCCTAACTAGTTGTGTTCTTTCTGTTCTTGTAAAGCCTAGCTTCTCAAGATTTGTATTGAGGCAGTTACTAACATACCCCAGTGCCCCAATAATCACAGGCATAAATTTGAAGGTGTAATCAGGGTGGAGTATCTGCAGATTTCCAATCAGTTCTGCATAAATATTCTCCTTTTCGCTAATCTTTGATATTAAATTAGCATCCGCTGGGCAGCTAATTCCTATTACTCTGCATGCTTTCTTCTCCCTGTCCCATATCATAATATCTGGTCTGTTATGCCTGCATTTTATTGTTTTTTTTTACTGGAACATTCCACCAGTACTCTTTCATATTATGTACGTGAATGTCTTCCACATTGCTGTAGCTTTTAATGTGTTTATTATCGGGGCTATCTTTTTTACGGACTGCATTGTACAGTGTTTTGGCCACTACATCATGCCTCATAGGTAGATAGTACCGCGATGACATCTTTGGACAGCTGTTGATGACATGGGTGATATCCTCAATGTTAGTTCTGCAGAGTCTGCACTTGTTATCACATCTAGGTGTTTTGCCTGCATCCCTATCTCTTTTGTGAATCAGGTATTTCGTGTTAATCTCCTGTTCTTGGATTGCAAAAGCGTATCCTTCAAAGTGGGAGCCAATATAGCGGTTGTTGGTCCAAGATAGACTACTTTCCTTATCTATATTACTCTTACTCTGGAGCTTCCTGGCAACATTTTATTTTATCAGGGAAAATAGAGTCCTCCCTCTCTGTCTTTAACCTTAGGATAGTAGCCCAAGAAGAAGACAGCCTCTCTATGGCTCTGACAATAATGTCTGGGACTTTAGCAAGTTGGAGGGCCTCTATCATCCAAGAGTGGGGAACAGAATCGAAAGCTTTCCTGTAGTCCAGCCAGACTGTAGCCATATTCCTCCTAAGTTGTCGCACCTCTGACATCGCAGTTTTGTTGATTAGGAGTTGTTCAGCACATCCCCAAAGCCTTTCTTTCCAGCTGCTTGTTTATCTGTGATGATGTTATTATTTTCACAGTGATCTTGGAGGAATAGGTTCAGGCAGGCTGTATACATCTTATACATCAGGTTCTGGCATGCAATGGGTCGGTAGTTTTTTGCCTAGTGGGTGTCTTTGTTCTTGGGACCAGTAATGTTTGTGCGAATGTCAACCATTCTGGTATAAGTGTGTCTCCCTTAAGAACTTGTTGGTAGAGGTCAGTAAGATACCTCCGATAGAATATCAGTTTTTTGTACCAGTAGCCGACAATCATGTCTCTTCCTGGTGTTTTCTTATCTTGGAGTTTTCCTATCACAGTCTCAAGGGTACCCTCACTTATGTCGTATGTTTTTGTTGTAGTGTAGGAGCAATAGTTCTTTCGGATTTCTCCTAGCCACACTGCATCTTGGTTGAAATTCTTCTTTTCACCCCATATTTTGCTCCAAAAGGAATCTATGTCTTTCTGGGATGGGGCCTCAATGACACTTATTATTTTGTTCTTCATATCTCTATAGACTGATGTTTGGTTTCGTCTGAATCTTTTATTAAGCACTTTTCTCTCATCTACCTTCTTCAGGTATCGGCGTTTTTCGCTAACAGCTTTTCTTAATACTACACACATTTTTTCCTTCTTAATAATATAAGATTATGTTAGGGCGGTGGATTCGTTAGAACGTCGGACAAATACTTAGCAGTATTTGTTCAGTCTCTTTACGTTCTAAATTCAAATTTCCCTGATGTTAACATTGCCTTTCATCCTCTCGTGGTAGATAAAATAAAGAATCTGTCAAGTACTCCTCCAAAATGCTTGGGCTTTGTGCCTATGTTAGAAACAATATTATTAAATAAGGAAAATATTCATTGTTCAATTTTAGCTATATTTTTCTCGACTTGTATACTTACGTTTCGGTCACTCAGACTTCTTCAGAACGTGTGTGTAGCATCCATATTAATAGTCAATTTACATTTCATGAAGTATCACATTTCAAACAAAAATCATAGTCTATGCATAAATATTGTATTATATTTACCATAATCAGAACTGTGTATGGGAGTGGTGATCACAACCTTTTACCGACTGGTTCGTGTTGTTGCTGCTGGCCACTATAATACACACATAGATGCATACACAAGACATTATTAAGCTAATAGAGGTGTATTTGAAGGCATATACGATAAGTTTATGCATAATAAACATATATAGGTCTCACTGTGAACGTTTTAAGATATGATCGTTTGCATTAAAATTTCGTGCGCGAATACAGCCTAAAACATTCACAGTGAGACAAATCTATCTATCATACATAAACATAACGTATATGCCTTTATATAGACTTCTATTTTGAATCACGCTATGCTACTGCTAATTAACCCCAGCTAAGTCAAGCACGCACTATATACAACATAATTTCACCAGCAGATGTTTTATACGCAAGACGTATAGAAGTTATACCTTATTCTTATCTCAGAACCGAGTGATTAAACGTCACTGATGATGGGTGAAAAAAATCTGAAACTCTAATGTCTGGCGTAGCAGAAAACTTTGTTGGATATAATGTACAATATTTAGACATATCCTTTTATGATCCACGTCTTTTTCTTTACTCTCTCTCTTTCTCCGTTACTCCCTTTCGTGTTTAATTTATATCTTTATTTTCATGTTATATATTTTAAAATGTTTTCTGGGATATATAACGGTAATGTCGTTATAATTGAAGACACGCTGATTCTAAATTCGGTGCTGTTTATATAAGTCTGACACAACCCTTTGAGTCCAGCTATAATTAGTTATGCAATTTCCGGTGTATAAATATTTGTATAATACTACAGCCGTGAGCAGGATTGTTACACAAACGGTCATTACATAATAAACGAATGTTACACTGAAGTCTTCATTGTTTACTTGTATATATATATATATATATATATATATATATATAGAAAATTGTGGTTGGTAATGGCACATGGAATATATAAGAGACAGAATACTTTTTTGTGAAAAAACATAATTTTATAAGGTAAGGAAATAATAAAGGGTATAAAAAATGACCGGTTTCGATGGGTCTGCAAAAGCCATCTATACAAGTGGAAGCTTAGTAAAATCGAAGCTTTGGCTGTGGCCAAGCAAAGTCGACCTACAATAAGGAATGAGTAGCAAAGCACTCAATAAGGGTAGGTCCTTAGAGTAATAACATTACGTTTAAAAAGCTTGACAAATTGAAAATTGCGGCAGGCAAAACCCAATCATACAATACCAAAAACAACGAAAGAATTAATCAGGTTAAAACAACATACCTGGACAGATCGAACGATATTCTGCAATGCGTCCGATATGTTTCTATGAATCCGAAATCGTCTATCCAACTTACGTAACACGTAAGCTTGTGGTATTCCATGATCGAACAAGGGATTCACTTCATCAACAGGCACTCCGTTCTTTTGCTTCAAACTGGTGTGAACATTAACTAAATGCGACTGCCACAATAGACAGCCTTCAATCATTTCGTTGTCACGTGTTATTTCCAACAAGGGAAGCAACCCTCGGTTTTTGACGGGTAAATTCAAAATGTTAACAAAGGAAATATATATATATATATATACAAGTAAACAGCGGAGGCCACGTGTTATCCCTCTCCGAGACATAACCTTTTTCCCCTCAGAAAACCCCTAGTTGATTGATGCGAAATCCGAAATATAGGGACTATTAAATCGCTTCCAAGGTAATTCTATGTCGTGTTATTATTTTTTACACTTTTCCTACGTTCCTTTACGCTCTCCACGTCTCTTTCTACGCTTCCTCTTACATCTCTTTCTCATTACCACCTGATTCTCTTACCAGGAGATTTACCCATCTGCATTGTTGACCATATATATATATATATATATATATATATATATATATATATATATATATATATATACATATATAAATCTAGGCCGAACTAGAAATAGTTGACAAAACACTATACGTATTTCAATGGCATAGTTACATCATATCGTTCCTTCCTCTCATCACACTTTACTTTCTATTTATCTTCTATTTCTAACTCTATCTTCTGATGAAAGACTAGTGTCCGAAACGTTGAGACTATCTTCTTGTTATTTTAAGCGTTAAACTAATATATTTCTTCCATATACTGTGCCGTTTGTTTTGTTATTTTTGTTATTTCTGTTTACCTTTTACACACACACACACACACACACACACACACACACACACACACACACACACACACACACACACACACACACACACACACACACATGTTGAAATGTGTATATATATATATGTATACATGTATGCATGTATATAGTACTTTGGAATCAGAGTGAACTCAATTACAATATTAGAGGGAAACACCATGAATAAAATTTTAACGGATACCAAACTGAATGAAAAAATAAATCGAGACATTTCGTGTCTGCCACTGCCCACACTCTCCCCTGTTTTTCTATTTCTTTAATTTCCCATTCTACATTCTGATGAAGGAGTAGCGTCCGAAACGTTCAGACTCTTTTTCTACTATATCAAGCGTAAACTTAATATATTTCTTCATTGTACTGTGTCGTTTGCCTTGTTATTTCTGTTTGCACACACACACACACACACACACAGACACACACACACACACACACACACACACACACACACACACACACACACACACACACACACACACATATATATGTGTACACACTCACATATATATATAAGTGTGTGTACACACATATATATATATATATATATATGTGTGTGTGTGTATGCAAACAGAAATACGACGTCACTGACGTCACTGACAAACATTTGCCAAGTTATGCCGAGGATCCGGCGTAAGCAGTACTGGTGGAACCTCTCAAGTCGCTTCATCTGTCTACGGTAGACCACCCACGTCTCACAAGCATAAATAAGTGCCGCGAGCACACACGCATGATACACTTTGAGCTTTGTCTTTACCGAAATTCCGTGTTGAAACCAGAGACGCTTGTTCAGCCTTCTAAAGCGTCACTGGCTTTCTGTATCCTGTTTGATATTTCCCCATCAAGATCGCAGGACATACTAAGAGTGCTTCCAAGATATACAAAACTGCCTTTCATCATAAACCAAGATGTTGGGCTCACAACATGGCTTCCCAGGGGCTGGATGGTACATGGCTACTGTCTTTTTCAGGCTTATGGTAAGTCCAAATGCAGTACACGCATTAGAAAATGCATCCATGAGATGCTGCATATCAATCTCAGTGTGCGCTACCAGGTCACAGTCATTTGCATAAAGCAAATCCCTGATTAGTGACAAGTGAACCTTTGACTTAGCATTGAACCTCCTGATATTAAACAGCTTTCCAGTTGATCGATAGCGAACATATATACCATGATTGCAGTTCCCGAAGGCCTGTTCGAAAGCAAAGAGCGTTGGAGCTGGGATGTCACCCTGTTTGACTCCATTCTCGACCGTCACCGGCTCAGAGAGCTTTCCACCAACATTTACCCATGCCTTCATGTCATCATGAAACAAACGCAAAATGGAAACAAACTTCTCAGGGCACCCCAGCTTCCTCAAGATATCCCATAAAGCCTTTCTGTTGACCGTGTCAAACGCCTTTGTCAGATCAACAAACACCTGGTAGAGATCCACATTCTGCTCAACACACTTTTCCTGCAGTTGTCTGGCTGTAAAGATCATGTCCACAGTGCCACGCCCAGCCCGAAAGCCCGATTGCGACTCTGGTAGAGCTTCATCAGCAATGTAGAGCAACAAACGGTCCAACAGAACTCTACAGAGAACTTTGCCGACAACAGACAACAGTGATATTCCACGATAGTTTGCGCAGTTATCCCTGTCTCCCATTCCCTTGTACAAAACAACCATCACAGCTTCCTTCCAGTCATCGGGAACATGATTGTTGTTCCAGGCATCCAGAACCGTGCTTCAAGATCTCAGCATACAGCCCATCCAATCCAGGCGACTTCCCACCATTGAGTTTCCTGACAGCACTTTTAACCTCCTCGATCGTTGGAGGCTCAGCAAGGATTTCCTTTACTGGCTTATCAGGTATGGACCTGATAAACTCTTCGTCAACCTCTGAATCCCTATTGAGAAGCTCGTCAAAGTGTTCCCGCCATCTCAACAGGATATTATTGGGATCTCTAAGGAACTGATTGCCATCCTTTGTCCCAAGAGGCGCAACTGGCGATGTAGGTGGTTCATACACTTCACGAAGAAGATTATACATTGCCTTAACGTCCTTCACATCCGACGCAAGTTGTATTTCATCGGCTTTGTTATTCCACCACTTATTCTTCATTTCACGCAAATTTTATATATATATACATACATATATGGTGGCTGCCAACTTGTTTTCGAGTACGGCCACTACTTTATATCCATGTAGGAGAACTCCTACCGATGCGCTGAACGAGTGTGACTTTTTAGTCCAGCCAGCGATTTGAAAACTCTGGTACAAACACTACACTTGTGACAATTATTGACATATAGTTCTGGGCCACTGAATCTGCACACGCTTTGCCCAACCACCTTGACCCCTCCGCTTACGCCTTTTTCACCCCCTCACGTCCCTGCACTGTAATCACCATACTCCAGGACCTACCACTCTCCGAAGCTGAGCGCTCCCTCCTCGCCCGTGGTTTGCGTTTTATACCAACCACATCTACCTGCGACGAGTTCCGCACACGTGCCAAGATTGAAGGGTTCTTCCGTTGTTTAAAGCTGAAAGCTTTTTTTCACGACACGCCATCATCGACACAGAAGGATGACTTCACTCGTCTCCGTCGCCTGCAATCACATTGGACGCCGAGCTATGACCAGTTCAGCACCCTCGACTCCGTTGTCGATATTTGCCGGCGTACTGTGAATCGGTTACGTTTCCACCAGCATTCTCGTCGTTCTAACATCACGCGAACTGAGCTCTCCGCTCTTCCTAACTTTCGGCGTCGCGATGACATTGTCATCAAACCCGCTGACAATGGTGGAGCTGTGGTGGTTTGGAGCGCTGACCTCTATAGGGCAGAGGCTCTCCACCAGCTTCACAATACCCTTTTTTACCGCCCTTTATCCTCTGACCCCACTCCTGGCTACCAACAACTCGTGCCCTCCACCATCCACGAGCTCATCTCCTCCTCTCACCTACCCCCACAGCCACCAACCTTATTGTACGCACCCTTAGCACACCCACCATCTACTTCCTTCCCAAAATACACAAACAAAATAATCCTGGCCGTTTCTGTGTGCAACTGCCCCACCGAGATAATTTCTGAATATTTAGACACTATCCTCGTCCCGTTGGTCGGCAATCTCCCCTCCCACATACACGATACAATTCATGCCCTTAGACTTTTTAACTCTTTCTCCTTCCATCCTGGTCCCTCCCGCCTTTTCTTTACCCTGGACATCACTTCTCTCTATACCGTCATCCCTCATGATGACGGCCTTACCAGCATTTTTTAGATTTACCTCCTACCCCTTACCCCAGCACTACCACTCTTCTCCGTCTGGCTGAGCTTGTTCTCACACTTAATGGATTTTCTTTTTCACCCTCACCACTCTTACAGGCCCTAACGAGTCTTTCCGTATCTGCCATTCCTTCACCTGCACATCCACCAACGTTGTCTATGCCCTCCGGTGTTCCCTTTGCGGGTCTTTATATATCGGACAAACGGGATGCCGTATGGCGGATCGTTTTGCCGAACATTTGAGGGACATACGACTCGGTTTGGATTCTCCTGTCGCCCGTCATTTATGTTTTCCTGGTCATTCTTCCCTACATGTTTCAGTCCTGGGTGTCCTTTTACATCATGGATCACAGGCCTCGCGCACCAGGACTGAACAAAGTCTGATTCCCCGTCTTGGGTCCTATTCCCCTCTTGGACTCAACTCACCTCCCCAATTTCTCTACTACCCCCGTCCATTATCACACCCCTAGATTCCTATCGCTTTCTCTTTGCTCATAGCTTCGTACTTACATGCACACACTCTTTTACTCACATATACACACACATTTCTTCTTAGCTTCGTACGGACCTATAATAACACACACACACACACATATGCTTACGCAGGTGCTCAAGTATAGCACTTTTTACCAAACGGGTTTTTTTCCATTTCAAGTAGACGCGCGCCATCATCTACTTTTCTAAAAAACAAATCATACACAAAACGCCAACACCAATAGTTTTGCAAGAGATGTCAACGTGAATGGACCTATTATTTTTATCTAAAGACATTTTTTCCAATTCCATCCCGCCCTTAATCTATTTTATTTCTCATTCTTTCTTCTGATGAAGGACTAGCATCCGAAACGTTAAGACCCTCTTCCTGCTATATCAAGCGTTAATCTAATATATACCTTCCATATACTGTACCGATTGTGTTGTTATTTCTGTTTACCTTTTACACCCCCCCTCCACACACACACACACACACACACACATATATATATATATATATATATATATATATATATATATATATATATATATATATATAGTCGATTAATAACAGTGCTTATAAATTCACTAAACGGAAAAAGATGAGTATCTGTACCCATGGGAGCCAAACCCACATCTGTTTACCGGACAGGAACGCTACTATTGCGCCAATCAACCTACTCGTCACCTTCCGTTATTTTTAGGATCTATAACTTAATAGTTATTACGTAAACAATGGAAAGCGGCCAGACACCCATATATGCTGATGCACATCTTTTTCCATTCAGTAAGTGTATACGCATGCGCTGCCCAAGTAGACATCTCACAAAAACAAGATGGTGTAATACAGAACAAAGGAGCGACACAAAATAACAAAATAAATAGTCACTGACGAGGTCACAGAATGTGTGACAAAATAGTTTTGGTGACAATATATATAAATATATATAAACTGACCGACTGAAAAATAATAATCTTCGGATTTTAGCCTTCACATTTATTATTATTACTACACACACACACACACACACACATACACACACACACACACACACACACACACACACACACACACACACACACACACACACACACACACACATATAAGAAGAAATTAAAAGATGGTTAAAAAAAGTTCCATATATTTTATTATGCGCATTTCAAAAACAAATATCATCCTGGAACGATAGTTGCGTTCTCATCAGATAAAATAAGGTAACATGATATGATGCCTAAAAAAAAACCACTTGTCAACAAGAAAGTGTCTAGTCAACATAAACTCACCTCCTACATATATATATATATATATATATATATATATATATATATATATATATATATATATATATAATTAAAAAAATATTTTTTATTTGAATGTGGCAAAGCCGGCCATTTATCGCTCGTATACAGGAAACTGACTGGCCAGTCTGCTGATATGCAAATCTGGCTGATCAATGGATCTACTAATATGCAGATCTGACTGATCAGCCAGTCTGTTAATATGCAAATCAGGCCGATCAGTCACTATATTTTAGAAAATACCATATATTTTCACTAGCTCTGACAGCTGGCAGGTGAACAGTGAGCTGTACTGATGAAGGCTGATACCCAGAAACATTAGTGTCTGCAGTTCTGTTTACATGCCAACATAAGAGCAAGAATGAGGGGCTCATTCTACTGACATGGCTTTAAAAATGAGGTGTTTGCATAATTGCAAACGAATCGAATATTATTATTAATATTCGAAAAACTCAGATTACATTTATTATATATATATATATATAGTATATATATATATACATTTACTTACATCTCCACTCATTTAGAAATAAGAAACTCAGGTTCTCTACCTCCCTTGCTAATTATATTACACTATTAACTGAATCTAACATTAGCTACACCACACAATGGGGAATAGTAGATCAAGCAACGCCTTACAACTTTAGTAAAAATTGCCAGCTGTACCTAATGGAAACATATTGTATAGTAAGCTCATCCCATGAACTCATTAATAGTCGAGCTGAAATGGTCATAAATTGCAAACACAGGCTACACTACTCGTTCTACAAGTGGTCTCTAGAACAGTAATAACACCCTATCCCCACAGCTATCTACATCAGACCACCATTTAGTCCACCTGTAATAATTAGACTTAAGTACAGTGTTTAATGACGCTATTAACCAGCCACCTGATTTTTATCCAAGCACTGCCCATCACCTACTGAATTAGGCTCACCCTGCTAAACCATCCCTTTAGCTGGGATATACTAAATATTTTAGGGTAATTTCCTGCCTTACACCGTGCAGTTGCCTCCCTTAGTGGATTATGCCCCTTCCACCGACGCCATTATTATTATTTTTTCGCCTACCATGCAAGGAGGCGTTAATCTAATGCAAAGATTCTCAACGGTATTTATACTTATTGATGACATTATATAAACAATTATTTCTTTGAGGAGCCCGTGTGGGCGAAACATTATGTAAGATTTATATAAAGAACTTGTTTTAACAGCTTGTAACTCCTTCATTCATTCATTTACTTATTCCTGCTCTGCTTGAACAATCTACTAAATATTAAATCTTCTCTAATATTTAACTCTGCTAACCCAAGCATTGAGCACACTCCGCTTCGGCTATTGGCATTTA
>OZ024743.1:145752411-145783774 GCA_964016885.1 Eledone cirrhosa | reverse complement strand
ATAAAGGCCGACCTTACCCAATTGCACCTCTCAAGGGCGATGATACACGACCGTGACCTCTGGCGTCACGCAATAATACAGAAGACCCGACTTCCCACAGGAACAAACCGAAGCTGAAGCATATGGACAATATGCCCCCCCCCCCCACACACACACTGCAAAGTGGTCGTGGAGGCGCCACGGCAAAAAAGCACCCAGCCCACACTGTAAAGTGGACGTCTAGGCGTCACGGAAAAAAACCACCCAGCACTCATTGTAAATGAGGTTGGTGTTAGGAAGGGCATCCAGCTGTAGAAATCAAGCCAGAATCAGTTCCTGTATGAGCAAGACAAGGTCAGCCGACTGGACACTGCCCACAACAGGACAACCCGTCTAACCTATGCTAGCGTGGAAGAACGGACGTAAAACGGTGATGATGATGATGATGAGGATGATGATATATATATATATATATATATATATATATATAAAAGACGTAAAATAAGAAAATTTTAAAAAAATTAAAAAAAATTAACTTACTTACTAAAATTTTCATTCCAACTAATTAGTTTCTGCAATGGGACAAAGACAGTTACGTAATAAACTGTTGAGAATTCATTGCGTCATCAGGGAGGTCTATTCTCAGCTAAGTCTCCAGGCAATGCGCGGACACTGGGGACTCATATAAAAATAATAATAATTCGGTAAATGGAACAGCTAGCGGGGACTGGATTCCATGTACTGAAAATCTCGCTGTCACTGGTCAAATGGCAGATTCTAAAGAATCAATCACGTGACACTGAGGCTAGTCGGTAGGAGTGGGATGGTAAGATGACAGAAGCCTACTAACACACCAAAAAATTAGTAGTGGTTTTGGCAGGTTTGCTCGACAAATAAGTGATTTGGAGATAAATATAGAGAATTTAGTATATATACTATGACATAACCTGTGTATTTGCTGGCATTAGCGTACATCTGTACGCATATGTTAGTAGATATACTAAATTCTCTCTCTCTCTCTCTCTCTCTCTCTCTCTCTCTCTCTCTCTATATATATATATATATATATATATATATATATATATCCATACATACACGTACACATACATACGTACAAACATACATATGCGTGTATGTAAATGCACATACACAAGTACACACACAACGCATATATATATATATATATATATATATATATATATATATATATATATATATATATCATCATCATCATCATCATTTTACGTCCGCTTTTCCCTGCTTGCACCATACTTTGTCATCTCCACTGTGAGCTTCAGCGATCTGAGGTCTGCTCTCACCACCTCCGCCCATGTTTTTTGTGGTCTACCTCTACCACGTCTTCCTTCAACTGGCATTTCTTGGCACTTCTTCACCCATCGGTCATCCTCCATGCGCATCACATGTCCATACCATCGCAGTCTCCTCTCCTGCACACAACAATTTATCCTTCTCAGACAGTTTCTCTCTCAACACATCCATGCTCGGTCGTTCACGCACATTGCCATTGCACATCCAACGGAGCATGCTTGCCTCATTTCTCTCCAGCCGTCACATATCCTCTGCAGTTGCTGCCCATGTCTCACTACCACGCAGCATCGCGCACCTCACACAGGCATCATATAACCGGCCTTTCGTACGCAGGGAGAAACCCTTCTTCGTCGGCAGAGGAAGCAGCTCCCTATTCTAGATACTATGTCCTCGGAACACCCCCTCCCATGCTAATCTGATCACCTAGGTACAGAAAGCTATCAACCACTTCTATAACACCCACCTGCATTTGAAAAATGTGTCTATCAATATATACACACTCACGACAATAAACACACACGCATATATATATATATATATGAAAAGACATGTATAGATATTATTTAAGGCGGTGGATTGGCAGTATCGGTAGAGGGTCGGACGCCATGCTTTCCAGCATAGTTACGTCTCTTTACGATCTGAGTTCAAATCCCGCCGAGGTTGATTTTGCCTTTCATCCTTACGGGGTCGATAAAATAAAGTACCAGTAATGCACTGGATAATTGCTGGCCTTGTGGCTAAAGTAGAAACAATTATTTAAGAATAAAAATAACAGTTCATAAAAGCATATATAAAAATACATAGAGCACTCTTCTTTCCTTTACCCTTTCTACGGAAATACATAACACACACACACACACACACACACACACACACACACACACACACACACACACACACACACACACACACATATATATAACAATATTAACGAAGATCGCTGGTATAAATACAGCGCCCTTCGGCCAGCGTCTAGCTCACTCAACAAATCTGGTGAATTGCAGTTATGCACCTGCAATCACCTGTTTAGAGTGCACACATTTAATTTTACAGTAGAGCGTTGGCTGTGTTATTAATTATATATATACATATATATATATATATATATATATATATATATATATATATATATATATATATATATATATATAATATAAGATCAAAAGATGGTTAAAGGAGTTCAATATATTTTATTATGCGCATTTCAAAAACAAACATCATCAAACAATAATATTTGTGTTTTCAAATATTATTGTTTGATGATGTTTGTTTTTGAAATGCGCATAATAAAATATATTGAACTCCTTTAACCATCTTTTGATCTTATATTATGCATACTCCAGTCCCACAAACTGTAGAGTGCTTCTTATCCGATATCTGCATTGCTTTATTGTACTACAATAAAACTCACCTCCTACATATATATATAAATGAAAATTAGAGTTAATAACTCTTATTGAAACCCTGTAATCATTAAGCTCCAAGTATAAATACTGAGCATTATAATAATAATATATATGTAGTAAGAAACACAGTAAACCGTGTGTCTAATATTACAAGGGTTGAAAGACCACATTTGTTTGAAATATTTAACCAAGAAGCAGACAGAATGATAAAATAAAATTATATTATACAAACCGCCTCAATAACAATTATATCTCTCGGACAGATTAGGGATAATCTGTTTCGCCCTGAGTGTGTTTGCAACAGATAATCATGGGCATCATCAGCGAGAGAATCTGATTAAATGCGACAAACACTATGTACCAACGTTCACACAGAAAGATGAATTTATCACCTCGTGCGCCGCAAGTCAAAAGTGGTATGAGTGTATTGGTTAGAAACAACAGTCCAACACACGCAACTTAATAAGCTCACCTCATGAGGGAGCCGAAATATAAATTTCTGTCTGCTTCATGGTTAAATATTTCAAACAAATGTGGTCTTTCAACCCTTGTAATATTAGACACACGGTTTACTGTGTTTCTTACTATATATATATATATTATATATATATATATATATATATATATATATATATATATATATACACATATATATATATATGCCTCGAATTGTTTTTTCATACATAAAGCTCTAATCATCAGTATGTTCACCAATCTAATAAGACTACCGCTTCGAAATGCATTCTATTTTTGTATTTTGGGAAATAATATGTATGTATGTATGTATGTATGTCCAGGAGAGATGACACCTTAGCCCTTGTCAAGGCAGAATTCTAGGAGAAGGAAAACTCTGATATAACACCTGCAACCCTGATGGTATCCAATGAAGTTGACTTGTTCTTCTTTTTGGTAAATATCATCTTGGTTAAGAGAGTGGGACTGGCTTTGTACAGTGCCTTTGCTCACTATATAAGCTTCACGGCACAGGCATTGCTTTATATATGGAGATCTCTCTGCAATTGTCGTCACATGGTACCATGGGTCCAGCACTATGTGTCAATAATTGTCACAAGTGTAGTGTTTGTACCAGAGTTTTCAAGTCGCTGGCTGGACTAAAAAGTCACACTCGTTCAGCGCATCGGTAGGAGTTCTCCTACATGGATATAAAGTAGTGGCCGTACTCGAAAGCGAGTTGGCAGCCACCATATATGTATGTATATATATAAAAAATTTGCGTGAAATGAAGAATAAGTGGTGGAATAACAAAGCCGATGAAATACAACTTACGTCGGATGTGAACGAGTTGGCAGCCACCATGTATGTATGTATGTATGTATGTATGTATGTATGTATGTATGTATGTATGTATGTATGTATGTATGTATGTATGTATGTATGTATGTATTGCATTCAGGAATTGCGAGCATGGTGTTTACATCCGATATCGATCCTCAGGCAGCATATTTAGCATCAGGCGCTTTGCTGCGAAGACAAAAGTATTTACATCAATCATAAGAGACCTCTTGTATGCAGATGATTGCGATCTTGTAGCGCACACAGAGAGTGATATGCAGCACATTTTGAATGCATTTTCTGACGCTTGCACTGCCCTAGGTCTGACTGTCAGTCTCAAGAAAACCGTCGTCATGTACCAACCTGCCCCTGGTAAGCAGTACACTGAACCAAACATCTATGTGTATGGCAAACGACTTGGAGTGGTTGATCAGTTTGTCTATCTGGGAAGCACTGTCAATCGATACAGCAACCTTTACAGTGAAATCTCACTTAGGATTAGGAAAGCAAGTGATGCTTTCGGAAAGCTAGAAAGGCGACTCTGGGGTCGGCGAGACATATGCAGGAGGACAAAGGTAAAGGTGTACAGGGCATGTGTGCTCTCTTGTCTTCTTTATGCCTGCGAGACCTGGATCACATATCGACACCACCTTAAGCAATTGGAGCGTTTCCATCAGATGTATCTCAGACGGATCCATGGCGTTCACTGGAGGGACCACATCAGTGATGTCGAGATTTTGGAAAGCTCTATGTGTGACAGTATAGAAGCTCTTGTGCTTAAGCAACGACTCCGTTGGAGTGGTCACCTTGCCAGGATGAAGGATTCTAGAATACCAAAACAACTCTTTTATGGAGAGTTGGTTAAAGGAAAACGACCGCCACATAAACCAAAAAAGAGGTATAAGGATTCCTTGAAAGCCTCTCTGAAAGACCCTAACATCTCTGCTGATACATGGGAGAATATTGCTGCTGATCGTAATAAATGGAGAAAGACTGTATATGAGGGAAAAGTTGCCTTTGAGGCATCTCGAATCGCATACGAGAAAGTAAAGCGGGATGTGAGGAAGGGCATTGCTGTTGCACTTCCAGACGGCGAGGGTCCTCCTATGGTGCTGACATGCAGCGTATGTGCGAGACTCTGCCTAAGCAAAGCTGGACTCGAAAGTCATCTTCGCAGTCATAAAGTAAGACCAGTGGTTGACTACCAGGCTGCTGTTGGAGATGCTACTCATCATGCTTGTCAAACATGTGGTAGAGAATGTAAATCAGCAGGAGGGCCCAAGCGACATGCAAAAGTACACGAACTCCAACCACAGCCGACTATTCCCAGTGAATGTTTTGGTTGCCGACTCTGTGCAAGACATTTTAGATCATTGGCTGGGCTAAAAAGCCACATTCGATCGCAACGCTGTTAGTTGCTATCGCGTGTGTGTGTGTGTGTGTGTGTGTGTGTGTAGATATGCTTATGTGTGTGCGTGTGTGTGTATATATATATGTATATGTATATTATTATTGTTGTTGTCGTTATTATTATTATTGTTGTTATTATTATTATTATTATTATTATTATTGACGAAAGTGGATGTACGTTTTTTGAAGCTCCGTGAGTAAGCAATTTTTTGAGGATTAATTGTAGAGAATTGTTTATTTTTTGTACCGCTGAAGCATTATAAGACATTAATTTGTATCCTGTGAAGGAATAACTCATAATATTTGGGCCTTTTGGCCCAAATATTTGAACTTTATTTTGAAAAAAAATAATAATTTTTTTCTCAAAAAAACATGGCGGAGCCACGCCCCCTAGAGGCGGGTCTGCTGTCGTGCAACGGCGACTTGAGCGTTGAGAGGAGAGGTGAGGCGAGGAGCGCCACCAGCACGAATGTGAGCAGCGACAGTGCCAGCACCAACGGGCCGAGCGGCGCGGAAGGTGGTAACAGCGACAACACCAACACCAACAAGCCGAACAGCGCAGAAGGTGGTAATAGCGAGAGCACCAACAAAACGAACAGCACAGAGAGTAATAGTAGCGACAGCAACAGCACCAACAAGGCCAACAGCACAGAGGGTAACCACGACACAGGGGAGAACAACAACAGCAATAGCAGCAGCAACACCAACAAGAACAACAACAGTGACAACACCAACAAGAACACCTTCGCTGCTGTGGCAGCGGCTAAAAGGAGACCATGCTACAGCATCGACTTAACCAACAGAGAGGAAAAGTTGGCCCAGGCCTGGAAAATCATAAATCAAGAGCAGACCTGGGCAAACTTAACTGTCCCGGCAGAAGCCATTGAGGCAGTGGAAAAAAGAACGGTGCATTTCAGATGCATCTCAGTAGAGACAAAGAGGGCAGCGATAATCGCCCAAGCTGATATAGAAGCCGCACTGAAATACATCAGAGAGGACACAGACTTCATAGAGAGGGGCAGGCAATACGGCACCGTTTCGGTGCTGTTCAAGTCTGAAGCCCTCGCTGTGAAGCATTCAATGACCCCTTGCAAAACCAGCAAGGTCATAATGTACCCCTCCCACATGGGAAAACGAATAGCACGTGTGCGCATTCCCAGGATTCCACCAGGACTTGATATGTGGTGGCTCCTGGGTTGCGTAATCGTGGAAGGAACGGATACAGTCCCGGTAGAGGCAACGAGAACTGCCAGGGACGACTGGTCCGGGGTTGATCTGGAGATACTGCTCCAAATCAGACCCGAAAACGTAAAAGCAATCCCGGACCACATCCGCCTCCAAAACGGGAGGGTGTTGCATATAATGACTGAGGGCAAAAGGCCGCATTGTTTCCTTTGTGGGGAAACGACACACTTGCGAGCCTTCTGCCCTCAACTGCCGAAAAGCGCAAGGGGTCGAAAGATTCCACTGCTGGCGACGCCGGGACAAGGACCACCAGCAACACCGTCAACAATGGAACCACCAAAATTGCACACCCAGGGGGGAAACGAGGAAAGCTCTCCCATTCCCCCTCCCCCCCAAAATACACACACGAACAAGAACATAAACACTCACTCAGACACAAACACGCTCACAGCCACAGACCCCTCATCCTCCAGCAGTGAAGATGAGGGAAAACCAAAGTCCCCCAAAATACAAAAAACAAAACACAAAAAAAAAAGAAATCCACAAAGCACAGACACCCCCACAAAAAAAAATACACACACCACCCACACAAACATTTTCCCCACAGCATCACCAACACAACCACCAAAATCCCCCAAACGCAAACAAGCTAAACAGACACAAGAACAAATAGACACACAAACATCAGAAACTACAGACACCCCACCCACAACAAACGCAGACACAATAGAAACAACACTAACAAAGCTATCACCACCACAATCACACGAACAAATAAAACCCGAGCAACAAAACATTAAAAACTTCGTGCTTGCCAGAAGGGCCAACAAGGAATTGATGGCCCATGTAGCACGAAGCACAAACATCGAAAAAGACGGGGAAACATTTGAAGCGAGCACATTTCGCGTACCAGATAATTTGCTTCTGATGCGAATGTCGCTCGCTTCATACAAAGAAATTCGAAAGAGCTTTCCTCGGGATGTGGGAACCCCGAACGTAAAACCCACGTCAAGACTATTAAAGGGGTTCCCAAAAGAAACCCCACAAACCATGGAGGTCGAACCACCCGACCTTCACAAGACCCCGGAAGGTAAGTAGACCTTTCCTCTCCCATTCATCCTGCCAGCATGGCCATAAGAGTAGGAAGTTTAAATGTTCGTGGCCTGGGGTCGCCCTGGAAGCAAGGTCACTTGCTCAACGACCTCAGGTCACTAGGAATGGATGTAATTGCCATCAGCGAGACCAGAATTTCCGACACACGCGCACTGGCGCCGATTTTCGACGATTATCAGATCTTTGCATCTGTTAGTCGGCCGGGAATGGGAGGTGGAGTGGCTGTGCTGTTTAGGAAATGTCTGGATCTCGAGGTAAGGTCAATCTTCCGGGATCCTGACGGAAAGTTGGTGGTCCTGGACGTGAGCAATAGCGAAGGTGGTGCCTTTAGACTGGTGGCCGTCTACGCCCCTACTGGGGCCGGTCGGCCGGACTTCTTTAGGCGCCTGGAAAACTTTCTGCTTACGTCTCGCCCTTTACTGTTAATAGGGGATTGGAATGGCATCTTAGAAGCACGCTGGGATTGTGTGGGAGTATCTGATAGGAGCGGGGGGTGCAAAAGCCTCAAGTACCTGATCAGCCAGTTTCAACTGTCTGACAGGTACCGACTAGATTTCCCTAATGCGCCAGTATGGACCTGGACCAATCGCATAGGGTCATCTAGATCGTACATAGATAGGATTTTCATTAGGAAAAGAGATAGAAATAGTGTAGGATGTCCACATTTTAAAACGGTTGCCTATTCAGATCACAAGCTTGTGATCTGTATGGTCGACCTAGATAAGACACGTAGGTTAGGACCTAGCTACTGGAAGCTAAACATGTCGTTTCCGGCACGTAAAGCTTACAGGGACCGGGTCAACAACTTAGTTAAGCAAAAGTTGACAGGGGGGGGTTGTCAACAACAGGTGGTGGGGGGCACTCAAAAGAGAGATTAGAGCAACCTCGATAGGATTTAGCAAAGAAGTAGCAATAGAGAAAAATAGAAAGGAGGAGGGGCTGATAGCTAAGTTAGACGAGGCTATTTGTAGTGGCATTGCAACAGACGTGCTAGCGGCGAGAATGGCACTAGACCATTTCTTCAATGCGAAACACGAAGGTTGCATTGTCAGAGCTAAGGCGCGTGCTCTGAGGAACGAGGGAACCAAAGCTGCCCGATGGGCTCGCTTTGCAGAGACGCAGCGTGGAAATAAAACCACAATTCGGTCTTTGACGGATCGAGATGGACACGAACTGAGCGATTCCAAGCAGATGTGTGAGGCCTTTCGCCAGCACTTTGCTCGATTGTTCGGGAGGATGGGTGAGTCGGAGACGGCGGCGGACTTCAGTCCCTACCTCGACGGCTTGCCACGCCTCTCGACGGCCGACGCTGAGCGCTGCGAAGAGCCGATAACATCAGTCGAAATTCAGGACGCCCTTGTCGGCTGCTCGAGTCGCAAGTCACCCGGTTTGGATGGTCTGCCCTACGAGCTTTACGTAAATATGCCAGACTTGTTCTCCGATCTCCTCTAAGCGCTCTACTGCAACTGGCAGCAGAACGGGAGCATTCCCAGTTCTGTGAGCCGTGGCGTAGTGACGCTGATAAGGAAAGACGAGAACAAGAGGGACACACTAGATAATTTCAGGCCCCTAACCCTGCTCAACACAGAGTTTAAGATTTTGGCCAAGGTGTTAGCGAAAAGGTTGGCGCTTGTCGTCAAAGATTTGGTTGGGGAGGCGCAAACTTGTGCAATCCCGACCAGGTCCATACACGACAACCTCCACCTCATGCGATACATCATAGAGAGGGTTGGGTGCAAACCTGGCTTCGGTGGGGCTCTGATCAATTTAGATCAATCGAAAGCATTCGATAGGGTCGACCATCGGTACTTGGAGGCTGTCCTCGAGGCGGCTGGCTTCGGCCCCGTCTTCAGAAGCTGGATCGCTGCAATGTACAGCGGCATCTGCTCGGTGGTCAAAGTTAATGGCCACCTCTCGGAACCGTTTCAGATCTCTCGATCGGTCCGTCAAGGGTGCCCTCTCTCCTCACTTCTGTACGTATTGACTCTTGAGCCTCTACTGCGGAAGCTGGAGTTGTTGCAGGGCATCCCGCTCGAACCGGGACGTAGAAAGGCTGCGTCCGCTTATGCGGACGACATCACCGTGATGGTGTCGGACACCTCGGAAATCGAGGTGATCCGCACCCATTTGGAGGAATATGAAAGGTTGACGGGAGCAAAACTTAACCCGGAAAAGTCGGTGGGCTTGCAGCTCGGCACCTGGAGAGGCAAGTCCATGCCGTCCAACAGCGTCGTTGGGCGCTGGACAGACGGACCGGTAAAGTTGCTCGGGGTTTGGTTCGGACCAGACCTCCAGGTGGATAAGAATTGGGACGAGGTGACGAGCAGGATAGCCAACCTCACCCAGAAATGGGCTGAGAGAAAGCTATCACTGAAAGGGCGGGCGGAGGTGGCGAACGCGTACATCGCGTCCGTCATCTACTACCGCCTGACCGTCGTGCCTTGCCCCCGTCCACGTCTCGCCAATTTGGAACGGCTCCTTTTCAAATTTTTGTGGAGGGGACGGGTCCCGTTGGTGAGGCGGTCCATCTGCTGCCAGCACCCTCTTCGTGGAGGGCTGGGCATGCCGTGGCTAATGATGCGCAGACATGCGCTGAGGCTGCGACATCTCCAGATATTTTGCCTAAACGGTGAACAGGTGTGGTCGCCGTTTGTTAGACGGGCCTTTCCGCAGCTCATCTCTTTGACTGAGCTGCAGTCCTGGGTCAAGAAGAGACCGAGACTGGGCGACTGGCATCTGGAATGTTGCCAGGCGCTCACTGCACTCTGCAAGGTGGGCAATGCGGTCAGTGGAACTTCCACTCAAGATTTCTATAGAGGATTAGTGGAGGGCAAGTGCGATGACGTACTAGGAGAGGCTCTGGGCGTCAACGAAGTAGAACTGACCAGTATGTTCCGGAGGACTTTCGAGCCGGGGACGATGGATAACTTCCAGAAATCCCTCGCTTGGCAGTGCTACCGGGGGGCGCTGCCGGTTCGGGATAAACTCTACAGGCACGGAAGTGCTGTCAGACGAACCTGCCCGAGATGCGCGCAGAGCGACGAAACCGTTCTGCACGCACTCGTCCAGTGTCCGTGCATTGCTGACTTGTGGGGTTATGTCGAACAGCTATTGTCGCGTGTAGAACGGATCCGGCTATCGTCCGAGTCCATAGTGAAGATTGACCCGCCGCCTTCTTTTGGTCAGGAAGGGCAGGCAATTTTCCTCTGCCTGGTGGCAGTAGCGAAAGAGGTTGCATGGTGGACCAGGTTGAAAGGACTGAAGACAGACACTTTTCTCTTCGGCCAATCCCTCATCAACTTCTTCAAGTTTCACTTGGAAAGGAAGGTGAGGGTGGAGAGAGAAGTGCTGCCCCCCAGTACATTTACTGAAAGGTGGGTGAATGTGGCGAGAATGGCCCGCGTGAGTGGGCCTACTCTGATCATGCGCCTGTAGGCTGGTGAATTCGAGAAGGAGAGGGGTGCCCTTCCCGGGTGCCCTAGGAGCGTCGGGTGGCTCAGGACTGGTGGGGTGCTTGAGTCAACCCTGGGTGGTGATCCCTCTTATTGGGGAACTTTCATTGTTGTATTTTTATTGTTATTTTGTTTTTTTGTTATTTATACTTACTCGATCTCTATGTAAACCCCCACTGTCCCTGTCTATTGTGTTGTCCCCTATATGTCGGCCCTTGTGGCCAATAAATGAAATCATTATTATTGTTATTAATGTATGTGTGTGTGTATATGTGTGTGTGAGTGTGTGTGTATATGTGTATGTATATGTATATGTATATATATATATATATATTTCTTTAAAAAATTTTTTTTTAAAATTTTTATTTTCTTTTTATTTATTTATTATTATTATTATTATTATTATTGTTATTCCTTGAATCTCAGTCATTGATGTTGGTTAACTGGAAAGTCCGTTGGAATGAATATCAAGCCACTACCTGCAGCCTCAGATATTCAGGACGTATCGGAGGGTTCTTGCTGTTCCAAGCAAGCATGCCTTTTGAAGCGTTCCAAAAAGCGTGAAGGGGCCGATTTTCTTTAACCATCCCTGGAAACTTTTGGAGATAGTCCCCAGTGCGCCTATGACAATCGGGATCACTTTGACTTCATGGCAGTTCCAAATCCTTTTCACCTCCCACTTTAGGTCCTGGTATCGGTTAATTTTCTCCCTCTCCTTCTCTTGCACTCTCGTGTCGAACGGGCAGGCCACATCCACAATCAGACACGATCTTTTTTCTTTGTCTACAACCACCAGGTCAGGTCTATTGTGTTCCAGTTTTTTGTCCGTCTGTATCCTAAAATCCCACAGCACCTTCACCTGATTGTTCTCCATCACCGCCTCCGGCCTATGCTCATACCATTTCTCAGAATGTGGTAAATTGTTTACTTTGCACAGGTGCCAGTGGATCACCCTGCCCATCACATCGTGTCTCCAGCCCTTATAGTGGGTCTGGGCTAGGTGTTTACACTCGGACACAATGTGAGCCACAGTCTCCTCTCTCTCTCCACAGATCCTGCACAGTGGGCTAGCCTCCTCCTTGTAAATATGGTGCTTCAACCACTTCGTTTTGAGGGCCTGCTCCTGCGCAGCCATTATCATTCCTTCTGTAGCCTTTTTGAGGTCTCCTCTTCTCAACCAGTTCCATGTCTGTGGATCTCTAAATTCAGTTTTCTCAAAGAAGGTACTATGAAGGGATTTTCGCTTAAGGCTGCTCTTCCTCCTTGATGTTATTTCCTCCTTGGACATCCCCTGGCCTACTGTCCTCTCCTTCAGTACAGTTTTGAGCATTGGCTCCTTACTATAGGTCACGTATTTGTATAGGTTGTTTTTCTCCATCTGAACACAGTCCTCTATGCTGATAAGACCTCTTCCACCCTCAGATCTCCTTAGGTAGAGTCTATCGACATCACTCCTCTTGTGGAACATGTTGTAGATAGTCAATATCTTCCTAGTCTTCCTATCCATTTCTTTTTGTTCAGCAACATTCCATCTCAGAATTCCCGCACTGTACCTAATAATAGACACAGCTCGGGAATTTACTGCGCTTATGGCATTTCTGCTGTTCAGATGTGACTTCAATACGCTCCTTACTCTCCGAATGTATTCAGTTCTTAACAATTCCTTCATTTTTTTGTTCTTTATGCCATCAGCCTCCAGAACGCTCAAATACTTGTATCCTTCCTCAGAGTCAATTTCCTTTATCATCTCACCTGTTGGTATCTGGATCCCGCTACTTCTGCTCAACCTACCCCTCCTCATCACAATGACTCCACATTTACCAATACCAAACTGCATACATATATCACTGCTGAAAATACGGACAGTGTCAACAAGCACATCCAACTCCTTCTCACTTTTCCCGAAGAGCTTAAGATCGTCCATGAAGAGGAGGTGATTGATGGTAAGTTCTCCCCTTCCCAACTTGTATCCTGCTCTCACTTTTCGCAGCATAATGGTCAAGGGCATTAGGGCAAGGACAAACAACAGAGGGGACAGGCTATCTCCCTGGAAGATACCTCTCTTGATCTTCACGCTTCCCAAGGATACTCCAGTTGATATCAACTCTGTCTCCCAGGATCCCATACTCCTGCCCAGCAACTGTCTGATGTTATCTGCCACCCTGAAGATCTCCAGGCTTTTGGTGATCCAAGAATGAGGCACCATGTCAAATGCCTTTCTGTAGTCTATCCATCCCATGGCAAGATCAGTGTGTCTCCTCCTGCAATTCTCCATTACCATCTTATCAATAAGTAACTGGTCCTTTGTACCACGTGACTTCTTTCGGCATCCTTTCTGTTCGTCCGGTAACAAGTTGTTTGTGTGGAGGTGATGGTAGATTTCCTCAGACACAATGCTCGTCAACAGTTTCCACATTACGGACAGACATGTGATAGGTCTATTATTATTATTATTATTATTTGCATTTATCTTGCTTTATGTTTATACGAGTTATCACCAAGTCACAACCAGTGACCTCAAGAGACAACAAGGTCCGCCATGTTCAAGAAAGAACACACATATTCACACATGCATCCTTAGTGTTTAGACTTGTGATGTACTTATATTGACAGGATCTTCCTTAGTATATGGGCAGTTCCCATTAGTACTATCTTTTGTATTTCTCCTATACGCGGGTTTCCTGGGATTTGCGATAAGTAGTCGTTAGACCCCTTAGGTATCATTCCCAGAGCGCCTACAACCACTGGTATTGTTTTAGTTCTCAATTTCCACATTTTTCCAATTTCTATCTCCAGGTCCTTATACTTGCTCAATTTTTCAAATGTTTTTATAGATACATTCTTGTCTATTGGAACAGACATATCAATTAGCAGGCATACCCTCCTTTGAAAGTCCTTCAATATTATATCAGGTCTATTTGCATCTATTTTTCGGTCTGTTTGGATGCTAAAGTTCCACAAGATTGAGATGTGATCTTTTTCAAGTATGGGAGGTGGTTGATGCTCCCACCAATTCTTTTGATGGGGCAGGTCAAAATGCTTACACATTATCCAATGTATGTATTGTGCAGCTCTGTCATGCCTGTTTAGGTATTCGGTTGGAGCTATAGGACTGCACATTGAAATTATATGGTCAATGGTCTCTGGTTGTTTTTTGCATACACGGCATAATGGGCTGCACCCATTTTTTATTATGTTGGCTTGGTAATTTTTTGTTGGCAGACACTGATCTTGTGCGGATATAATCAGTCCTTCAGTCTCCGATTTCAGTCCAGAGGATGCCAACCACTGATGGGTTAAAGTTTTGTCAACATCAGGATTGTTAGCTCGCTCTGGGTATTTTCCATACAGAGGCTTTTCTTGCCATTTCTTAGCCAGTTTCTGTAGCAGTTCTTTCTTTGCAGTTACTTTTACCTGCTTTGCTTTTTCTGTGTTTTCCATTTCAGCAGTAAATGGGACTTCTGAAATTTGTAGTCCATTACTATATCTTTGTGCATCTTTTGTAATGGAATATAATCTTTTGGTGCTTTCGTGTTTCAAAACGAGTTTGATCATCCAATCATGTGATTCCCTTAGATATGTGGATAATCCAATTGTTGCAGTTTTCAACGCAATGTCTAACTGGATTAACCCACGTCCTCCTTCTTTCCTAGGGAGATATATTCTATCTATGTCTGCCTTAGGGTGATGCATTCTGTGCATGGTTAAGAATTTTCGGATTTTTGTATCGAGCCTACGGATCTCTGTGCTTGACCAGTTGATGACATTGTAACTGTAGGTTACTACTGGTATGGCAAGCGTGTTTATAGCATCGATCCTATTCCTTGCATTCAATTCCGTTCTTAAGATTGCTCTGACTCTGCGGTAACATTCCTTCCTTATCCTTTCCCTCATTGTCGAGTGCTTGATTCCGTCTCCTTCACAAACACCTAGATATTTGTAAGTTTGTTCTTGATCAAGCTCTCTTATCACGTTCCTCCGATCAAGATTAATGTCTGAACTCTTCAGCAGCTTTCCTCTGGTGAACGTTGCTTTGGTGCATTTATCCAGTCCAAACTCCATTTTAATGTCATCACTGAACTGCTTCACAGTGGATAATAGCCCTTGCAATTGTTCATCATTTTTTGCAAATAGTTTCAGGTCATCCATGTAGAACAGGTGATTAATGGTTTTGTCATAGACTCTATATCCATGTTTTGTTTCATTGAGCATTTTACTTAATGGTATAAGTGCGATGCAGAATAAAAGCGGTGATAAAGAGTCACCCTGAAAAATTCCACAATTAATGTTAACTTCTCCAGCTTCCAGTGATTTTGTTTCACTATTCAAAAGGAGTGTCGTTCTCCATGTCCTCATACTGAATGACAAAAACCTCCTGACAACGGGGGATATTTTGAAAATCTCTAAACATTTTTCAATCCAACTGTGTGGCAAACTATCAAATGCTTTTTTATAATCTATCCAAGCAATCGATAGATTTTTGTGTCTATTATGACAATCTTCCAGTATCATTTTGTTAACCAGAAGCTGATCCTTACAGCCATATGAGCCTCGTTTACACCCTTTCTGCTCAATGGGAAATAGGTCATTTGTTATCAGGTGGTCATATGTGTATTCAGTTAGGACTGATGTTAAAATTTTATACATTGTGGTCAAGCAGGTTATCGGTCTGTAATTTTTGGGATTGTTTGTCTCATCATTCTTCGGTAGCAGGAATGTAATGCCGTTAACTAGCCATGATGGTATCTTTTCTGGCTCCTTAACTATTTCATTGTAAAGTTGGGCTAACAGCTCATGAGACTCTGTGAAGGCATTTATCCAAAAGTTTTGTATTTTGTCTTTTCCTGAGGATTTCCATTTGCTGGTTTTTCTTAGAGCCAAGCGCAGCTGTTCAACTGTTATATTTTCCCATGTTTGTTCTTCAAGGTGAGCTGTTTCTTTCATTTGTCTGTCTATCCATGGGGCATGTATGTTATGAACTTTTTCTTCGGCCCAGATCTTTTCCCAGAATTCTTGCACTTCCTCCTTGGGTGGTATTGATTTAGCAGTTATTGTTGACTTACCAATTTTTCTGTAGAAGTTTCTTTGGTTGTTTTTGAACATATTATTGTCCTTATAGAATCTAGATCGTTTTTCAAAGCGCCTTATACGAGCAGCTTTGGCCGACATTTTTTGCTTGATTGTTTCTATCAGCATGTCTATGTCACATGTTGATCTTATACTGTACTTTTTTTTCAATTTTCTAAGTTTAGTTTGTTTAACATGTTCACCTACTTTATAGTTTGTTAAAATTTCTATGTCAGATCGGAGAAGGTTTATTTGGCGATTGATGTTATCTTGCCAAGTAGATTTCTTGTGGGAATTCCTTTGTTTTTTCATCTTCACTCCACATAAGTGAGTGGTGACTTTAGCCGATGCATAATAGAGATGATTTAAGTCAGTAATGTTTATTTTGTTTGTGATGATAATGTTTTTGAGAATTATGTTAGTCTTGTGTATTATCTTTTGGTTCTGTTTGGAGTTCTGGATCTTAGGGAGGGTGTCTCGTTCCCCCATGTCAGATTCTTTCATTTTCATCCATTCGATCATAATTTCATCCTTCAAGTTGGCAAGTTCATTCTCATTCATTTCTTTATCATTTACGATCTCATTATTTTCATTTGGAGTTTCATCCTGAGCATGCACTCCCTCCACTTTTTCGCTCCTTTCTTTAATTTGTTCTGTTGCCAGTGATTCCGCCCCAACTCTGGGATTCGAAGTGTTACAGTTTACCTCGTTTTCACTGACACATGCTTCATTTTCCCTTCGCTGACTTTGTGCTACTAGCTTGATCTGATCAATTTCTATATCAGTTAGTAACTTTTTTCTTACAATATTTCTTCGTATATTGGCTAGTTTGTTACTGTCAATATAGCCTCTGTTTTCGGGATGTTTCTTTTTCCAGTTGATATATGTTTGCTCTGTATTCGATGTATTTGATGGGTAGTACATGGCAGTGTAGAAAGCCTCAAGGACTTCTTTATTATCTTCCCTTGACCATTTTTCTCTCTTTTTCTTTGGATTTCTTGGTGGTGAGCATGGAGGGCCAACAGTAGGAGTATTCCGGTTATGGGAGGTCTCCAGCTCCGAAGTGATGGGAAGGTTTGAACCATTAGCTGATTTTTCGACCCCAGTCTGGTTCCTCTCTGAGGGACGCGGCCCTTTTTTACCCGGGTGACGGCCGATCCGGTATGAGATTTCATCATTAGACATCTACTTTATTTTGTCGCGTTTTATCCTTATCCGCCAAGGGGTAATCTTTTCGTGTTACCACTTCTAGAACGAGTGTCAACCAAGACTAGAGGGGTCGTTCTCCCCTAGAGACATGGCTATTCCCCGCCGGCCGCCATCCCGGTATTTCTTGGTCACGGGGTTTTCTTTTTGTTGTTTTTTTTAAATTGTTATTATCATGAGTGGTTCCTTAATGTGAGCATTGCGTGGCTTAAGAATGAAATTATTAATAATTGTCTCCACTCCAGGGACAAGGCCAGCAATCACCCAGTGCATTACAATAATATAATATACTTTTTGTTGTAGTTGGCTGTTATTGCTGCTGGCTATGTCGGTGGTGGTGCCGGGGCTTTTTATATTGTTGGTGAGGAAGGGGTGAGCCAGCAGTCCCATAATTGTTGATGTAGACATTATTATTATGTAGACATTATTATTATGTAGACATTATTATGTAGACATTATTATTATTATTATTATTATTATTATTATTATTATTATTATTATTTTTTTTTTTTTTCTTCTCGTGCAATGGCCATACTCGATAACGAGGGGGCAGCCATCATGTATGTATGTATGTATGTATGTATGTATGTATGTATGTATGTATGTATGTATGTATGTATGTATGTATGTATGTATGTATGTATGTTTCTCTTTCTTTTAATTTCGAGTACATTTTTGACTGGCCACCTTCCTGGTGGCAAGGTTGAAAAAGAAAAGAAATTATCATCCCTTGAATTGCAAGAATGTTTTGCAAATTTTGAAGGTGCCAGCTATCGCAGCCATTTGTAGGCTATGAATTAGGGAGCTGCGTTCTTTGTCCACAAATCCAAGTTTAGTTATACTTTGGTTCAAGCGGGTTGGTATATAACCTGTAGCTCCAATAATGATGGGTATGAAGCTAAAGGTGTATCTTGGATACTGGATTTGTAAACTTCTCATCAATGGTCCATAGATGTCCTCCTTCTCTTGCCTTTTTCTTACAACGTTGACATCAAGTGGGCAGCTGATCCCTTCAACAGAGCACGTTTTCAATGTGTGGTCCCAAACAACAACGTCAGGCCGGCTGTGCTTTAGTTTGGTGGCAGTATTCTTTAGTGCCATCTATCTCAACATATTCCCCCTACTTTGTTTTTAATTTTGTTTTCCTAAGTGCGCTCCAGATCGTTCTAGCTATCACATCGTGTCTCACAGGGAGGTAGTAGCAAGACGACATTCATTCGCAGTTGGCAACAATGTGGCTAACATCCTCGATCTTTGTTTTTCAAAGCCTACTTTTATTGTCAACTGATTGCCCTCCTCTTTTGTGTAGCAGATATTTGGTAGGGATTTCTTGTTCCTGTATTATATAGAGATATCCTTCAAGGTGGGATGTCATAAGCTTGTTGGAACTCCATGCCAGGATTTTTGAATGATTTATCCCCTCTATGGTCTGTGTCTTTCATCTTAGGTGCCCATTCACAACTTTCTCTGTAAATTGGTCCATTTTTTTTTTATCTTCGAACATTGAATAGGATCTTCCAATTTCCCTGGGAGAGAGATTTATATCAGACCTTATTCCATATCTCTCATCCAGATCAGTGGCTATCCTAATGATTTTATTTTCTTCATGCTCATAGACCTGGGCAAGATGGTTGATGACCCTTTTCTTCTGCTGAAGATACTGCTTCAGTGTTACTATTTGGGTCTCGTATGATGTTAATATGGATTTTAGACCCCGGCCGCTTTCCTTGCCTATCCACATCCCCATTGATGTTAAAGTTTCCAGTAACACTGAGAAGCTTGTGAGTTCTTACATCTATCGCACTTAGTTCTTGCAATGACCAGTCCAGCAGACCAAATGTTGGCGTTAGGATTAGTACAGTATAAGTATTGTGGGCAATGTATTTGTTGCACACTGATAGTTCTGATATATTTTCTTTACTATCCTGAGATATTTAGTTCTGGTTCTCTCATTTATGGGTCCATCATATCTGACATTTTCATCCTGTCCAAGATATCTGTAGTTGTCATCTGACTGTAGAGGTTGTATTATCAAGCTGTTCATCTCTAGATTTCCAGAGGAGGGCACAACACTTCCACGTTTTACTGTCAAATATGCACATTTGGACTCACCAAATTTCATTCTGATGTCTGCAGAAAATTGTGTAATGAGGTCCAACTGTTTTTTATATGTATGTTTATGTCAGGTCACTCTTCAACGCTACTGGTAACATGTAACCCAATAAAACCTGTGCATGATCGGGTCGTTAGCGACTAAACCGGCAACACCCTGCAGGATGAAAAACAAAATCCGTCAAAGAGCGGAGGAACTCAGGAGAGTCAACGGCCATCCAATAAAGTATTTTTTTTTGTGGAACGAGAGACTTCTAGTTTTCATTAAGACATTTCTCTAGGAGAAGGTCACTCTGATATAAAACCTGCAACTTCGTTTACATCCAATGGTGTAGCCCAGTTTTTCTTTTTGGGCAAATACATTCGCAGGCATCGCTTGATATGTGACATTTTTTTGCGATGCATGGTATTGCTGCCCATGAGCTAGTCTCCAGCAGGACTAGGAAGCCATGTTCGTGATGATCATGCTTAAGTATCAAGCGATGGCATTACTCAAAATCGAGTTGCAGCCATCATCATGTATGTATACAGTAGTGAGAGACTTCTGGTCCTTATTACGACATCATTTATATGTAGGTAGGCGAGCGCGCACACACAGACACACACACGCACACATATGTTTGTTTGAGGCCTTCTGCTGTTCGTTTATTAGACAGCAATGTTTGACTGTAATGAAAAACACATGGTTCATTTGTTATCATAGGTCCGGCGACTTTACACACGTAAAGGTGGGTAATTCGCCAAAGAAAAAAAACATTTTTTTTCTTACGAGGAGACAGCTATAGTTGTCTTCATAGCAAACATCGGCGCCAGGTCTTATGGTACCCCTGTGCCACATCGTTCACATTAAAATATGTCTTTCTTACCGGACGGTGACTATATTTAATTTTAGGAGAGCAAATGTAGCTAAAATTCCAACTACGCACACACACATGCCCATTCAGAGTCCCACACATACACACACTCACATGCATGCGCCTACACACACACGCACGCGCATTCACACACACATACTAAAAGGCGCATACATACACAATAAATGTTTTTAAAAATGTTTTCATGCATTTTAAATAATTAAAAAAATCTGGTTCTGGAACGGAATTACCCCCAATAAATCTTTACTTCATCGGTAGTTTCACTCGCTCTGATCGAGCGACAAGATCCAGACCTCATTCACTTGCCGAGAGGGGTGAACCTCGCCATATCGGATCAAGAAAACAATGTTTCCATTGGTCTTTCCATTGCTGATACTATCTACCGGTCGCAACCCTGGCAGAAGGAGCAACGTGATATAAAGTGTCTTGCTCAAGGATACAACGCATTACCCGGCCCGAGAATTGAACGCGCCACCTCACGATTGCGAATTCAACTCTAACCACGTAGCTACGTGCCTTCACCTGAACCATTTTCCTTCGGTTATTTCAGTCCAGCTCAATTTCTCTTTCCATCCTAGATATTCCCAGCTGAAACCGTTCTCAATAAAATGTCTCAAATTAAAACTGATTACATGTTCAATATTTAACAAAAATGTTAATGTCGTATCTGTTCTTTTAAAAGCGTTATATCTCCAACAGGATTTGATGTTTTAAATATTTTTAACATTCAAATTAATTTTTATCTTTTTATCCAAGATAAAAATTATTTATTTCCCCCAACCCCACCTCATCCAATCTCATTCTCATTCTCTTTCTCACTCTCGGCCACTCTCCACTACTCCGATCTCTAAAAATGTCAAAGTTAAAGGTAAGTTTGAAAAAATAATTTTCATTATGAAAAATAATTATCATTAACATTTAAATTATGGTTTTTGATAATCGAAGATAAGATTTCCCCCTCCCTGTCTGCATATCTGCCTCTCTCTGACTGTCTATTTCTTTGCCCTTCTATCTGTATTTCTATCTGTATTTCTGTCTTTTTATCTCTCTTCCTCTTTCTGTATCTCTCTCCTACTTTCTCCCTCTATCTATATCTCTCTTTCCTCTTTCTGCCTATTTTTCTATTCGGAGAGAAAGTTTCGAAAGTTTTTACGTCTGGTTGGTATGCTTCAGTCCAGGTCAGCCATTATATAAACTAGCAGAAAAACCACCCTTTGGGTGGTTTTCTGCTAGCATGTGTAGTGTGTATATTGATATTATACGCAAGTATATATACATGTAGATATGATACATCAAATAAAATCGTAATTGACAACATAAACAGAAATTGAACGAAGACTGTGTTACACTGTCTTATGTAATCAGTAACGTAATCCATTAAAAAAAGACGATATTATATATAAACTGCATTAGGAGAAAATTAGTGACAGAAAATTAGTATGTTTATTTAAGTGATCGCCACTGGAAGTGTTGACATCACACACTCTCTCTTTCTATATATATGGTAGTTGAAGTGGTGGAAAGAAGTCAATTTTAAATTATTTATTTTTACGAAATTATTTTTGTTTACGAAATTTAGTAGATAAATTATATAATATTCATTCATTGTGGATTGGCAGAATTGGTAGAGGGTTGGACATGCTTTCCAGCATAGTTATGTCCCTTTACGATCTGAGTTCAAATCCCGCCAAGGTTAACTTTGCCTTTCATCCTTACGAGGTCGATAAAATAAAGTACCAGTAATGTACTGGGTAATTGCTGGCTTTGTGCCGAAAGTAAAAACAATTATTTATTCAAAGTAATCCAACTTATTTTACTAACGGGATAAAAAAAATAAACCATACGCAGTCCCGCAGACCTTCCTTTATTATAGTTTAGATAAAATAGGATAACGCTCCCTTCCGTGTTTCAGTATTACTGCAATGGAGCGCGTGGTAGCAGCACTCACAGTAGTTGTCATCTCGAATAGATTACGTGGCTTGTGAAATACTTCAAAGCTTCAGGTTTTGTACTGAAGAGGTGGTTTTCAGATGATGTATCAAATTCAGCACAAGTTTGTGTGACCAATATTATCACTACCACCACCACCACTGCCATCGGATCAGAAACAAAGACATCAGGTAGACGGTTGCTGACTGTCTAACGATTCGTAAAATGGTTTGGTCAAATGAGAATGCTAATTAGCCAGCCGGCTCAACGGGCCTTTAACACCAAGAGCTTGAGCAACAGATCTAAAAGACCACGTCGACAATAGATTGACGGAGTCGGAGGTACGTTTCATACTAATAACATGATACTACTACAGGCTACACATCTTGCTGCAAATTGCTAACATCCAGTATCATGATGTTCTTTCCTTCACATCATACGTGAAAAATCGACATCATATGTGGACGAAGGTATAGGACCGTGGATGTGTTCTTTGCAACCCCACAGGAAGCCAGAAAGCACTTCATGGCTTCACTAAAGAGCGACGAGCTCACATTTGTCTCAAGTTACTGCGGACAAAGGCTCGTGAGAGTGAGGGTAATCCAGGATCCGCCGGCCATAGAAATTCCTTGGCTGATGGCTGCCGCCCGCGAGGACGACCCAACAGTCATCGAGGCCATAAAAATAAAATAAGAGAACTGTTCCGGATCTGGAATGGAGCTACTGATCCAAGCGGATCAGAAAAAACATCCATGAGATTCCGGGGGTGATAGATCTCGATGACGGCAGCCACCTTACCGGAATTATCGAAGGTAGAGGCCAAGGTGTGTCGTTTGTGGCGATGGAACCCTGCTGCCTTCAGGCCACCTCTCCTGCCTACCCCACTGACTCAACCAGCAAAAACAGCAGCAGCAACGGTAGCAAAACCTTCACCAGCACCACCCTCCACGCCAAAAGAAGCAGTAGCGCCATCATAATCTACCGCCCCACAAGCAACACCAACGCCTATGGAAGATAGTCCACTCCCCGACCTCTCACAACTGGAGACGGATTGTGATGAGGCGGAGGGGTGGAAAACTATCTGTAAAAAAAAAAAGAAACCAGTAAAGAAAGAATCTTCTTCCTTCATTCTAAAAAAAAAAAAAATAGGGGGCGAAACAAAAAAAAACAAAACAAGAAAGTTAAGACAGCGACGCCGCCACCACCACTACCACCACCCATATGAGCATCGCCAGCCCCATCTCCACAAACATCAACACCCTCACCATTCCCAACACCACCACCACCACCACCACAAAAAACACCAACAAAAAGCGAAACAGAAACAAACCCACACGTGCAACCACAACAACGCAACAAAACGACCAAAACGAAACACTTCACGGCATTAAGCATGACAATAAACAATTATTACACTACATCCAACACAACACCAGCATCACAGAGGAAAACAACACAACAACCGCAAAATTCATACCAGCCACACATACAAATCACATTTATCTCACAGAAAACATACACAGCCCTAAAGAAAAATTCCCGAAGGACATCAGAGATTTCCGGCAAACACTTTCCAAAAGGATATATAAAGACATCCTTCCGGAGAGGACCACAAATAGTCAGAATGACGGAAAAACCATGCTTTCTCCACAAGAACTGAGGTAAGTAGTCTTTCCCATCTTTTCCCACTTCTTTTCAACATGAGCTTACTCAGAATAGGCAGCATAAATGCACGCGGCCTGGGGTTGTCATGGAAGCAGGGTCACCTGCTCAACGATCTCAGGTCAATGAACATAGATGTAGTGGCCATCAGCGAGAGCAGAATTTCAGAGGCACATGCCTTCGCACCCATCTTCGGCGGTTACGATGTGTGCGCATCTCCAAACCGGCTGGGATCGGGAGGTGGAGGCGCTGTGTTTCGGAGAGGTCTGGATCTCGTGATACGGACAATCTTCCTGGACCCAGAAGGTAAGTTGGTGGTGCTGGACGTGACCAGCAGTGAAGGCTATGCTTTTAGGCTAGTGGCTGTTTATGTTCCGACAGGGGCAGGGCGGTCTGATTTCTCCAGGCGACTAGAGAACTTCCTGCTCTTTAATGTTAGTGGGCGATTGGAACGGGATCTTGGATGCACGCTGAGATTGTGTAGGATCAGCGGATAGGGAATGAGGGTGTAAAAGCCTCACAAACCTGCTCAGAAGTTTCCAACAGTCTGACAGATACCGACTGGATTTCTCGAATGTACCAATGTGGACATGGACAAACCGCATCGGGTCATCCAGATCGTATCTAGATAGAGTATTTTGTAAGGAAGTAGATAGTTCTAGCATAGGTTGTCGCAATTCAAGATAGTCGACTACACGGACCACAAATTCGTGATCTGTGTAGTCGACTTAGATAGGCTTCATAGACAGGGACCCGGCAAATGGAAGCTAAACGCGTTGCTGACAACGCGCAAAGCCTACAGAGACCGGAATAGCGAACTAGTTAAGTGGGCGTTGACGGGGGCAGTCGTCAACAACAAATGGTGGTTCGCCCTGAAAAAGGTGATTAGAATAGAGACGATTAGGTTTAGTAAGGCGTTAGCAATAGAGAAAAATAGAGCAAAGGGAGAACGATTTAGAAAATTAGACGAGGCGCTTAGTAAAGGCATCGCGACCGACGTACTTGCGGCGAGATTGGCCCTCAACCAATTATTCAACGCAAATCACGAACGCTGCGTTGTCAGAGCGAGTGCGGTTGCTCTCAGACACGAGGGAACGAGAATCGTTCGATGAGCCCATGTGGCGGAGGCGCGTCGTGGCAACAAAGCCTCGAGTTGGAGGACCACAACGGGCACATGTAACTTGAACCCGGGCAAATGTGTGCAGCTTTTCAGCGGCACTACCCTCAGCTGTTAGGGGGCAGCGGTGGGTCGGATCGCAGGATGGACTTTAGTGCCTACCTCGACGGTCTACAGCGGCTCTCGGCGATTGAGGCGGAGTGTTGCGAAAAGCCGATAACAGCTGCTGAAGTACGGGTAGCAATGACTGACTGCACGATGGGTAAAACGCCTGGTTTGGATGGTCTGCCCTACGAGCTTTACGTACACATGCCAGACTTGTCCTGCGACCTCTTGGCGGACGTCTACTGCAATTGGCCGCAGAACGGGAGAATTCACAGCTCTGTGAGCCGAGGAGCGGTAAAGCTGCTGAGAAAGGACCCGAACATGAGGGAGAACATAGGAAATTTCTGGCCTATAACTCTGCTAAACGCAGAGTTCAAGATTTTGGCCAAGGTGCTAGTAAAGAGGTTGGCGCCAGTCGTCAGTGGTCTGGTGGGAGAGGTGCAGACATGTGCCATTCCAGACAGATCCATCCACGACAACCTCCACCTCATGCGATACATCGTGGAGAGTGTAGCTAACGAACCTGGCACAGGTAGCTAACGAACCTGGCTCCGATCAATTTAGATCAGTCGAAAGATTTCGATAGTGTCGACCATCGTTATCTGGCGGTGGGCCTGAGGGCGGGCGGCTTTGGACCGTCTTCAGAGTCTGGATCGCTGCCATGCACAGCGACATCTGTTCTGTGGTTAGAGTGAACGGTCACCTTTCGGAACCGTTCAACATCATGCGCTCAGTTGCCAAGGATGTCCCTTCTCGTCCATTTTGTACGTATTGATCTCGAGCCATTACTGCACAAACTGGAGACGTTGAGGGATATCCCGTGCGAATTGGGATGCGGGAGAACCGTGTCAGTATATGCCGACGACGTCACCGTAGTGGTGTCGAGTACCAAACATATCGAGGCGATCGTCACTACACTAAGAGAATACGAGGCGGTGACAGGAGCAATGATTAATCAGGAAAAGTCGGCAGGCCTGCGGCTCGGCACCTGGAGAGGCAGGTCCAGGCCGTCCAACAGCGTCGTCGGGTTCTGGACGGACGGACCGGTTAAATTGTTCGGTCCGAACCTCCAGACGGGCAAAAAACTGGCACGAGTTGATGTGCAGGGTGGCCTCTCTCCCCAAAATGGGCTGAGGGGAAGCTATCCTTGAAAGGTCGAGCGGAGGTGGCGAACGCGTAAGTCGCGTCCGTCATCTACTACCGCCTGACCGCCGAGCCTTGTCCTAAGCCTCGCCTGACTGCGCTGCAGCATTTGCGCGTGGTGGACGCGTTTGAAAGGGCTGAAGACGAGCACTTACCTCTTCGGTGATGCCTGGTTAACTTTTTCAAATTTCATTTGAAAAGGAAAATCAGGGTGGAGAGGGAAGTGCTCCCTTCCCAACAATTTGCTGGTAAGTGGTCTTTCCAACTCTACAGGCATGGAAGTTCTAAGTTCAACTCCCGCCGAGGTTAGCTTTTCCTTTCATCCAGGTTCGATAAGATAAAGCACCAGTCACGCACTAATGTCGATTTAATCGAATATACCCCTCCCCCCAAATTTCTGGCCTTGTGCCTAAAGTAGAAATAATTATTATCATAATTAAAGAAAGTATAATTATAAGGGTAGTGGATTGGCAGTATCGGTTGAGCGTCAGACACCATGCTTTGCAGCGCAGAGTTATCACCCTTTATGTTCTGAGATCAAATCCCGCAGAGGTTAGCTTTGCCTTTCATCCTTACAGGTTCGATTGAATAAAGCACCAGTAATGCATTAGGGTCGATTTAATCGACTTTCCCGTTCCTCCAAATTTCTGGCCTTGTGCCTAAATCAAAAACCATTATTATTTTATTATTGGCAGTATCGGTAGAGAGTCGGACGCCATGCTTTCCAGCATAGTTACGTCCCTTTACGATCTGAGTTCAAATCCCGCCGAGGTTGACTTTGCCTTTCATCCTTACGGGGTCGATAAAATAAAGTACCAGTAATGCACTGGGTAATTGCTGGCCTTGTGCCTAAAGTAGAAACAATTATTATTTTATTATTATTGGGCAAGACAAGAGGTATATTATTTGTCCTTTTCTGGATGTATTTCTCGGACAAAAGGCGCCGTCTTGTAGGATCGTTGAATGAAACAGTTTAGTTTGTCTTTCATCCTTCTTGCCATGACAAAATAATTGTTTCTACTTTTGGCACAAGGCCAGCAATTATCCCAGTGTATTACTGGTACTTTATTTTATCGACCTCGTAAGGATGAAAGGCAAAGTTAACCTCGGCGGGATTTGAACTCAGGCCATAAAGGGACGTAATTCTATGCTGCAAAGCATGGCGTCAGACCCTCTACCGATACTGCCAATCCAAAATAATACATAGCAGTTAAATACTGAGGGTTTATATTCTACCTTATGAGTTGTGGTTTTGAGCCAATATAAAAAAATCATAGCTTGACTGTGGATCTACCCGCAGACAGGAAATACAGTGAAAAAGGAAGTCTACAGGATAGCATGTAACAGCTATATTTACATACTTCCTGTCAGCAGATGGTACTTGCTGGCTGAATTCCAAAGACTTTCGAAAAGATTAGGCAGAAAGCAAGAAAGCTGCATTTAAGAGAATCATACTAGTTATTTTATTAATTGCTATTATGAAGTTTTCGAATTTTATTAATTGCTATCATGAAGTATTGCAAAGAAACCATTAATTTCTTTTTGCAACTGTTGTCAACAAATCATGCAATGCAACTGTTGCCAACAAATCATGCAATGCTTTGCAGCACAGAGTTACACCCCTTTACGGACTGAGTTCAAATCCCGCTGAGGTTAACTTTGCCTTTCATCCTTACGGGGTCGATAAAATAAAGCACCAGTAATGCATGGGATAATTCTTGGTCTATTATTATATTCGGCACTAAGGGCGGTGGATTGGCGGTGTCGTTAGAGTGTCGGACAGATGCGTAGTAGTATTTGTTCCGGCTCTTTACGTTCTGATTTAAAATCCTGTGTGGTTAGCTTTGCCACTCATCCTTGCGGAGTCGATAACATAAAGTACTGGTAATGCACTGGGATCGATTTAATCGACTTTCCCTCCCCCAAAGTGTTGGCCTTGTGCCTAAATCAGAAACCATTATTATATTCGGCACTTACAGCATAGAGTTACGTCTTTTTACTTTCTGAGTTCAAATCTCTACGAGGTTAACTTTGATACTTTATTTTATCGACGCCGTAAGGATTTACGGCGTCGATAAAATAAAGTATCAGTAACACACTGGGTTTGATTTAATCGATTTTTTTCTTCCCCCAAATTGTTGGTTTTGTGCCTAAATCCGAAACCATTATTATATTCACGGCCCTTTACGATCTGAGTTCAAATCCCACCGAGGTTAACTTTGCTTTTCATCCTTACAGGGTCGATAAAATAAAGTACCAGTAATACACTGGGTAATTGCTAGCCTTGTGCCTAAAGTAGAAACAATTATTATATTCAGCACTGTATGTACCAGTAATGCACTGGGTAATTGCTGGCCTTGTGCCAAAGGTAGAAACCATTATTATATTCAGCACTGACTGTTTTTTTAGGGTGCGATGAATTCTCAGTGACAGTCTATCATCAATGGAACTGTTATGATATTTATAAATGGAAACAAGAAGATTTTTTAAAATGTTACTTGTATTAGATATGTCGACACTAATTTACCTACGCCTTGATATTGGTTTCATTCAACAGAGAGAGGACTGATCTCCAACCACAAGGACTAAGCGGCATTGTAGTCTTAATCAAACATAGAAACAACTTTTTACTAGAATTTTAATATTAATCTCTCTCTCTCTCTCTCTCTCTCTCTCTCTCTCATTTGTATACATTTTCATCAATGAAACTTTCTGATGTTTTCTCGAGGTAGAACAAGTCAGTTTTTCTGACTGTACATTGTTGGTTATCAGCTGTGAAATATTGAATTTTAGTGATTTTGGCGTTTTGTAAAATTACGAAAATTTTACAAGTTAAAATAATCGCAATCATTGGCGAAGGTCTTTGACTGCATTGCATTGCTCATTGAGAGAAAAAAGTGATAGTCTGTAGGCATGAGGTTGGGCGAATACGGTTGGTGAGGCAGAACCTCACAACCTAGCTCCAGCAGCTTCTGTCGAGTCGTCCTTGGTGTATGCAGCCGAGCGTCAACATGAAGGAACAATACCATGGTACAATACCATGGTGTTAGTGCACCTACGCGATTTTTGCCGTTAATCTGCCAAGTTGTTGGCAACAGAGGTCAGAGGTTATGCTGGTGTTCGGTGCAGCGTGTAGGGGATGGCAACTTTCCCATTCCACCAGACACCCAGTAGGGCCTTGCGAGGGTGGAGACCAGCCTTTGCTTGCCGTTGTGGTGCACTCTCTTTATCAACGCTCGATCGCTTGCGTTTGACATTAATGTAAAGACACCATTTCTCATCACCAGTGGTTCTGCAATCCGTAGGAGAGCAGAGAAGTCGCAGCTGCCGCCCGACATTCATGATTACGGTCAGTCAGATTGTGGGGTACCCATTCGTTTAGTTTGGACACCTTTCCTATTGCATACAAGTGATTGAGAATGGTTGTTTTCGATGCCTCAAGCTCTCCGGAGAATTGACGTGATGTATGGCGTAGATTGGCTTCTACCAGCTCACACAGTTACTGGTCGCTGAAGTCAGATAGATCCATATTACTTGCTCTTTGACGGTATTACAGAAAATGAGAAATGCACATAGTGCATACGAACGACACTTCTTATATATGTGCGCATGCGCAGCCTTCAGCATTTCCAGAAAACTCCTCCTTTTGAAAAACGACTGGAAATTTCTGTCCAACCCAATATTTTCTAAATAGCTTTTTTCTAACAAACATGATATTGTTTATCTCATTTTCAGGGACGTGATCCATGGTACCACTCAACGATTGGTACATAGTAAAGAAATTATGACATTTGAATGTTGTCTTGATTGCTGTTAATTATCTGTTACGTTGTTTTCGTTTTAGGTAAATGTTGTCAATAACACTATTGATGTAGCAGATTCTGGTTGCGTTCAGTAATTTTCTGATTTTTATATCAGTGACTAAGATATTATCTGGCGTCCAATGATATCAGAATTAGGACAGCAAGCATATTATGGGCTATTTATTGATGTATCGTACATAATGGGCTCGTTTGCCAAATCTTGTTGATTTTGGTGTATCATTCCTCGGTGAAGCATCGCCTGTTTCTACGAAGTTAATACAATGACAGACAGATCCATTTTTGAATAGGATACTAGTCTTTGAAAGAAATCTTTCTCTCGAGCAGAATTGAAGTAATCACCGTCTGTCAAACACTCATTAATTTTCAAGTACTGTCGCTAAAATACTAGTTTTTTTTCTGAAACATACGTTGTACTTGATGTGTATTTCAGGAAACAATGAAACATTTCATTCTATATAAATCAATGTCTAATACACAATATTTGTACCCAGTGCCTATTTATTTCTCTTATATTCCTATGGTTCTTCTACGATCTAGTTTTGCTACTTTATTATTCATGCAGCAGAGCCCATACCATCTCTATAAATATTAGGTGTATGAACAGTTCATATATATTTTATATATGTGCATATATTAATACCCTTATGCAAAAATGATTAAAGAATAGTGACGGAAAATGTACCGATATAGATAGATATGTGGTACAATGGTGACATGGTACCTGAGTATTACGTTTCTTTTCAGTGGTGTAGATGTACGCATCCAAATATAAAGAAATATGATAAAGGGATAAGCTACAGTGATGTTGATATACTCACAGTAAAAGAAACTTGTAGTAACAGTTTTCTATCCTACAAGAAGCAAGTAATCAAGTCAAACAAGAAATAATTAATAGATGTAGCTGAAGATATATTAAAATTCAAAACAAAAAGAGTTAGATGGATTAAGTTTCATTGGTTGAAGTGTCCGTTTCACAATAAAGAAATATTCTGATAAATTTCTATGTAAGAATGAAATTTAAATTGAATAAGATTACTATTCACTCGTTCTCCTGCACCAATGACTCTCTACTGGAAAACGTTATGGGAAAAAAGCAATGAAAATAATTACTTTTTATTTGAATACAGGCTTCAGAATTACGAAGGAAGGGAAGAGT
>OZ024743.1:145699911-145749911 GCA_964016885.1 Eledone cirrhosa | reverse complement strand
CGTGGTAGGCTCCACGTAACTATTCAACCTTTTTGTTATATCATTTAGCCAGGAGGAAGGGCAGTGCCTATTATCTTTTTCAGGGGCCTCTATTACTAGTGAGGGAGAGGAAGGTATTCTCAACATAGAGAAATGGACTGGTCCGAGGTTCTCGAGGGCCAGGTGCTGCTGTTAAACCGGGTGACCATCCGAGTAGTCCACGGCGGGATTTGAAGTTAGAACGTCAAGAGCTAGAACAAATAGCACAAGGCAACATATCCGAGTTTCTAACGGCTTCATCAATTTACCACCATTGGCTGGTACATTATTTATCGATCTCAGAAAGATAAAAAGCAACGTTGACTTCGACCAAGGCGACTCTGCTAGAAAGAACAACAAAACATCCATCAAATCACATCCTACCAACTTAATAGAAAGAAGAATACACTGAGTAATGTAATTCGGTTTCGACGACGAGCATTCAAGTGTTTGATAAATTGAATTCGTGAATGAACGTCTAAGTAATTGAGTACTCTACAGACATGTACCCTTTACATAATTCTCAGTCATAATCAGCGTAAAACAATATGTGATAAGGTTTGATTTTTGAATTACAGATACAATTCATCTGGCTAACCTCCACACGGTTCACATCCATCCAATTTCACCCACAAGACTTGGATCCTCCCGAGAATATGGTAAAGACACTTGTCCAAGATGCCACACAATGGGATCGAATCCGGTACTTCATGATTGCAAAGTGAGCTTCTTAACCACGTACCCCATGCCCAGGTGGTCCATCATGCCTGAAAAATAGAATGATGTAATGGCAGACTTGCCAACCTCTAAAACCCAAACAGGAAGTACCATGAAAAAAAAGTGCCCCAAAACGGGGAGAAATGAGGCAAAATGAGGAGATTTTATATAATGAAAATTATACTCATTTTCACAAGAGAAGACATCTCTCACTCACCTGAAAGTGGGTGGGAGATCTCTCCGTTGACAGGTCTGCAATGGTCATATTTGAAATGCTTTTGATCATAAGTCCGCTTGAGTAGGGTTGGGCACGGATAAGCAACAACGACAACAATCTATCTGTTTATTTCTCATTCAGTCACTTCTATCTCATATTCCTCCTATTTACCAACTAAAAAATAAAGTAGTATTTCTTAACGTTGTCATACATTCGTAATAAAACAACAATTACAACAAGGGAAAACAAAATAGTTCTGAGTAAAATGAGGTTTCTAGGTTCGAAATCAAATGTATTTTCTCTGATAACCATATAGGCCGTTGTGAACTTATATTCAGCATTATATCACATGTCCCAGCGAGACTGACAAAACATAATCTGGCAGCAGATAAAAAAATATATTTTTAGTTTATGCTGCAAGACAAGTGCAAGATATAATTTACCTCTTACTTGTTACACGCACGAATTCACGCACCCCCCATAAATAAATATTTATACATGCACATACATGAAAATATATATGTTTATATATATATATATATATATATATATATATATATATATATATATATATATATATATATATATATATATATATACATACATATATATATATATATATATATATATATATATATATATATATATATATATATATATATATATATATATATATATATATATATATATATATATAACGAAGGAATTGTGGTAAGGAACCAGATGGACCATAACGCACCAGAGTACTCAATACTTGGGGTAGATTTATTTACTGGGCTAAAAATTCTAATTTAGTCCAGAAATAGCCGTCGAAACAGCTTGAGCTATGCCGTCGGGGTCATACCTTTTCCTATATATATATATATATATATATATATATATATATATATATATATATATGTGTGTGTGTGTGTATGTGTGTGTGTGTGTGTGTGTGTGTGTGTGTTTGTTTAAATATATATATATATAGCAAAAAAAAAGATTTAATTTGATAATTTCTTGATTACAAAATTCTATGTAAGGATGCATGAATTCTCGAGTCTTCTTTGACTTTCTCGCTCTTGTGACTTCGGCCATCATCGTATTTCATTCTACATTAATTTAAATCAATCACAATAATTACAATAATGGTTTTGTTCTACCTGCGTATCTATTTATCTTCAGACTGTACTACTGTGATTTGTGTTTTATAGTTGTTATTATTGTCTGAAGATAGATACATTAGTAAACATACATAAATAGATAGCAATAGATAGAGAGTCAAACAGATAAATAGACGGGTAGGTTGGTAGATAGATAGGTAGATATGTAGGTTGATAGAGAGAATGTTAGGTAGAAAGATAGATCGGATGTCAGATATATTTCTTTATTTGCTTAAATAAGCAGGTAGATAGATAGGGCAGACAGACAGAAAGGGAGATAGACAGTTAGTCAGACAGACAGACAGACATATATATTTCTTTATTTGCCACAAGGGCGCACAAGAAAGGGGGAAAAAACAAAGACACATGCCGGGGATTTTACATACAGTCGTGTAAAAATATTGAAACAAACAAATTTAACAATCGAAATCCCCAATAGGGGGGAGACGCCACAAATGGGTTGTTTAATACCCCGTCGATAGAACAATCCTCAACTCCAGGAGCGTGTTGTGCAAGTGCTCCTTTTGCTCTCTTCTTTAACCTACAGGCTTATATACAGAGAAGGCCCAATCACCCGCGCCATTTTTGCTACATTCACCCACCTTTCAGTAAATTTACTGGGGTGCAGTGCCTCTCTCTCCACTCTGATTATCCTTCTAAAGTGGCAAATAAAGAAGGGAATGAGTTGTTGTCCGGAGAGAAAGGCATCTGTCCTCAGTCCTCTCAATCTCGTCCACCATATAACTTCTTCCACCATAGCCACCGTACAGAGGAAAACCGCCTCTCATTCGTTTTTGAAAGAAGTTGGCGGTTTGATCCTTACTATGAACTCGGCGGTCAACTGAATTTGTCCCATACGAGACAGCAGTTGTTCTGCGTAGTTCCACAGGTCGGTTACGCCCGGGCAGTGTACAATTGCATGCAAGATAGTTTCAATGTCCTGCTCGCATCCTGGACACGTCCTCTTGGATGCCTGCCGGGGCGTCCGAGTCTGTAGATCTTGTCTCGAACTGGTAGAGCTCCTCGGTAACACTGCCAGGCCAGGGACCTCTGGAAGTTGTCCATAGGTCCCGGGCGGAAAGTCCTACCAAACAGACTGGTGAGTTCGTCGTCTTTGACGCCCAGAGTCTCTCCGAGCACGTCGTCGCCTTTGTGATGTACTAACCTTCTATAGAATGTCGAAGTGGAGTCTCCACTGATTGCTGTGCCCGCTTGACTGTGAGCGCCTGAGCGCATTCAATGTGCCAGGCGCCCATCTTCTTCAGTCGCCTCTTGACCCAGGACTGCAGCTCCATCAGCGAGACAAGTTGCGGGAAGGCCTGTCTCACAAACGGTGCCCACACCGGTTGGTCGGTGAAGAATACCTGGAGATGCCGTAGCCTCAGCGCATGTTTGCACATCATCAGCCACGGCATTCCCAGCCCTCCGTTGGAAGGGTACTGACAGAAGACGGATCTCCTCATCAGTGGAGCCTGCTTCTTCCAAAGGAACTGGAAGAGCATGCGTTCCATCTTGGTGAGGTGTTCACGGGGACAAGGCACGACGGTCAAGCGATAGTAGATGACGGACGCTATGAAAGTGTTCGCCACCTCCACTCGATCTTTCAAGGATAGTTTGCACTCTGCCCACTTCTGGGTGAACGCAAATAACTTGGCCGTGACCTCGTTCCAGTTTTTCTCCACCTGGAGGTCCGGACCGAACCAGACCCCGAGCAATTACACTGGTCAGTCCGTCCAGCATCCGACAGCGTCGTCGGACGGCATCGGTTTGCCTCTCCACGTTCCGAGCTGCAAACCGACAGACTTGTCCGGGTTCAGTTTTGCTCCTGTGAGCCTTTCGTATTCCTGCAGTAAGTTGCCGATCGCCCCGATTTCCGAGGTTTCCGACACCATTACTGTCACGTCGTCGGCATAAGCCGACGCCGCTTTCCGCAGTCCCGGTTTCAACGGGATGCCCTGCAGCAGCTCCAACTTCCGCAGTAGTAGCTCCAGAGTCAACACGTACAGAATGGAGGAGAGAGGGCATCCCTGTCGGATGGAACGCGTGATTGCGAATGGATCCGATAGGTAGCAGTTCACCTTGACCGTCGAGCAGATGTTGGTGTGCATTGCAGCGATCCAGCCTCTGAAGACGGGTCCGAAACCAGCCGCATTGAGAACCGCTTCCAAGTATCGATGGTCGACCCTATCGAATGCCTTAGACTGATCTAAATTGATCAGAGCTCCACCGAAGCCGGGTTTACGCCCCACCCTCTCTATTATGTATCGCATGAGGTGGAGGTTGTCGTGTATGGACCTCGTCGGGATTGCACACGTTTGTGCTTTCTCTACCAGGTACTCGATAGTAAGCGCCAATCTGGTTGCCAACACCTTGGCCAAAATCTTTAAATTCCCACGGGCAGAGTTGAGCAGAGTTACGTGTTGAGCAGAGTTATGGGCCTAAAGTTGCTTAGTTCGCCCCCCTTGTTCTCGTCTTTCCTGATCAGCATTACTACGCCCCTGCCTGCAGAACTGGGAATTCTCCCGTTCTCCTGCCAGTTGCAGTAGACGGCTTTGAGGAGGCCAGAGAACAAGTCCGGCATGCCTATGTAAAACTCGTAGAGTAGACCATATAGACCGGGTGATTTGCCTTTCTCGCAGCGGCCCAGAGCGTCCCAGAGCGTCCCGTATCTCAGTGGCTGTGACCAGTCTTTCGCAGAACTCGGCGTCCATGCTCGAGAGACGCGACAGGCCGTCGAGGTATGAACCGAAGTCTATTGCCTCGTTCGGCGCACCGTCGCTCTGCTCGAACAGTTGCGCAAAGTGCCGCTGAAAGGCCGTGCACATCCGCTTGGAGACAGACAGATAGGCAGATAGGCAGATAGATAGGTAGATAAATATAGAGTCAGATATATAGACATATAAATGCTGTTTTTATTGCAGGAAAATATCTATTTTCCTGCAATAAAAACAGCATTTATATGTCTATATATCTGACTCTATATTTATCTACCTATCTATCTGCCTATCTGCCTATCTGTCTGTCTCCAAGCGGATGTGCACGGCCTTTCAGCGGCACTTTGCGCAACTGTTCGAGCAGAGCGACGGTGCGCCGAACGAGGCAATAGACTTCGGTTCATACCTCGACGGCCTGTCGCGTCTCTCGAGCATGGACGCCGAGTTCTGCGAAAGACTGGTCACAGCCACTGAGATACGGGACGCTCTGGGACGCTCTGGGCCGCTGCGAGAAAGGCAAATCACCCGGTCTATATGGTCTACTCTACGAGTTTTACATAGGCATGCCGGACTTGTTCTCTGGCCTCCTCAAAGCCGTCTACTGCAACTGGCAGGAGAACGGGAGAATTCCCAGTTCTGCAGGCAGGGGCGTAGTAATGCTGATCAGATATTAGGCAGATATTATAGGCAGATATTTATAGATAACTATTACATCATTGGGCATGAGTGGAAAACAGGACAAAACACAAGCACGTGGAAAACGTAACAGTATGCATACGAAAGAAAACAATGACAACTGGAGAACTGGACAAACGCCACAATAACAATAGATTTTCGATTGTTAGCCGACTCTTCCGAATTGACAATTTTTCGGTAGGAAAAAGTTGGGAAACCATAACTCGGATTTCTACTATAAATATCTGCCTATGTATCTATTTTCCTGCAATAAAAACAGCATACTATTTCCAAAACAGGATAGATGTCGTTATACATATTTCTACACTATTCATATGTGTATCAGCACAACTCCATAAAACATAAAAAAAAATCTTCCAACCGACTTAATCTTAAGGACTGTATTCACAAATCTCAGGCGGAACAAATTAACAGGAAAGTCTCTACGTAGTCGTTTTAGAAACAGCAGCCATTTTCAACAGATGACACCGTACCATTTTGGGAAAAAAAGGTTATATTGGATCGGCTGATGTAATCCTGAACACATTTTCTGAAAATAAGGTTGCATGATCGTGGTTGGAACGCTTTGATTATAAGTCGGCTTGATCATTGTTCGCTAGGGTTAAACAAATCCTCACCAACAATAATAACAACGTAGACGGGATTCTAACATGAAAAATGTCGATGGAACGACGGGGTTTCTATTCAAGCATATGTCTGTTCGAGTAGAGTTTAGTGCAGATTACTATACATCAACATTAATAACGAAATAACTATAACAATCAGAAGCCATTGCCACTGTTATCTATTTTTTTTTTACTACAGCTGTTAACGTCACAACGAAACCATCAACACCTTAACACCCCACCGCCACCAAGTAGCTATCGACTCCATCACTATCATCATACTAAACCCTCACCTTCACCTTCTTATTCACCATAAAATATTAATCTTTTGTCAGAATTTGTCTTGACTATTGTATTTAAAAAAATAATTCTCTCTATTCTTACACACACACGCATGCGCGCACACACACACACACACACACACACACACACACACACACACACACACACACACACACACACACACACACACACACACACACACACACACACACACACACGCACGCACACACACACACACACACACACACACACACACACACACACACAGCCAGACGCACACACATACACACACGCACACTGTGTTTAAATTTGTTCTTCTTGTCTCTCTCATATGTCTGGTCTTCTTTTTTCATATTTTTCTATTTTGTCTCTTCTTTTTCTTTTTCTTTCTATCATCTGCACCGTCTGTCTTCTCCCTTTTACTCCCCCCCCTCTATTACTCCCCGCTCACTCTTTGTGTTTTTTCAAACTTTCATGGCTCTCTCTGCTTCAAATTTACATGACTTGTCTCTCCACTTTCTCTCCCCATTTATCAGATACCATTTATCAGTTTAACAATATTGCCTCTCTATGTCAGTAGACCTACCAACCGCTAAAAACCCAAAACGGGGAGTACAATGAAAAAAAAGTGCCTCGGACGGGGACAGTTGACAGGTCCGATGACATTCTTTCTATTTGTATTTTTGGTAAATACTGTTGGGCTCCTCTAAATTTGAATAACGTATTTGTTCTATTTCGATTCTGTGTTGAATAAAATGCAGCTCCTTTACTCGTCATTTAGAAATGCATGAATACTTCAAAATTTAATTTCTCTCCATTATAAACTTATAAAATACTAATAACAGCAAAAGGAACCAGCATTATGTTTACGTGCATTTAGAGTCTGTGTATCTAGAGTCTGTGTATCTAGAACTGACAATTCTCTTTCGGTAAACCAATTCAGCGAACGGGTTTCGATTCCCTTACCACCCCGTGTCCCTCTTCCAAAGCATAGACATCACAAGTTTTAATTTCCTTTCTCGTATAATTCTCAGGCATTATATATATGTACGTTGTTGTTGTTGTTTAACCCATGGTCAACACCAATTGAACAGAACTATGATGAAAGGCATTCCAGTCACGACCATCCCGTCTTTTCCTGTGCGCAAGAAACTAAGGACCACATTATCCAACACGCTCGTTCTTTATGACGGCATAGTATGATTTGAAGTAAATTTGGCTGCCATTTCTAACAGGTCGAACGACCACGAAGCCGATCACACGTTGGCATCTTTATGTTATTGTTGTTGGTTGTTGTTGTTATTAATTATTGTTGTTAACTTCTTTAAAACTTCGATAATTCAATTATTCTTCTACAGGAAATATTTACAAGAAAACTTGAGACCTGAAGGGTCTCTATGAATGTATTTTTTTAATGAGTTTTTGATAAATGTTAAGCTTCTTCCCCGCGGGACTGTTTGTAAATTTGGAGAATGTTTGAATGTTTTAATGTTTCAATTCTCCTGACATTTTAAGCTGACGCAACAACACATATTAATTGCCCCTTAATAGCATTTTTTTAAAATTCACAATATTGTTTTTTTCTACGCGCATGTATGCACGCACATGTATGCACATGTATGCACGCACACATCACTCAATCGCTCTCTTTCACGCACACACATACACATCACCCAATCGCTTTCTTTCACGCACACACACACACACACATCACTCAATCGCTCTCTTTCACGCACACACTCTCACATACAATCTAAATACTTGCCAAGTCTTTAGTGTCGTTTACCTTTCAGTATTCTTTTATCTTTTGACGAGTTTCATTCATTAGACTTCGGCCCTGCCGAAGCACCTCAAGGATTTAGTCGATTAAATCAACACCAATACTTGTTCTTCTTGTATTTATTTTATCGATATCTTTTTGTTGAACTGCTAAGTTACGTGGCATAAACTGAGACAGACACAAATGTAAATACACGCACACAACGGGTTTCTGCAGTTTCTGTCCACCAAATTTCACTACATGAGATATTGGTGAATCCGTGGCTATAGTGGAAGATATTTTGTCAAGGTGCCGTGAAGAGTGACAAAACCCAAACTCTCGTGGTTGCGAAGCGAACTCCTTAACCACACAGCCATGACCACCACCCCTCACACATTATGGATCTTCGCCAATCCTTCCGAAAGCCATACGATAGTGCCTACAGACTAAGTATGCAGACCTGTCGAGGAAGACGGAGTGATTGCGCTTCATTGACGCGCATCTGGCGCTCTTCCAACCAAGGAACTGTTTTGTCCTTCCCAAACTCATCTTCATGCTGTGCGCTTTGTCATCCTTTCGCAGATCACCTCGTTGAGCTCGATATCACTACCCGACGCTGTGCTGAACACATCTGCAATGTCAATTTTGATAGCGCTGGCAGGCAACAGGCGGAACTCCCCGTGAAATTCGGTGGCTTCGGCCTCCGGTTCCACTTCAGACCTGGCACTGCCGGCCTATTGCAATTAGCCGCATTTTCATCAGTGAGGTCCCCCGAAAGACGGTAGAACCTGACGTGAACCTGATGGAAATGGAGTCAGCTCTGGCCGATTGGACAGACGAAGGCTTTGCCGCCCCCTAGTATACATATATCCAACGTAATTAGGACGACGTCAAGTGCAGGTCTACCGTCAGGCGGATTGAGTCTTCCTTGGACTAAACAGCGTCTCACCTGCCTCTGTCAGCCTCGCAACCAAACAGCGGCGTGAGGTTCAACTCTGTGCCTTCCTCATCAACCGGTACCCTTCTTGATGATGAGTGCACTTGCATCGGAGTGGCCTTGCACCTTGGCCTCTGGGTGTAGGAGCCACACAAATGCCGTGATGCGAGCTGTTGTCGACATGTTCGGTTTTCACCCTCTATCATGCACTATAGTACAGGCCAGTTTTCCCTACACACTGCTCAGAACGACATCATCAGTAGAAGCCTCGGCTTCCCGTCAAAATTGGAGCCAGTTGGCCTCGACCGTGTTGATAGTAAACACCTCAACGAAATAACCCTCTTCCTATTTGAAGGAGGTAAATCCCTAATTTGGGACGCAACAGGTTGCAACTCGTTCTCCGCTTCCAACCTTGTCACTTCGGTCGCAAATCCAGGTACCACCATCCGCAATGCAAACGAGAGGAAGATAACTAAATACAGGGGTTTGACCGACCACTTTATTTTCGTATCGGTCGCCGTCGAGACCTCAGGCGTCTTCGGTCCCCGCATTGATTATTTCCTTCGTAAAATAGGAAGCAAAATAACCCACCTGAGGAAGGAGCTCCGTGAGGTAGAGTGGCTGTTGCAGCTGGTATCACTGATCATTCTCCATGGCAGTACCCTTACCATTTTGTCAGCGAGGCGCAGCTAAAACACTGCTCAGACTGGGTGTTGAGCCTGTGGCTTCCCACTTTATCTTTCTTTAGTTGCATAATTATTTTTTTCTTACTCTTTTCCTTCTTTTCCTGTCTTTTTTGTTCTTCTCATCGTTTTGTTCAGCAATGCTGGACTCAGGGCTACATTATTAAATGTGTAATGTTTAAAGCCATTTTGGTTTAATTTGAAGGCCGTTTCTTTCATTTCCTGTTTGTCTTTTATTTTTAGCAGATCCAGTGATTTTGAAGACGCTTCTTAGTTGGATCAAGTGTATGATAGTTAAAGAATATGTTGGCACACATGTTATTATATTGTAGATGACATTTCCAGAAAAAATATGGTATCTATTCCAAACAGACGTCTTTTTCTTTGCAGTTATCACTTTTCACAATAGAGAAATTTCTACATCGAAAATTTTACTTTGTCCCCTTTCCAAACTTAATATTAATTTAGAGAACGTGATGGCAAGAACATATCTATTTATTAATTTCAAGAACGTCAGTATGCCGTGTGTCATAATTCTCTATTATCATTGGTTCATAGGTTTCGAACGACTCCGCCAACCTCAAAGACGCCAAACTTAAATTAATATGCATAATGCCAATGAGGGAGTGAAAGGGGAGAGTTAAAAACAGAGAGGCTAGGTGAACGCTGTAACTATTACCATGTATGCGTGTGTATGTACGTGCGCGTATGCTTATGTGTGTGTGCATGCGTGCAGCGTTCCACAGAAAGTAAAAGCAATTCGACTTTATCAAACAGTGAACTACAGCGGCGATGGCGTGCAGCCAGGAATGAAGAAAAACGGGCCGAACAGCGCCATCGGAACGCCGAACTTCAGAGGCGAAGACGTGCCGCCATGAATGAAGAGGAGCTGGCTGAACAACGCCAACGAAACACTGGAGCCAAGCAGCGACGGTGTGCTGCGATGGTTGAAGACGAACTGGCTGAGCATCATCTTTTATATTAATTATCTATATCTATATCTACATATAATATAAAAGATTGGAACTTCCATCATCCTTTTAAGAAACGTGGAACAACCACGTCCATGCAATTATACACATTTTACAGTCAGGCAGAAGATGAACCATCATCTCCTAGAGGTCACTATTCTAGGTGGGAGCACCTAGAATTGTTCATATACTATGCACAAACGGTACAACGAAGAATCTGGTATATCTGGAAGATTTCTTTTAGTGTTTTTTGTATCACACAGACACCACGGACTCGGCTCATACTGTAACCAGACAAACATCCAATACAGTCATTTTCTCTTTTACCTGTCTTCTTTTATCATCTGTTTACCCGGGCGAAGCTGGGTACGTCAGCTAGTATATATTAATTTCAAGAATGTCAGTATTCCGTGTGTCATAATTCTCGATTACCATTGGTTCATAGGTTTCAAACGACTCCGCCCACCTCAAAGACGCCAAACTTAAATTAATATGCATAATGCCAATGACGGAGTGAGATGGGAGAGTAAGAAACAGAGAGGCAAAATGAACGCTCTACCTATTACCATGTGTACGTGTGTATGTACGTGCGCGTATGTTTATGTGTGTGTGCGTGCGTGCAGCGTTCCACAGAAAGTAAAAGCAATTCGACTTTATCAAACAGTGAACTACAGCGGCGACGGTGTGCAGCCAGGATTGAAGAAAAACGGGCTGAACAGCGCCATCGGAACGGCGAACTTCAGAGGCGAAGACGTGCTGCCATGAATGAAGAGGAGCTGGCTGAACAACGCCAACGAAACACTGGAGCCAAGCAGCGACGGCGTGCTGCGATGGTTGAAGACGAACTGGCTGATCATCATCTTTTACAACCACGTCTATGCAATGATACACGTTTTACAGCCAGGCAGAAGATGAACCATCTCCTAGAGGTCACTATTCTAGGTGGGAGCACCTAGAATTGTTGATATACTATGCACAAACGGTACAACGAAGAATCTGGTATATCTGGAAGATTTTTTTTAGTGTTTTTTGTATCACACAGACACCACGGACTCGCCTCATACTGTAACCAGACAAACATCCAATACAGTCATTTTCTCTTTTACCTGTCTTCTCTTATCATCTGTTTACCCGAGCGAAGCTGGGTACGTCAGCTAGTCTATTTATTAATTTGAAGAACGTCAGTATTCCGTTGGTCATAATTCTCGATTATCATTGGTTCATAGGTTTCAAATGACTCCGCCCACCTCAACGACGCCAAACTTAAATTAATATGCATAATGCCAATGAGGGAATGAGAGGGGAGAGTGTGAACGCTGTGTTCAATAACTATTAACATGTGTGCGTGTGTATGTACGTGCGCGTATGTTTATGTGTGTGTGCGTGCGTGCAGCGTTCCACAGAAAGTAAAAACTATCAACATGTGTGAGTGTGTGTGTGTGTACGTTTGCGTGCGTGTGCGCGTTTCCATGCGTGTACGTGTGTGGTGTTCCACAATCGCCACGCAGTTTATCTGTCTGTGTGCCTGTCTGTCAGTCTAACATACACAGAGTTGTGAAGGGAGTAAATAGGGACCTTTCTTTACATTGACGGACATCTTTTATATTTATTATTGTGTCATCTTTTGACAATTGCTCGAAATGAATACTGATAATGAAAGCAATTCAACTTTATCAAACAGTGAACTACAGCGGCGGCGGCGTACAACCAGCAATGAAAACAAACGGGTCGAACAGTGCCATGGGAACGCCGAACTTCAGAGGCGAAGACGTGCCGCCATGAATGAAGAGGAGCTGATGAACAACGCCAACGAAACACTGGAGCCAAGCAGCGACGGCGTGCTGCGATGGTTGAAGACGAACTGGCTGAGCATCATCAGCAGATGGTCAGAATTCAGCAGCAACGGCGTGCTGCGATGGATGAAGAGGAGCTGGCTGAACAGCGCCAGCGCAATACAGAAGTTCAGAGAATGTGTCGCCAAAGTGCTCCTCATTCCAGTAAAGAGTCTAGAAGGCGTACGTATGATATTAAAAATGGATCATGTCAACCGTGTCATTTTCAGATGGACGAGCAGAGTGTCCACATTATGGAGCATTGCTTTGGAGGCACGAAAAGACGTGGACCACAATGTGCTGTCATAAAGGAGCAGTTCAACTAGAACCCTTGCGAATGCCGGATGATGAGGAGTCACCGGAGTTTAAAATACTAAGTATGTGAGGTGATCAAGGAGACCGAGGTAAATTACTGCGCAAATATTCGCGGCAAATTAACAATTCATTATCTTTAGCATCGCAGAGAGTTAGTGAGATGTTTGAGAGTGGAGCATGGCAACCGAATGTAGTCATTCAAGGCCGTTTGTATCATTGTATCGGTAATTTAGAAGTTACCCCAAGAGAGAGGCCTCGATTCGCTCAAATTTACGTTAACGATCCAGATTATAGTGAATCGGAGGAGGATATCAGGATCGGTTGGATGAAGTTGCCTGGAAATATAACTGAACTTGAACGGCAAAGGTTAAGTGATTTCATTTGTGATTTGCAACCATGGCTTAGACAGTGTAATCCTTATGTTATGGATTTCATGTTGGTGGCTGAACTGCAAAATGTTTAACAGCAAACATTGGTGATTAAGGCTGACGCAGTGCCAAGGAATCAACACGAACGGCGATATAATGCCCCTGAAGGATTTCGTGAAGTTGCTGTGTTGATGGACGATAAGCCTGGATCGAGAGATATCGTCCTCAATCTCAGAGATGGTGATCTCAAAACTATCAATGAGTCAAATAGGGCATACAATCCATTGCATTATGTTCTTTTATTCCCAAAAGGTGAAAATGGATGGAACATGTCTGTTCATTTCGATGATCATGAGAATCAGCATCAGCAGGGAGGTGGCAATAGACACAATAATTCGATTCGCGACTTTTACGCGTTCCATTTGAACGAGAGGAATCAACAGAGAAATGCGCTATTTCAAGCCAGCAGATTGTTCCAGGAATACTGTTGTATGGCATTCGCAAAGATCGAAAATCAAAGGCTAAATTATATAGCTACACATCAGCAACATATCAGAGCTGAATTGTATAATAATATACAGGATGCGATAACAGCCGATGATGCCAATTACAAGCAAATTGGTGGACGCATCATTTTGCTATCGTCGTTCATCGGCGGCCCGAGATATATGAACATTCGCTATCAGGATGCAATGGCTATTGTCAGAAAGTTTGGAAAGCCAGATTTGTTTATAACGGTTACATGCAATCCTGAATGGACTGATATTAAGGATGCACTTTTGCCAGGACAACAGCCAAAGAACCGTCCTGATATTGTGGCAAGAGTATTCAAAGGATATCTGAAAAAGATAATGGATGATGTGGAAAAAGAGAGAATCTTTGGAGGAATTCCAAAAAAGAGGATTGCCACATGCACATTTGCTGATCATTTTACATAGAGATTGCAAATTGAGATGTGCTGAGGATGTCGACAGCATTGTGTGTGCTGAACTGCCGGAGAATGAGGCACTACGCAACTTGGTGGCAAAGTCAATGGTGCACAACCAATGCAGAGTAGCAAATCGGAAAGCGCCTTGCATGAAAAATGGCCAATGCAGTAAGCACTTTCAGAAATATTTTGTCACGAACACTTCCTGGACCGAAGGGGATGCTCATCCCTCATACAGAAAACGGTCGCCTGCAGATGGCGGTTTGGTCGAAAATGTAAACGGTAGACAGGTTACTAATCAATGGGTTGTGCCATACAATCCATATTTGATTATGAAATATCGTTGTCATATTAATGTGGAAATTTGTAGCTCAGTGAAAGCTTGCAAATATCTATTCAAATATGTTTACAAAGGTCATGATCGGGCAATGATCAATGTCAGGAATGAGGAAGCGAACCAAGGAGATGAAGTTGGCAGGTTCCAGGATGTTCGCTCGATTGGATCTAGCGAAGCTTGCTGGAGATTGTTCGATTTTGATCTCAATGAACGCAAACCCAGCGTTCAGAAACTGACGGTTCAGTTAGAGAATAGGCAAATGGTCTGTTTTCAGGACACTAGAATAGGTGTCGAAAGAATTGCTAACGCACCACCACCTAAGACGGAATTGACAGTGGTTCAAGCATAATAGGGAACATGCTTTGAACCCGGATGAAAGGCAACTCTACTGCGATTTCCCTTCGCACTATACGTGGGATAAGAAGGGAAAGAAATGGAATGATAGAAAACAAAAGTTGAGATTCATGACTATTGGACGGGTTTGTAATGTCCATCCAGCATCTGATGATGTGTTTTATCTCCGAATTCTGTTGCATAGTGATTTTTCGAGAGGTAAACAGAGCTTCGCTGATTTGAAAACAATCAATGGCGTGGAATATGAAACATACCAGGCTGTGTGTGTGCATCTGGGACTCCTTCAGGATGACGCTGAATGGAATAACGCCATGGAAGCTGCAGGAACAACACAGATGCCATCTCAAATAAGGCATTTGTTTGTCACGATTCTAGGATTCTGCAATCCTGCCGATTGGGGAATTATGGCTGATGATTTTAGGCATCATCTTCAGGTCGATGATGAAAATTTGATGAAAGCTATTGTTTTGCTCAATATTGAGCAACTGCTTGAAGTTCATTTCAAATGTTTAACAGATTTCAATTTGCCAATTCCTGATGAAGAAATGCGGCAACTCTTAGCATTGAACATGAGATTGCAGCTAAGACGGTTGCCACTCGATCGGAGGGAACTATTCCAGTTTGATCCACTGGAACAGCAACGTATTGTGGATGAACGTATGCCAATGTTGACCCAATCTCAGAGAGAATTGGTCGATGGCGTTCTCCATTCGATTTCCACTAATGAGCAACTTTGTGCTTTCATAGATGCTCCAGGAGGCACCGGAAAGACATTCTGTTTCAACACTATGTTATCGACAGGCAGAGCTCAGAGGAAGATTGCTCTCCCTGTGGCCACCAGTGGGATCGCTGGCACTTTGCTGAGTGATGGAAGGACCTTCCATTCATGCTTCAAGGCTCCATTGGCTCCGGATGAGTTGAGTGTCTGTAACATTACAGGACAAAGTGAACTCACGGGCCTTATACGCAATACGTCTCTGATTATTTGGGACGAGGCTCCAATGGCACACATATATTTGCTGGAGGCATTGGACAGATCTTTCAGAGATATCTGCGGTAGTGACCTGCCATTCAGTTCTTGGTGGCGATTTCAGACAGGTGCTACCAATTGTTAGGAATGCTCAAAGAACGCAAATTGTCGATGCATGTCTGAAAAAGACCCCATTGTAACGCCATTTCAGAGTTTTGCGATTACACGATAATATGCGACTTCGTATGTTCGGGCAAAAACGAAGAGGCTGAGACATACGGCCGATGGTTGACGCAGTTGGGAAACGATGAATTGCCACACGTTGGTGATAATCAGACTGTAAGAATCCCAGACCATTTGGTCATGCCACTGGACCGCCAAGCATTGATTGACTGGGTGTTCCCTAATTTGAATGCTTTTTGGTAGAATATCTCCTGGATATCGGAACGCGTTATTCTAACTCATACGAATGCAACGGTCGATGAAATAAATTCACAAGTAGCCGGAATGTTTCCTGGAGAGGAATAGTTGACCGTCAGTGCGGATGCAATGGAGCATAATCAGCAGAACAATATGGATGTTCCGACTGAGTATCTGAATTCACTTCAAATACCCGGATTTCCCCCACATATTTTGAGGTTGAAAAAGGGTATGCCGCTTATATTGCTTAGAAATATCAATCATAAAATGGGTCTTTGCAATGGTACCAGATTGATTGTTGAGAGATTGATTAACGGTTTTAGAAGATAAACTCCCAGGCAGAGAGGAATCGGTTCTCATTCCGAGGATCATGCTGAGACCAAGGGAAGAATCTGCTGCCATTCATTTGGCAAAGGAGACAGTTTCCCGTCAATTTGGCCTTCTCCATGACTGCCAACAAGGCACAGGGACAGACTTTCAAGCGAGTCGGTGTCTACTTGAATGATCCAGCAGTCAGCCATGGGCAACTGTATGTTGCTGCATCTCAAGTGTGCGATCCTGATGGTATAACATTTGCAATTGATACCACTAACAGAAGAACAACCCTGAATATTGTCTATAATGAAGCTTTGAGCTGATGTATGCATATCTTTAATGCTATCAATAAACGACGTAAATGATTCGGATATTGGTGTCCTTTGATCAGTATTGTGAGCTTTGACAGAGTTATCATTTACGTTCAATGTCATTTAATGTCGTTATGAGCAATAAAAACAAACAAGTATTGGTATAAATTGCTTTCACTGCTATGTTGCGCAATAAATACCAACAAGTATTGGTAGAAATTGTCTTCAAATTTATCGCTTCTGATTGCGGTGGTAATAAAACCTCATCATATGCTGAGTCTAGCAAAAAGGTTAGATCCTATGGCCGGCCAGGGCTAGAGTAATATTGAAAAACGATTCTATTTTTGAAGTAGAAGGCCACCTCCCCGAGTTGAACTCTGGGTAACATTGACCGTCTATTACTCAGTGGCTAAGAGCCTGGAAATTACTGAATAAATTTTTGTGTCATATAATTTGTTGTTTTATTATTATAGCTGACCACTTATAGATAAGCATGTTATCCATATCCATATTAATTTGGCATTTGTATAAACTATTTCAAGTAAATAGGGACCTTTTTTACATTGAAGGACATCTTTTATATTAATTATCTATATCTATATCTACATATAATATAAAAGATTGGAACTTCCATCATCCTTTTGAGAAACGTGGAACAACCACGTCTATGCAATGATACACGTTTTACAGTCAGGCAGAAGATGAACCATCTCCTAGAGGTCACTATTCTAGGTGGGAGCGCCTAGAATTGTTCATATACTATGCACAAACGGTACAATGAAGAATCTGGTATATCTGGAAGATTTTTTTTAGTGTTTTTTGTATCACACAGACACCACGGACTCGCCTCATACTGTAACCAGTTAAACATCCAATACAGTCATTTTCTCTTTTACCTGTCTTCTTTTATCATCTGCTTACCCGGGCGAAGCTGGGTACGTCAGCTAGTATATATAGTGTGTAACGTTTTTCGAAATATTTACTTCTGCGTTCACAGATTGATTTTTTTTTAGTTTCAGAAGATCCCTTTAAGGGTGAATGTAGCGATTCTTTGCTTAAACTTTAATCTGTTATATATATATATATATATATATATATATATATATATATATATATATATATATATATATATATATATATATATATATATATATATATATATATATATATATATATATATATATATATATATATATTCGTGTACAGATATTTTTGCATACACAATAACAAAATATAAACAAAAGTATTTATTTCGCGATAAAGTATTGATTTTCTTCTCACGGAAAAAACCCAGGTAATCTACGACGAATCTTTTTTATAAGGACAAAATGTAGACACCATCCCGAGGCCGTGGTATTCCGTACTTATCTGTACTGTTTCAGAAAGGAGGGATAACCATGCCAATCTATGTTTAGAATCCCGAACAACGCTGGGCCATTCTGCTAGTCTATATATTAAATTCAACAACGTCAGTATTCCGTGTGTCATAATTCTCTATTATCATTGGTTCATAGGTTTCAAACGACTCCGCCCACCTCAACGACGCCAAACTTAAATTAATATGCATAATGCCAATGAGGGAGTGAGAGGGGAAAGTAAGAAACAGAGAGACAAAGTGAACGCTGTAACTATTACCATGTGTGCGTGTGTATTTACGTGCGCGTATGTTTATGTGTGTGTGCGTGCGCGTATGTTTATGTGTGTGTGTGTGTGTGTGTATGTGCGTGCGTGCAGCGTTCCACAGAAAGTAAAAGCAATTCGACTTTATCAAACAGTGAACTACAGCGGCGATGGCGTGCAGCCAGGAATGAAGAAAAACAGGTCGAACAGCGCCATCGGAACACCGAACTTCAGAGGCAAGACGTGCCGCCATGAATGAAGAGGAGCTGGCTGACCAACGCCAACAAAACACTGGAGCCAAGCAGCGACGGTGTGCTGCGATGGTTGAAGACGAACTGGCTGAGCATCATCTTTTATATTAATTATCTACATCTATATCTACATATAATATAAAAGATTGGAACTTCCATCATCCTTTTGAGAAACGTGGAACAACCACGTCTATGCAATGATACACGTTTTACAGCCAGGCAGAAGATCTCCTAGAGGTCACTATTCTAGGTGGGAGCACCTAGAATTGTTCATATACTATGTACAAACGGTACAACGAAGAATCTGGTATATCTGGAAGATTTTTTTTTACTGTTTTCTGTATCACACAGACACCACAGACTCGCCTCATACTGTAACCAGACAAACATCCAATACAGTCATTTTCTCTTTTACCTGTCTTCTCTTATCATCTGTTTACCCAGGCGAAGCTGGGTACGTCAGCTAGTTTATATATATTTGCAAAAGTACTGAGACCGTTGTTCATTCACTTTCTGCAGGCTCACTTACATTAAAACACATATCTTCACACCATACAGATTCACATGCATTTTGCATACATATGTACACACCTGAAAAGTTCATTTCTATCTTAAGCACACATCATGCAAACCAACTAGCAATTTTACACACACATGTAGATTCCCAGTGTGTACATTATGTCGCATAACGATATGTTTCTGTCGGTCCCTTGACTAAATCACCATCAGTATCCTTGACTCCTGTTTGTATATTTGTATCCTTATTCGGTTTCGCTACATTTTCTTTGATATCGATCCTTTAGCGGATCTCTCAGGTGGTATTTTGGTATTTAGCCAATCCCTGAGTAATATTCTGACAGCTATTTGAGCCACATAAACCTGAATTCAAACGAATATTTTTTTCATTTAACACTTGGTAGTGATGAACAAACTGTTCTTGCTACTCTTAACTAAGTCACATCATCATCACTCGTCGACTACTGTCGAGATGATGGATCTCACTCTCATGCCCCAGAATCCCCCGTCCCCCGTCGCTGCCCCCAGGTCCTGTCTGCTGATTCCCGTATCCCTAGAGATAACATCAGGGAATCACAGCTTCCTACTCCTAGTCAGGCTGGAGTCAGGGTTCCAGAGCAAGATATTAGTACATTTGTAAGAAATTCTAGTGTCTCATGGACCGGAAGAGGTCTATCTTCTTGTAGCACGTGAAAATAAAGGAAAATTTGAGTATAGTGTTATTTCTGTACTCTTTTATTTTCTACAATTATATTAAAAACAATTTATACTGAGTTCTAATATGATATGAATAGGATGTAAAAATTGAAACATCTTTCAATCATTAAATTTCAATACGTCTGAAAACCATTATATCGAGATAGAAAGAAAATATAGATGCCATAAAAAGCTATAGTTACTGTGTAACTGTGTTGCCAAGGGATGTTGATAAACGAAACTTCTTAATCTTCTTTCTCAACATTTGATCTTTTTGACACTTTCTGACAATGAGAAACCAACAAAAATAATCTATGCTGCCTGTCATAAGGAAACACGTGCGCGCGCACACAACAAACATAGACACACAACCCAAACGAGAAAAAATCCTACATAAATCACAAAACAAATTTCTTCAATCTAGTGTCTGAGTAAGATAATTCAAGAAGATATATCATTCAATTAATGGATATAAGATTATCACAGTCTAGCAATATTTATACTGGTGTCTATGTAGGATTTATTTTAGGCCAAATATATGTCTTACTTAAGTTAGATTCGGAAACTGATGTAAACGATAATTCAGGTAAAATATCAGCCTAACCAGCTGTCAGATTTGATATAACTTACCTACATACTGTCTACCTACCTACCCACCGATCTCTTTTTTTGTTGAACCGCTAAGTTACGGGACATAAAGATAGATACAGACAAGGACACACACACACACACACACTTACCCCCCCCCCCCCCGGGTTTGTATAGATTTTGGTCTTTAGCAAAAGACACTTGTTCAAGGTGCTACGCAGTAGGAGTGAACCCGAAACTATGTGGTTGCGAAATGACCTCCTTAACAACACAGCCATACTTGCGCTTGCATATTATACATTTGTAAATGTTTGTTGATGTGTATGTTCCATCTAAAGTGGCGAATTGGCAGAGTCGTTAAGACGTCGGATAGAATGCTTTATAGTATTTGTCCCACCTCATTGCGCACTCTGAGTTCAAATCCCGCCGTGGTCAACTTTGCCTTTCATCCTTTCGAGGTCAATAAAAAAGTAACACCCCAGTACTGGGGTCGATTCTTCTTCTATAGAAAGGAGAGGGTTGGGCTCCGCCAGGTTTAAAAGTGCCCTAGATACGCCATATGACGATGCCACTACGATTCCACAAGGAGTTATGGGATCTTTTATGTTCCATCTACTTCTTAATTTCTCACGTCAAATCTGTCAATTTCCAAAGACAACGCAAATTCTGTCCGTTCGACCCGCATATTGGCTACCTTTCAATTTTATATATTATTATTCCTTTATTAAGTTATGAGTTTGAATCCAGCTGATGTAGGCTTTATCTTTATTATGCTAACATATAAAGGACTTGAAATACCTTTATTCTAAACATTAAATTGAATAATCTGAGTTAAATCTTTGATTAAATGTTTCTTTTTTCTTCATTTATATTACAAAATCATGCAGACCCATGAGTGTATATATAAAAGAAACGTAGATCGCCTCATTCGATTGTTTTCGTCTTTCGCTTTATTTCTTATTGAATAATTTCAGCTCTTTACATTCTGAGTTTAAATCACGCTATGATCTACCTGGCTGAGTTTATTGTATTTTCAACATCTTCTGCACTCTCATAAATACATTTTACTGTATTGTTACTAAGAGGAATGACCTTAAAGATAGGTTCAGAATCCTTCCAAATAACAGCTGGTATAACAGTGTCTCCAATTGTTTGTTTAATTATATTTCTGTTATGTTAAAGAATATATTGTAAGAGGCATTCATTTCCTCTTTAAATATTAGATGGTGATTCAAGAAATGGCATTAACCTTTCAATAAATATCTTAAATTGAAAATATTTATTTTTCTTTTATGTAAGTGCAGCATCTCAAGGTTGTCGTTCATCTTCCAAAATTTTATTGCAGCATTTATGAATGTCTTGGGCTTTGTCTCAATAAATTTAAGTACTATGAGGTCGATTTTATCAACTTAGCTCACCTTCCAGGGATTTGTGGACTTGTGCTTATGTCAGAGAATATTTATTTTGGAAGCTTGCTTTCGTCTGACATATGCAAATACACGCCAACTATCTTTCTACCAAATATCTATAAAATGTTTTCCTTGATAGATCTAACAAGAAACTCATCCCTTACCTTTCCTATGAACTGCATTAATTGGAATCCAATTATCTCCTATGTCGTCCATATACTCATTCTCTTCCGATAAATTCAACTAGCAGTCACATTATCGCTCATTAAGATTTAACTTACAACATAATAATTTTCACAACCTCTGGTCGTGTCTCATGGTAACCACATATCTATAACATAGCATTTGAAAAGCTATGTAGAACAAATTATTTCAGTTCTGAACAGCTGCGGACTTTGCACTAATGCATTTCTCGCATATCTGAGACAGATCAATTGCTAGGCACAAAATATTCTTAATTACATCCATCACCAAAAGAGGCGTATTTAACCAACATATTTAGCCAACACACACTCTCCATATGTCTCCACTACGAGTTAACGAAGGAGACTATATCAATGATGACAAAGCTATTTTTCAGTAGACACGATACGGGATTTTAGTTTATATATGATGGATTAAAAATAAATTAAGGTAACATTTTATTGACTTAGTTTTAGAATATGACACTCCAATAATAGGATTATTAAAACAAATTTAGATACACCAAACTAAAATGTTCGCCATTACACGGCCGCTTAACCTGCTAGAAATAGTAGAAATAGTAGACAAATCCCCTCCATAAGAAAATGGAAGGACAGCTAGGATAATGTGGTCCTGGATATATACGTAGAAACAAAGACAAAATGGTTATAAGTAAAACGGCCTTGATTATAAGTTTGTTCAATCAAGGCCGACCTGGGGCTAAACTTCAAGAGCAACAACCATTGTTACTATAAAAGTTTATCTGAATTCGCTAGTGGTGATCTACTTCTACCCAAGCTCCTCCGATTCACACGTCTCTTCCCCTCTATCCCCTGTTCATATACTTGCAGCATTGGACCACCACCTTCTTCCGAAATTTAACTTTTACTGACAACAATTTGATACCTTCTTATGGATAGGAACAACATTGCATTTTGTTCATCTCTAGAAATTGTATTTGTTATTAAATTTTCTACAAAACTTATTTTATATCAATGGACCAATGCTGTCAGTAATGGCTGAAACAGCGTTGAATGTATTTTATTTTTTTTTAGTCCAGGATTGGTATGCTATATATACCAGGGTTATAAGATATATGGAAAATAATACAAACTGGAAAATTTGCATTTTGATAAAGATAGTTTGCATAAGAAAAACCCTATAGTTTATGTTGTGGAAATGATTAAAGATAAAAATGATACTTTAATAATTTATTTCTAGGATATAATTACATAAATGCTGAGCATATATGTACACATGATAGACAGAATTCTATGTATAACTATTTACAGAGACAAATGTGGCGTTAGAAGGCAGGACCTTGTGATTAGAAAGCGAAGTTCTTATTGTAGCAATGACATAGAAAATACAACGAGTTACAAATGGATACACACACACACACACACACACACACACACACACACATACACACACACACACACACACACACACACACACACACACACACACACACACACACACACACACACACACACACAAATATATATATATATATATATATATATATATAGTTTTAATATAGATGAGATTCTACAGGACTAGAACTGTTTCATTCATAAGAAATCATCAGGAATCATATATATATATATATATATATATATATATATATATATATATATATATATATATATATATATATATATAGTTTTAATATAGATGAGATTCTACAGGACTAGAACTGTTTCATTCATAAGAAATCATCAGGGATTCCTGATGATTTCTTATGAATGAAACAGTTCTAGTCCTGTAGAATCTCATCTATATTAAAACTGTTATACTCTACTATGTATTGAGTACCTTACTTACTGTGGTTACCTCCGTTTCAACCCGGAATAACGTATATATATATATATATATATATATATATATATATCTATCTAAGGCGGGTAAAATTCCCGAGATCCATGGACGAGTTCTCTCCAGCGGTCTCTGTCCCTCATTATCGCTGCCATGTCCTGCATCTCCAACAGACCAGTGTCTGTCCTTAGGGCATCAACATACGTTAACCTTGGTCTTCCTCTTCTAGTGTGTCCATGTAGGGGCTCCCAAAGGAGTACTGAGTGCAATGTCAACTCTGGATGTCGGTGAGCATGTCCAGCTAACCTCAGTCTCCTCTGTGTCACTTTTGAGCTGACTTTTGGGATGCTCCCATACAGCTGTGTGTGTGTGTGTGTGTGTGTGTGTGTGTGTGTGTGTGTGTGTGTGTGTGTGTGTGTGTGTGTGTGTGTGTGTGTGTGTGTGTGTGGGTAAAAAGTAAATAGAAATAACAAAGCGAACGATAGCAAATAGTACAATGAAGAAATATATTACTTTAACGCTTGATATATTAAGAAAAGAGTCTCGACCTTTCGGACACCAGTTCTTCATCAGAAGATAGAATGAGAAATAAAAGATGAAATAGACAGATAGAGAGTGAGAAGAAAAAGGATCGAAAAAAAACCATTTTTGAGAATAAGCATGTGTGTATTCAGTCAGTCATTTTGGAGATATGCTGGTTAGTGGTTATCTTAGGTATTAGAGAGGTTTAGAAAGGGAGCTAATCATTGTATATTTTGCGTGCACATGTATGTACATATGCGTGTGTAGGTTTGTTTGTTTGTGCAAAGTTTTGTGAGTGAGCGCGTCCTTGAACTGACTAACGTAGGAAAGTATATAAATATGTATATTAAATTCTCAGACTCAGACTCAGAAGCTCCCGCGTCTTGCGACACATGAGGCAATCAAAGTGTTCCACCGCGTTCGGTCAGCAGCCAGTTGCACAGCGTCCCGCCATTGTCTGTTTGTCGCTCGCAGGTCCCTCTCAACTGTCTGGCGCCAGTTCATTTTGGGTCGCCCCCTCCGTCTGCTTCCCTGTGGGTTCCATTTAAGTACTTGGTTCGCCAGTCTCTCCGGGGGAAGTCTCAAAGCGTGCCCAAACCAGCCCAGGCGTCGCTTGCAGATGGCAAAAATTCTGCGTTTACATATATACACACATACTTAAAACAGTCTCAAGAGGTTGTCTTGCAAAGGATGCGGTAGCAAATATGATCGCTATCTTATATATTTCCTTTTGTGGTATAGCCGACAATATGGTGGTACAACCACAAGTTGCTGAACTACAAAGTGTGAAGTCAGTCCATGCGTGGAGGGGGATAGAGCTGAAAGGTGGTGGGGACGGAGAGAATGTTGGGAAGATTCAACACCAACGGTACCACAGCCGCGGCACTTGGTGCCACGCGATCACAAGCACACACGCATCCTTAAGCAAGAGCCCTGGGATGTCAGTGTGTGTGTTGGTGGTGTGTGCGGGCGTGCGCACATACGCGTGCATGCACCAGAAAGTAGGATTTTGAGGGTTATGTGAGTGCAGAGGTATATGTGTGTTGGGTGGTATATACGAATGTTGTAAATGTGGGTGTGTATTGTGTAGTAGCTGAAGTTGTGTGTGTGTATGTGCGTGTGTTTGCGTGTGAGAGCAAGGGTAAAGGGTGGTTATAGAAACTGTAGTGGGGAATTGAGTCCACCGGAAAAGTAGTTCAAATGCGAAAAATTTGGCGTTTAATTATGGTTGATGCCATTTACATACTGAATGACCAAACACTTTATATACTTAACTTTTTAAATATTGCGAATATTGCTTTTATTCTGATTTCTTTAACCTAATCACCTCAAATTAATTGAATATTAATTTCCTATCGTATCACCAGAGAATGTTTCTTTCTTCTATTGATTTAGTAACAGATACCGTATTCAATAGTCTGATATCAAACTCATAATGAAGATATCAGGTCAGGTTTGCACAAATTGTTATCAGCGTAGCTCACTCTTGAACTCTTATCTGGAGGTGATATGTTATAGTTTATTAATATTTATAGATAATTTAAATTGAAAGTTATACAGTTTTGGATACTATACCCCCTCCAAATCCAATATTCAGGTTTGCTTATTCTTTCTGAACAACTAAAATTATGTTAGTAACTTCTGAATTTCATTTACTGAAAAGTTGCTGCTAAATTTAACATTATTAAATAATGTTATGAATTGAATCATTAAGAAACATAGCTCTCTTCGATTACGAATCGTATCAACAACAAAAAAAGAGACATAATTTTGACGTCAAATATGAAAAGACGTTAATTTTCAGAAGATTTAAGCAGTTATTAGATTTCCACTTACCTCAAGAAACTTACTTCATTTGGGGGTCTTTTCTAAACACAAGGGTTCATATCTTTGTGAAAGCTTTCTTTCTTTTTATTTATTTATTTTTCTATTTACTTTACTTTACATATTATTACTGACTTGTATATGCCTGAAAGCTATATTCTCAGACAGATGCCGATCTATCACATTAATTCTGCTGTGTCACTGGACACATTTTCCGTGACTGAACAATGATTTTAATGTAGTTCTCTCCATTTCATGACGTATTGCATTTTCAAAAGACATTTTCTTATTCACATTGCTTAACTTATCTCAGTCAGTTTGAATAAGTAACATTAGTGTGTTTTTTTCTTTTCCACAATCACTTCTAATACACTTGGACAAGAAATAAATATGAAAAGTGGCACACCAAGAGGTGCAGAGAGAGAGAGAGAGAGTGAGAGAGAGAGTGTGTATGTGTGTGAGAGAGTGTGTGTGTGTGAGAGAGAAAGGGAGAAAGAGATAGATAGATAGATAGATAGAGAGAGAGAGAGAGAGAGAAATAAAGAGAGAGAAAGAGAGAAAGAGAGAGAGAGAGAAACAGAGAGAGAGACAGAGAGAAAGAAAGAAAGAAAGAATCTCATCTTTGTTACAAATACATACTTTCGTTCCTGTACTCTTGTTAAATGGTAGTATTTGTAGCAAATAAGTAACACACACACACACACACACACACACACACACACACACACACACACATATATATATATATATACACACACATATATATATGTATGTATGTGAAAATATACGGATAAACAATACAGGGAAATGATACAGTACAATGAAAATATACATTAGTTTAACATTTAATATAGAAGGAAAAGAGATTTGAAGTGTTTAGTAAGCCATTTTCCAAATACACACACACACAGACAGACAGACACACACACAAACACACACACATATCTATCTATCTATCTATCTATCGCTGTCAGCACCCTTCCAACGGAGGGCTGGGAATGCGCAAACATGCGCTGAGGCTGCGGCATCTCCAGGTATTCCTCACCGACCCCCAACCGGTGTGGGCACCGTTTGTGAGACAGGCTTTCCCACAGCTCGTCTCGCTAACGGAGCTGCAGTCCTGGGTGAAGAAAAGACCGAAAACGATGGGCGCCTGGCACATTGAATGCGCTCAGGCGCTCACAGTCCTCTGGCAAGCGGGCGCAGCAATCAGTGGAGACTCCACTTCGACATTCTATAGAGGGATTGTACGTTACAAGGGCGACGACGTGCTCGGAGAGACTCTGGGCGTCGAAGACGATGAGCTCACCAGTCTGTTTGGTAGGACTTTCCGCCCGGGACCTATGGACAACTTCCAGAGGTCCCTGGCCTGGCAGTGCTACCGAGGAGCTCTACCGGTTCGTGACAAGATCTACAGGCACGGACGCCCTGGCAGGGATCCTTCCAAGAGGACGTGTCCAAGATGTGCGCAGGACATTGAAACAGTTCTGCACGCAATTGTACACTGCCCGGGCGTAAGCGACCTGTGGAACTATGCAGAACAACTGCTGTCGCGTATGGGACAAATACAGTTGACTGCCGAGTCCATAGTAAGGATCAAACCGCCAGACTCTTTCAAAAACGAAAGAGAGGCGGTTTTCTTCTGTACGGTGGCTATGGTGAAAGAAGTTATATGGTGGACGAGGTTGAGAGGACTGAGGACAGATGCCTTTCTCTCCGGACAACAATTGATTCCCTTCTTTAAGTATCACTTTAGAAGGAGAATCAGGGTGGAGAGAGAGGCACTGCACCCCAGTAAATTTACTGAAAGGTGGGTGAATGAAGCGAAAATGGCCCGAGTGATTGGGCCTTCTCTGTGTATAAGCCTTTAGGTTGAGGAAGAGAGCAAAAGGAAGAAAGGAGCACTTGTACAACACGCTCCTCGAGCTGAGGGTTGTTCTATCGACGGGGTATTAAACAACCCATTTGTGGCGCCTCCCCCCCATTGGGGATTTCGATTGTTGAAATTGTTTGTTTTTATATTTTTTACACGACTGTATGTAAAATCCCCGGCATGTCTTTGTATTGTCCCCTTTCTTGTTGCGCCCTTGTGGCTAATAAAGAAATCTATCTATCTATCTATCTATCTATCTATCTATCTATCTATCTATCTATCTATCTATCTATCTATCTATCTCTCTTTCTGTCTGACGCGTGAAACATCGCCGGTAAGATTTTTTGTAAATTTATATACGAAAAACAGAACAAATTGTTTGAAAAAACATATTATTTTGTAGATTAACCCCCAAGCTGAATTGTCAGCTGCGTAGTAATCCCATTTTTCTCCCCTTTAGGGGCGAAAATTTAATTTAAAAATTGTTTTAAAATATCAAATTTTGCAAACATGAATAACACGAAGGGAACGCTGGAGAACGTCAATAGAGAAAATAGAGAGAAAGAGGCAGATTTCAACGTTATATCTGCTTCTGCTACTATGGACGTTGTCATAGATACGACTGTCAACAAAGAGAAAAAAATGTTACCACTCGAAAATTGTACAATTCCTACCGCCGAAGCGGAGAAAAATAACACTAACTCACATGAAAACACAGAAATTAAACCTATTAACATACATACACATGAAAAAGACATCAACAACTCCACAGATTCATCTACACATAATGTTTCACCTCGTCAAGGAACTGAGATTTCCAATACCGAGGCTAACAACGATAACGATAACAACAACAACAACAACAACAACAACAACAACAACAACAACAACAGCAACACCACACCAAAAAAAAAGAAAATGTCTTTCGCTGAAACTGAACAAAAAACAAGATTTTATAAATCTTGACATCTCCAATGCAAGAGATATGCTCCAGCAAGGGAGAAAATTTGTAACGTTCGAAGAGAAAGGTGGATTTAGAATTAACTCACCCCTTTAAAGGAAGACACAGTTCGAAGATCAGTCACCTTTAGGACTGTGTCCAATTCCACGAGAAAGCTGATATTTGTTAGCCAAGCAGATATAGAAGCTACTTTCAAGGAAATTCTAGCAAATATCGATTTACTCCAACAAGGAAAACAGTACGGAAGTGTTTCAGTACTGTTTAAAAGCGAGACACTCGCCCAAAAATATTCTGTGACACCAATGGTGTCAAAAGCATTCACCTTTTTCCCTAGATACATGGGAAAAAGGACACAAATAAAAAAAATATATATACCCCCAAACATTAACATCTGGTGGATCTTGGCTGGCTTCGTAGAGCCAGAAACTGATATGATTCTTTCGATACGAAAGTCTATTCGACAAAGGTGGACGGGTACTGATTTAGAGACTCTGTTGCAAATGAGGTCGGAGAGATTCTCCAAAATACCCGAAAGAGTCGTCATCGATGATAACAACAAAATAAACATTTCGGTAGAAGGACGAAAATTTCATTGCTTTCGCTGTGGTAGCACAGCACACCTAAAAACCTCTTGTCCTTCACAAACACACAACAACAACATCATTAAAAAAACACTATTACCAACACCAACACCAAAACAACCAACACCACCACCACAAGTACAACGACAGACGAAACGAGCAACCACACCAAAACAAACAGACACTCAACCAACAACAACAGAAAAAACAGAGACAACACCCCTGAAGAACACAGCCCACCCCATCCCACTCCCTCAAACACTACTACAAACACACACACCGAAACACCACCACCACACAACATAACCCTACCCCACACACCTGACGATGATTATTCATCGACGGATGAAGCTGCTTCTCCTTCTTTAAATGAAGAAGGGGGAGAGCCGTGGAAATCTAAAAAAACAAAAAAAGAGACACCACAAAGCCCCCAAAACTCCAATCACCAACACCAACACACAACCACAGACACAAACAACAACATAAACAACACCACAGTCAAACATCCCCCTACCAGCAAAACCAACACCAACACCACCCAAATACAAGCACCCACCATAAAAAGAAAACTCCCGGATGAACAAAAAACTAAAACAACACAACAAAAACACAAACAACAATGCGCATACATCAACACAAACAACAAGAGTTTGATGGAGGTCATCTCCCAAAACTCCAAGGTGGAGACGGAGGGCAAAACTTTCGTCAAGGCAGAATCGTCTCCACACCTTAAACTTATAAGGGTTTCTATGGAAACCTATAATGACCTGAAAAATAAATTTTCACAGGACGTGGGCAGCCTCTGCCATAAACCCATCAACCGCGTCCTGTTAAAATGTTTCCCCACCCCACCCAACACCCCATCCAGCACCCAAATGGAGATTGAACAACCCGATCTCCAGGAAACGAAAAGGTAAGTGCACCTTTCGTCCTTTTTCTCCAACTCTTCTTCACCAACATGGTTAGTTTACGAGTTGGAAGCGTAAATGTGCGTGGCCTAGGGATGCCCTGGAAACAGGGCCAACTTTTAAACGACCTTAGGTCACACGGTATGGATGTGATAGCCATCACCGAGTCCAGGATCCACAACAGGCAACAACTAACCCCCATCTTCGACGACTTTGAGATCTACGCATCTCTCTGTCAGCCAGGAGGTGGAGGTAGAGTGGCTGTCATGTTTCGAAAGAACCTTGACGTCGAAGTACAGCAAGTACACTTGGACCCGGAGAGTAGACTGGTAGTCCTAGGCGTGAACAGTATTGGAGGTGGAGCCTTCAGACTGGTGGCCGTTTATGCTCCGACCGGGCAATCGCAATCACGGCCAGACTTCTTTAAGCGTCTAGAGTCTTTTCTGGGAACGTCTCGCTCCTTACTTTTAGTGGGGGACTGGAATGGTATCCTAGACGCACGATAGGACTATGTGGGAGCATGTCCCAGTAGAGGGGTGGGGTGAGGTGGAGGTGGGGGTGGGGGTGAAACAGCCGCAAAACTTTAATCGGCCGATTCCAACTGGCCGATAGGTATCGACTGGATTTCCCGACTGCACCACTGTGGACGTGGGCAAACCGCAGCGGGACATCTAGATCGTATTTAGATAGGTTCTTCATTAGAGAAAGGGACAAGGAGATGTTAAGCTGTCAACGAATGCACATGGTTGCCTATTCAGATCACAAATTAGTCGTCTGCTTAGTCAACCGTGATAGAACACATAAACAAGGACCCGGATACTGGAAGCTGAACGTGTCGTTGCCGGCACGTAAAGCTTACAGTGAACGGATAAGTTGACTAGTCAAGCAACAGTTAACGGGAGCCATCGTCAACAATAGATGGTGGTACTCTCTCAAGAAAGCAATTAGAATATAATCGATAGGATTTAGCAGAGAGTTAGCCTTAGAGAAAAAACAAACTAGAAAGAGAACTAGTAGCCAAGGTAGAGGAGGCACTTAGAAGTGGCAACGCGGCTAGAGTGTTAGCGTCGAGAACGGCACTGGACCAGTTCTTCGATGCGAAACACGAAGGCCAGGAGCAAAACACGTGCTCTAGGAAACGAAGGAGCGAAAGCTGTCAGCTGGGCCCGAGTGGCAGAGGCAAAAAGTGGCAACAAGTCCACGATTCGGTCTTTGAGAGACCAAAACGGACGCGTGCTACTTGACGCCAAGCAAATGTGCGCGGCCTTTCAGCAGCACTTTGCGTGACTGTTTGAGCAGAACGACGGTGAGCCGAACGGCGCAATGGACTTTAGTTCATACCTCGACGGCCTGCCGCGTCTCTCGAACACGGACGCCAAGTTCTGCGAAAGACCGATCAGGGACACTGAAATTCGGGACGCTCTGGGTCGCTGCGGGAAACGCAAGTCACCCGGTCTAGATGGTCTACCCTATGAGTTTTACATAGGCATGCTGGATTTGTTCTCTGGGGTCATCTAAGCTGTCTACTGCAATTGGTAGCAGAACGGGAGAATTCCCAGTTCTGCAGGCAAGGGGGTAGTAACGCTGATCAGGAAAGACGAGAACAAGAGGGACGAAATTAACAACTTCAGGCCCATAAATCTGCTCAACACAGAGTTAAAGATTTTGGCCAAGGTGCTAGTGACGAGGTTGGCGCTTGTCGTCGAGAACCTGGTAGGGAAAGCGCAAACGTATGCAATTCCGACCAGGTCCATACACGACAACCTCCACCTCATGCGATACACCATAGAGAGGGTGGGTAGTAAACCCGGCTTCGGTGGGGCTCTGATCAATTTGGATCAGTCTAAGGCATTCGATAGGGTCTACCATCGATACTTGGAAGAGGTCTTCAAGGCGGCCGGTTTCGGTCCCGTTTTCAGAGGCTGGATCGAGGCGATTCAAAACCAGCATATGCTCGAGGGTCAAGGTGAACGGCTACCTATCGGAGCCGTTCGCAATCACGCGTTCCATTCGACAGGAGTGCCCTCTCTCCTCCATTCTGTATGTATTGACTCTAGAGCCACTACTGCGGAAATTGGAGCTGTTACAGGGCATCCCTCTAGAACCGGGACTGCGCAAAGCGGCATCGGCTTATGCCGACGACGTGACGATAATGGTGCCGAGCACCTCGGAAATCGGGGTGATCAGCAACTTACTGAAAGAATACGAAACGCTGACGGGAGCAAAACTAAACCCGGACAAGTCTGTCAGTTTGCAACTCGGTACGTGGAGAGGCAAACCGATGACGTCCGACAGCGTCGTTGGACGCTGGACGGACGGTCCGGTGTAATTGCTCGGGGTCTGGTCCGGTCCAGACCTCCAGGTGGAGAAAAACTGGAACGAGGTCACGGCCAAGGTGTTTGCGTTCACCCAGAAGTGGGCAGAGTGCAAACTGTCCTTGAAAGGTCGAGCGGAGGTGGCGAACACTTTCATAGCGTCCGTCATCTACTATCGCTTGACCGTCGTGCCTTGTCCTCGTGAACACCTCACCAAGATGGAACGCATGCTCTTCCAGTTCCTTTGGAAGAAGCAGGCTCCGCTGGTGAGGAGATCCGTCTGCTGTCAGCACCCTTCAAACGGAGGGCTGGGAATGCCGTGGCTGATGATGCGCAAACACGCGCTGAGGCTGCGGCATCTCCAGGTATTCCTCACCGACCCCCAACCAGTGTGGGCACTGTAGGCGCTCACAGTCCTCTGGAAAGCGGGCGCAGCAATCAGTGGAGACTCCACGTCGACGTTCTATAGAGGGATTGTACGTTACAAGGGCGACGACGAGCTCGGAGAGACTCTGGGCGTCGAAGACGATGAGCTCACCAGTCTGTTTGGTAGGAATTCCCGCCCGGGACCTATGGACAACTTCCAGAGGTCCCTGGCCTGGCAGTGCTACCGAGGAGCTCTACCGGTTCGTGACAAGATCTACAGGCACGGACGCCCCGGCAGGGATCCTTCCAAGAGGACGTGTCCAAGATGCGCGCAGGACATTGAAACAGTCCTGCACGCAATTGTACACTGCCCGGGCGTAACCGACCTGTGGAACTACGCAGAACAACTGCTGTCGCGTATGGGACAAATCCAGTTGACTGCCGAGTCCATAGTAAGGATCAAACCGCCAGACTCTTTCAAAAACGAAAGAGAGGCGGTTTTCCTCTGTACGGTGGCTATGGTGGAAGAAGTTATATGGTGGACGAGATTGAGAGGACTGAGGACAGATGCCTTTTTCTCCGGACAACAATTGATTCCCTTCTTTAAGTATCACTTTAGAAGGAGAATCAGAGTGGAGAGAGAGGCACTGCACCCCAGTAAATTTACTGAAAAGTGGGTGAATGAAGCGAAAATGGCCCGAGTGATTGGGCCTTCTCTGTTTATAAGCCTGTAGGTTGAAGAAGAGAGCAAAAGGAAGAAAGGAGAATTTGCACAACACGCTCCTGGAGTTGAGGGTTGCTCTATCGACGGGGTATTAAACAACCCATTTGTGACGCTTCCCCCCTATTGGGGATTTCGATTCTTGTAATTGTTTGTTTTTATATTTTTTACACGACTGTATGTAAAATCCCTGGCATGTCTTTGTATTGTCCCCTTTTCTTGTCCGCCCTTGTGGCAAATAAAGAAATCTATCTATCTATCTATCTATCTATCTATCTATCTATCTATCTATCTATCTATCTATCTATCTATCTATCTATTTATCTATCTATCTATCTCGGTCGGCACCTTACTGGAGGAGTACGAAAAGTTCACAGGGGCTAAGCTGAACCGGGACAAGTCGATCGGTTTGCAACTCGGCACGTGGAGGGGCAGACCGATGCCCTCCGATGGCGTCGTCGGACGCTGGACGGAGGGCCCGGTGAAGTTGCTCGGGGTCTGGTTCGGACCGGACCTCCAGGTGGAGAAAAACTGGGCGGAGGTTACGAACAGGGTGTTTGCACTGACCCAGAAGTGGGCCAGTTGCAAACTATCCCTGAAAGGTCGGGCGGAGGTGGCGAACACCTACATAGCGTCCGTCATCTACTACCGCCTGACCGTAGTGCCCTGCCCAAGGGAAACCCTCACCAAGATGGAGCGCGCGCTCTTCCAATTCCTTTGGAAGAGGCGGGCTCCTATGGTGAGGAGATCCATCTGCTGTCAACACCCTTCGAAAGGAGGGCTGGGGATGCCGTGGCTAATGATGCGTAAACACGCATTAAGGCTACGGCACCTCTACGTATTCCTCACCGGACAACCGGTGTGGGCCTCGTTTGTGAGACGAACCTTTCCCAGACTCGTCTCACTCACCGAGCTGCAATCCTGGGTCAAGCAAAGACCGAGAAAACTGGGCGCCTGGCACACTGAGTGTGCCCAGGCGCTCACCGCCCTCTGGCAGGCGGATCCGGTTATCAGTGGAGACTCCACCGCAACATTCTATAGAGGGCTGGTACGCAGCAGGTGCGACGACGCCCTCGGAGAAGCCCTAGACATGGAGGAGGACGAACTGGCCAGCCTGTTCGGTAGGACATTCAGCCCGGGACCTATGGACAACTTCCAGAAGTCCCTGGCCTGGCAGTGCTACCGAGGGGCTTTACCCGTTCGAGAAAGGCTCTACAGACACGGGCGCCCGGGTAGGGACCCCGCCAAAAAGATCTGTCCCAGATGCGTGTGCGACGAGGAAACCGTTGCACACGCATTAGTACACTGCTCGGGCGTAGCCGATCTGTGGGGCTATGTCGAACAACTGCTGTCAAGGGTGGGACCGATCCGGTTGACCACCGAGTCTATTGTAATGATCAAGCCGCCTCCCCCCTTCAAAGATGAAGCAGAGGCGGTGTTTCTGTGCGTAATAGCCATGGCGAAAGAGGTTGTATGGTGGACGCGTCTGAAAGGACTGAGGTCGGGCACCTTTCTCTCTGGCCAACAACTGGTCCGTTTCTTCCGATATCATTTCGGAAGAAGGATCAGGATGGAGAGAGAGGTGCTGCACCCCAGCCGTTTCTATGAAAGATGGGTGAAAGTGGCGAGAATGGCCCGTGTGAATGGGCCTTCACTCTACATCAGACTATAGGTGAGGAAGATGAAAGACCAAGGGAGCACCCCTTCTCTGTGCTCCTGAGGAGAAGGGTTGCACACTTTTTTCGGGGGTGTGTGCGACCCCCCAAGGCGCCTCCTCTCTATTGAGGATTTTGTTAAAAATTTTATTTTTTGTTATATCTTATTTTATTTTTATATTTTGTTATTGCCTCCTCCTTATTGAGGACGCCTTTTTGTGTAAACTCCCCCCTTTGTACTTGTCCCACTATTGATGCCCTAGTGGCAAATAAAAGAAATATATCTATCTATCAAGCTAGCTAGCTATCTAACTCTATATCTATCTACCTCTCTCTCTATAGATATATGTATGTGTGAATGTATGTGTGAGTGTGCATTAATATATATAAACAAAAAGGAATGAAGGAGCGGGATAAAATTGGGGTACGTGACCGATAAAATGAATATAAGGAAAATTCGATCTTCAGCCGACCCTCTAAACTTCCGGTTTTTCGGTAGCCAAAGTCTGGAAATCATAGTTTAGAGCCACAACACTTCAAGGTGTCGTTCAGAAGAGATGAACAACACAAGAAACAGAATGCATCTGCAAACCACACACAGACAAACAAACAAGCAAGCTGAACACAAAGATTGCAAATATATGTCTGGAAAAAAATAAGCAAGCACAAAAGGGACTGAAATAGCAGGATCAGATAACACGGTGTTAGATTCCTAAAAGACAAGTTTGGTAGTTTACGACAGAATATACGTAAAATACTGATAAAATGCGAAGACTAGTAGTTATTCATAATTTTATTCATAATCACGTATTTCTATAGCGTTAATAATAGCGTGGTGTTGCGACCTCGCAATTACCAACACGACTTCTTCAGACAGCAGCTTAAGTAATAAGGTTGTTATGTAATATTTTTGATGCAATAAAAGGTATTGATAAGGAGATAGACTTGTATTCGATATTGCTCTTATGAGAGTCCACCCTCTTATATATAAATCACCAACAGATTACGACGGAGAACTACTAGATCAAGTTTATGAAATATGGAAACAAGAATGTGAAAACAAGGAACGAATCTCATTACGAAGATGTGAGGAAAACGTAAACTGTTTTTCAAACTATTAAGAACAATTTAAAATAGAGAGCCCAGAAAAAAACATTTTTGATGAAAACAAAAATGAAGAACACAAAAAACTATGCTGGTATCACTCACATAACACAAGCCTAACACTCAACTTACCAAAGAAAACACCAATATAGACTAAACTCAGACAGACACTTTGATAAAAGTGAATCAGTGAATTCCTTTCACTCAAACACATATATAGACCACCAAGAGGAAATAACTTATTTAAAATTCGGGTGTACATAAATAATTCCGGCGAAATCCCACCCCAAATAAATGACCACAAGGAAAATACATATAAAGACAGAACAAGAAACAGAAATCAACTTTTGAAAAGCTGTTTAAGCGAAACCGATAAAGTACAAACACTGTTCTTTTTTAATAGAGTGCTGCATGGCTGGAATGAAAATCAATGCTGTGAAAACTAAGACACAAGGAAGCCGGCATTCTACATATAAATTGAGTTTCACTGAAGCAGGTAGAGAAGTTCAAGTATCTCGGGAACGTGTTCACGAGTAATGGAAGGCAAGAGGCTGAATTAAGTGCAATAATTGCAGGAGCTGGTGCAGTAATGCGCCAGCTCCAGCATTCGGTAATCAGGATAAAAGAGATAGGTGTAAACGCCAAATTCGCTCTTTTCAATTCGGCTGGTCTCGCTTGTGGATCCAGCCAGATCAGTTGGAGACGGTTGCTTCTGACAGGACCCGCGCTGGAAGGAGTGTTTGAGGATTCTGCCCCCGACGACCCTCTCAAGAAGAAGAAGAAGAAGAAGAAGAAGAAGAAGAAGAAGTTTACTTAGTTCTTGCCTCATTTAGGTGTAGGCCAATTTGCGCAGCTGCAATTCCCACTTTTTAACCGTAGTAGGCCTTCTTTAGCTAGATCAGATAACTATTTCTACTTTTGGCACAAGGCCAGCAAATTACCCACTGTATTACTGGTATTTTATTTTATCGACCCCGTAAGGATGAAAGGCAAAGTTAACCTCGGCGGGATTTGAACTCAGAATGGCAAGGGCCGTAACTCTATGCGTCAAAGCATGGCGTCCGACTCTCTACCGATACTGCCAATTCACCGCCCTTAGCTAGATCAGATAACTACGCAATATCTGCATCTGTTTCGTTGGATTTTTTTAGATGTCAAGAACAGATTTCAAACCTTGAAATCTGAGACCAATGACGAAATTGCAGATTATATTTAAACCAAACTCATATACAAAATATAGAAAAAAATGTCCCCAAAAAAGTAAACTTAGAAGACAAGGATAGCATGGAGAAACGAGGAAATCAAGGGGAGAGATATACAAACAAGAATATGCTGGGATTATTTGGTAGCAGCACTAAAATAGCACGATTCATGATAAAGGTATATATGGAAGCATGTATGATATGTTTATGTATATTATTAATTCCAGTCAAGTCAAACACGCACTACATGTAAATGAATTTCTCCAGCAGATGTTTTATATGCAAAAAGTATATAAGCAATACCTTATTTAAATCTCAGTAGCCAGTGAGTAAACCTCACTGATGAACGATAAAAATCCTGAAACACTAGTCTGACGTTTTCATACGGCAGCTGATATAGATCTGACATGATCACAGCTTAAAATAGTCATATCGAGAATTATATATCTTTATTATACATAAACATACCTTATATATCTTCATATACACCTCTATTATGAATTACGCTATGTTAGTGCTACATCCAATTTATTCTAGCTAAGTCAAGTACGCATTATATACAAAAGATTTTCTCCAAAGGGTGTTTTATATGTGAAAAGTATATAAGCTATAGCTTGTTTAATCTTACTATTTTTATACACCCCATCCCCGCCAAAATAACAAAATAGAAAACGATTTCCCAAATAGTGAAAAAAGAGTTTAAAGGTGTTTGTTTTGGAGGATTTTAGTTTGACCATTGAAGTGTATATGCTTCATATATTGTCGACGGACTTAAGGTTTGCCTTACTAGACCAGAAATAGCTTTTGGTTTGTTTTATTTGCCTTTTAAACTTTTCTTTATATATTTCCTAATTGGAATCTGTTGGATGATATTTCAATCTTAACTATAATAAAGATGGAGTGCGGGACTGCGTCCAGAATATATTTTTTTTACCCCGTTTGTAAAATAAGTTGGATTACTTTGAATAAATAATGAATGAATATTACATAATTTATGTGCTAAATTTCGTGGCTGTTGATTAAATATATTTTATAGCTTATTTAAAGATTCACTTCTTTAACATTTTCAAATGTCAACACTTCCGGTTAGCGGCGGTTATATTATAACACTTATAAAAATATCGTATATATTTCCGTCGCTAATTTTCTCCTAATGCAGTTTATATATAATATCGTCTTTTTTTAATATATCATGGATTACGTTACTGATTACATAAGACAGTGTAACAACGTCTTCGTTCAATTTCTGTGTACATTGTCAATTACGATTTTATTTGATGTATCATATCTACATGCATATATATTTGTGTATAATATCAATATACACACTACACATGCTAGCAGAAAACCACTTTTTCTGCTAGTTTCTATTAATGATTGGATCATCTCTTTTCTTAGTCTTTTTTATTCATCGCTCGATCGAGTTTTATTATATTTATCTTTACTAGGGCGGTAGATTGGCAGTATCGGTAGAGGGTCAGACAACATGCGTTGCAGCATAGAATCACGACCCTTTATGATCTGAGTTCAAATCCCGCCGAGGCTAACTTTGCATTTCATCCTTACGAGGTCTATAAAATAAAGTACCAGTCACGTACTGGGGTCGTTTTAATCGACTTTCTCCTCCCCCAAAATTGGTGGCCTTGCGCCTATATAAGAAACCATTATAGTTATTTTTACTGATTGGCAGTATCGGTAGAGCGCCGGACAACAAGTTTTGTGGTATAGAGTTATGGCCCTTTACGTTATGAGTTCAAATCCAGTTGAGGTTAGCTTTGCCTTTCATCCTTACAGGGTCGATAAAATAAAGCACCAGTCATGCACTGGGTTCGATGTAATCGACTTTTCACTCCTCCCAAACTGCTGACCTTGTGCCTATAGCGGAAATCATAGTTATCTTTACTATTGTTATTTTTATTCGGATTGACATAGGCACACCTGTCAACTTTCCCCCTCAGTCGGGGAAATCTCCCACCCACTTGAAAATGGGTATAGCTTTCATTATGTAAAATCTCCCCATTTTGCCCCATTTCTCCCCGTTTTGGGGCTCTTTTTTTCATGGTACTCCATAACAGGGGTTTTCTTCGCATTCGTACCTTATACTTCGTCAACAATTATTTGTTGATTCATTCTTAGTTCTTCAGCTGATTAGATATTGCTTCTAAATAATAAGTAAACTTTGTCTAGTCAGTCTTGTGAAATTGATATTTTCTTTGTTTGATTTGTTTGGCTATTATTTTTATTAATTAAAGAAATTATAATACTAAAAGTAATGGTGACATGATCCTTTTGTGCTCTAATTTCTAGTTTTCTATAAAAAGAGAGGTTGATAGGGTGGACAGTAAATGGTCTATTGTTGAGGTTCTGTTATTAAAATGTCTGTAGTTTGACGAGCCTGGTATTTACGTAAAATAAAGTTATATTTATTCATAGTTTCTAAGAGATATTCATCTTTTATGCTGCAATTTTTCCCTGGCGGTGGTATTCTAAAATGGATTGTATGCATTACACTCTCCAAAAATTAAAATTTCGCTTTGGGGATGTGATTTTTCAAGGAAATTTTCAAATTTTATTATTGTCTATACGCTTTAGAGGAGTGTACAGGCCAGTAGAAATTCTAAGAGTGACAATAAGCTAAAGTGAGGACATATGCGTGCATGCATGGGTTTGTGAGTTCGATTCTCGGACCGGGCTTTGCGTTGTGTTCTTGAGCAAAATACTTTATTTCACGTTGCCCCAGTTCACTCAGCTGTAGAAATGAGTTGTGATGTCACTGGTGCTAATCTGTATCGGCCTTTGCCTTTCCCTTGGACATCATCAATGGTGTGGAGAAGGGAGACTGGTGTGCATGGGCGACTGCTGGTCTTCTACAAACAACCTTTCCCGGACTTGTGCCTCGGAGGGGAAATTTCTAGCTGCAAATCATTCGTGACCGAAGGGAGTCTTGACCCTTTACCCAGTTATAAAAATGTGTGTGGGTGGGGCTGTTTTTTTTTACGCGAAATCTGTGTTATTTAAACATTTTGTGCCCGTGCATATGTATGTGTGTCTGAAGTATGTGTATTTATGTTCGTCTGTATGTGTGTTTATATGTGGAGGGAAAGTTTCTTCTGTTTATTGTCATAGAAACCAACCAGAATTAAGCTGTTTGAGTGAGCTGTAGGCATTCGTAAAGAGAGAGAGAGAGAGAGAGAGAGAGAGAGAGAGAGAGAGAGAGAGAGAGAGAGATAAAGGTTGGAAGAGGAGAAAAAGGGCTAGGTGAAAAAAGGAATAACCAATACCACCAGCGAATATTTATCGATAAGGTGAGGCAAAGAGTTAAGTTACAATGTAGCCCATTATCGATGACGGTGTGTAAGTGAAATCCAAACAAGGAAAGTATGAGAACAGTCGTGAGAAATAATTAGTTTTGAAATAGAATTGATTTGAACGGAATAATTGATTGCCCTGCATAGGCTAGGATTGAACATATAAACCAGATAATGGATATGAAATTATTTTCTAGGCTTTCCTAATTTCGGTAACCAATTTAACAACAGCTGTGTTAACGAAACGAGATGTTTATCATTTGTCCAAGGAACTTTATAAATTAGAGATCATTAGATTAACTATAATCACTAGTTTATACTAATGACATCTTCATGAATGCAGGTTAATTTGATCCTAATTTGTTAAGGTTTGAGTTTTTTATGCTTTTTGAAATAAAATTGGCAATTTATTGAACTATCTGTAATTGACTCGATCCAATCATTCGATATCCCTTCTACATTGTAACTTAATCTTGAGAATTTAACATTAACTGAACCGTGACAATCGGCTGAGGGGTTAAGCTGATGTATGATCAGTAAGATGGCTGAAGGTCTCGAGGGGTTGTTGTTTAGCTTCCCATAAGTCAGCCCTGACAATTAGACCTGTTAACAAAAATATTCCATTAGCTTGCTTCATGTCCTTTATTAAGACACTACCTGTCCCCGTGCCGTCAAAAATGACGGATAATTCTAATATCTATACATAATATAAAAAAGAGATGTTTGTTTGTTGACAGTGTGACAAATCTTAGACCGTTGTCTTCTATAATTTCTCACCCCACTTCCTTCCTCAGTCATCACATAAACCCCTTCTTCCTCAGTCAACGTAATCCCCCCTTCCTTCCTCGGTCACCTCTAGTGCGTTACGGACAAATACACACGGTTTTTATTATATTACTGATAGCATATCTAAAACTAATTACAATTCCGTCTTTCAAAGACGTTATAATGTGATTTGAGGGAGATTTATCTGTTATTTCTATCAGGTCGAATGAACAGGTAAAACTCAAAAGTTTATAAGAGGAGTTTATAAAGAAGAAGTAAAGTAGGATATAAAATCAGGTAGGATCTATCCATTCATAGAACGGAAGTTGAAAGTGAAATAAAAGGAAATATGCGGAGACTAAGGTGCTGGGCCCTCTAATGCGTGTGCGCTCATCATCAAGAACGGTACCGGTTGAATAGGAGGACACTGAATTGAGTATGCGTCGCTGATTCGCTGGAAGGTAATTCATTACCAGGTACGAGGAGATAGCATCATTAGCTGAATGGTTAATTTTGACCAAAAATAGCAAAAGAGTCATCCTTGAAATTTAAATTAATTAAAATTAAGTGAACTGAACGTGTTAATTCAAACAAATTCAACATTTCAAAAGTTATCATTGCTACAAAAAATGTAAAACATTTCCTTCCTCAACTGCATTAATAGTTTTCTATTTTTCTCGGTGTAGTATTTAAAGGATGATACTTGAGGGAAATACTCACAAATCGATATTAAAATGCTCTGAATAACATATGAATTTAGCCATAAGGACAGTACACAATAAAATAGGCGCGTTAAAAAGCAAGATATTTTGACTATAAGGGATTTGTTTAATGTCAATGCTTCCTTATTTATACATGAAGTTATAGATAATAACTATCCAAAATGTTAATATAAACCTCTAGCTCAATAGTAGATCATCCGGGCACAAAACAAAATAGAAATATATTAAGAAGTGTTTCCACATACCGGTTTTACAAATAAATGAATAAATAAAAATAAAAGAAACATTTTTCAAATACACTCTCCTAAATATATGGAAGAAATTATTCATTAATTTTGAGTAGTAGAAACTATTTAAAAAGTTACTAAAAGGCAGCCTACTAAATAACTATGCAAGTTTTGTTAAATGTTAACGTAATTTCAACCCAGTGGCAATATGGATGCTTGCGTCAGTGCATGGCAATAAAATATCCAAAACTATTTCAGCAACAAAAACAAAAACAAACAAAAAGACAAAAGTAGAAAGTAACTAATTTTACATTCCAAAGAAGAAAAAATGCGAGTTCGAGTTCAAAGTTTTAGACAATGGTGTTTCATCAAGAACAAGCAGGGGAGGAAAAAGAGAGAGAAAATTTCGTGAAAAGTAGTGTTTACCCTATGAAGACTACATAGTGAAATAATCAACTGAAGTCGGTTTAATGGATTAGGGGCTTACAACGGAAAGAGTGTTTTACTGTCAAGATAAGGTGTGCAAGGGTATTGTGTATACATGTGATTTAGCAAAAGTAGATAAATCCCAAGGGGTTGTAATGTGCGTGTATGTGTGTGTTTGTGCGGGGAAGTGTGTGTGCTACGAAGAGAATTGGAGTGACTCCTGAACATGGACCCGAGATACTTGAACTTCTCCACCTGTTTCAGAGGAACTCCATTCACATGTAGAGTGCACTACGCAGGCCTCTTTGAGAAGACGTGTGTCTCAGGCTTCGCAGCACTGATTTTCATTTATGCCGTGCAGCACTCGATAGCAAACCTATCTAGTGCATGTCGGAAATCACCTTCTGACAAGTTAAGTAAGACCATGTCGTCCACAAATTCCAGCCCCACCAGTCTTGATACTACTTGAAACCCGGCTGCGCATGCAAATCATGTCCATGAAGATATGAACAAGAGAGGTAACAGTACGCATCCTTGATGGAGTCCGACTCCCACATTGAATGTTTTTGATTTAGCACCATTTATCCGAACACAAATACCAGGGCATTCATATGAAAAGATCAGGGCAACAAGAAGCTGTCCATCGATCCTATACTCACGCAGAACCTTCCAGAACTAGTCCCGTGGAACGCAGTCATACGAAACACGCATATAACTTTTGGTAATACTCCCACGACTTATTAAAGACCTGCCGCAGTGTGAATATTTGTTCGGCTGTGCTGCGTCCGGGGCGAAAATAACACTGTTTGTTAGCTAGATTGGGCTCGACAATCTGCCTACATCTCTTTGCCAGACACTTAGCATAGACTTTACCAGGGAGGCTTAACAAGGAGATCCCTCGGTAATTGGAGCAATTTCTCTTGTCTCACTTTTTGAAAATTGGGTTTATCACTCCCGATTGCCATTGTTTAGGTGCCTTTTCAGAGATCTAGCCCACTCGACATACACGAGTCAGCCAGAGAATACCTTCTCTATCTAAGACTTTTAACACCTGGGGCCGAATTTCATCCTCCTCAGTGGCTTTGTCCACATTTGAGCATTTTAATTAGTCTTATGACCTCAGTCTCTAAGAGGTAAGCCATCGCTCCCAGATGCACCTCGTGTACATCAGAATATGCTGTTGTGAACGGGTTTAGGAGATCAGCAAAGTATTCTCTCCACCTCACGATGATGCACGTTCTTGATAGTAGGTGTTGAGGAGGACCTCTTATTACGATATCGGCGGATGGTCAGCCAGAGCGCTTTCTTTGCTGATTTGAAGTCGGATTCCAGCTTAACCTCAAAGTCTTCCCATGTGTTATCTTTGGACTTATTTTCAATGTTATTTCAACTGAAGCAGAATCTGCTGAGCTGAACAGTCAGTTTCAACGTCCTCATTTTGCTAAGGGAGTTCTCTGAATTGGGATGCAATAGTATCCGCATACCTGTTCCTGACTTATTCACCAGCGCTTCCCACTTTATCTTGTTGGTCAAGCTGGACCTCCAAGTTTTGTGGGTTTTCGTGGTGTGAGGTAGTCTCAGGTTACTGACAATTAGATGGTGATCAGTTGACAGATCAATTCCTCTCTAAACACGAATATTCAGTACAGAAGCGAAGAGATCAGAGACAAAATCAATTATTGATCTGGATTGGCAGTATCGGTAGAGGGTCGGACGCCATGCTTTGACGCATAGAGTTACGGCCTTTGCCATTCTGAGTTCAAATCCCGTCGAGGTTAACTTTGCCTTTCATCTTTACGGGGTCGATAAAATAAAGTACCAGTAATGCACTGGGTAATTGCTGGCCTTGTGACAAAAGTAGAAACAATTATTGATCTCTGTTCCCGATTCTCCTTGTACCATGTGTATTTATCAATGTCTTTGTGCTAGAACAAGGTATTCATAATAGATGTCATTCGAGCGGGAAAACAAGGGACACATTCAGGCCTTAAGTAGAGGAGCCTGTTCGAAAAATATATCGCAGTTTCCATCCAACGCTGCAAGAACTGACGATGGGCCTGCGATCTGCCATGGGAGGCGTGGGATGGATGTACAAAGGTTTCGTATCCCGAGACCCAAAAGAAAGCCCGGAAGGGAGCAAACTTTGGTAAAAAGTTCAGCCCTATAATTGTTAAGCCATCTTAAACTATTCCCAATATTAAAAAGGTCCAGTGTGTGTTGACGCATGCTAGTAAACACATCAAAGGTCATGAATTTGGAGACTATGTACTTCAGCTGCAATACTCACCACACACACACACACACACACAATGCACCTTAATCTCCTTTGGCAGTAATACTGTCTTTTTTCTCTAAAATATAGTTCTTCTCCATCCAGTCCTGTTAATTATTTCACCACGGTTTTCATTGTAAACTGCTTTTCCCGAAATTTTCCTATTTTTCTTCTTTGTTTGTTCATGATGAAAGACCATTCTCTAAAACTTTGAACACCCCTTTATTTCTTCCTCATAACATAACATTAATTGCCTTCTACTTGTGTAATTTTTTTATGGAACTGTTTTTTTTTTATGTTAGAGGTTGCAATAATTATTTCTTTACTAGTGGACCCGTGTCGTCAATAACGACGGCAATAACATTGGGCGTATTTAATTTGTGCAGTCTAGGATTGGTATTCCATATATATCAGAATTATCGGATATATGATCAGATACACTGGCTGGGAAATTTGTGTTTTGATAATTTAATGGTTTATATAAGAAAAAATTCTTTAGTGTTTGTTGATTAATGGCACGTGGGAGAGGTTAAAGATAAAAACGATATCTTAATAATTTATTGTATGATTATCTTTGGAGAAATAATTATTTACAGAGACAAATATCGGGTCAGAACTCGGGATCTTGTGATTGGAAGGTGAACTTATTGTAATAATTGTTTCTACTTTTGGCACAAGACCAGCAATTACCCAATACATTACTGGTGCTTTATTTTATAGACCCCGTAAGGATGAAAGTCAAAGTTAACCTCGGCGGGATTTGAACTCAGATAATAAAGGGACGTAACTCTATGTTGCACAGCATGGCGTCCGACCTCTACAGATACTGCCAATCCACCGCCCTTATTGTAATAATATGGCTGAGGTAGGAAAAGCTTTGTGTGTATGCGCACACGTGTTTATATGTGTGGTGTAAAAAATATTATACACACATATATACACAAATAAATGTATTTCTTCCCTTGCAAATAAAGTTGCAATATTTATACTCATCACAAGTAAAAATATTCGAGTAATCATAGGTAGAGTCTGTAAAATAAATGGAATTACCAATTTCTGTAATATTAAAAAATATTTTTTTGAAATTTGTTTTTTAAAATTTTTACTTTTTATATTTTCTATATAATATTTACGAACGTAAACGTGATTATATTTCATATTTTATGTTATTTAAGCTACATTTTAAATTATATTTTATGTTATTTAAATATAGCAATGTTCTAGAAGACAGTCTTAGAACATTGCCTTTAATAATAGATTTACAATATCTCATTAAAAAAAAAATCAAAACTGTTTGCCCTTCCTTGTTTGGTGTTTATGTTGAAGCTGCATCTCAAAGGAGGTAATTCAGTTTGTTGGTAAAACTTCCCTCACCAACACACGCACAACAGCACTCTTTCCGTTCCTTGCCTCTTCTACAATAATTGGATATCAAATACATCAATATTACCGTTTCTAGGGGATGTACAAAGGTCATGGAATAGATTAAAAAATTAATTTGGGGCATCTTTTTAAAAGAGCGGAATATAGGATTATAAGTTGTATATAGCCGAGAAACTAAGTTTCAATTTCTATTAAAATGCAGTTTCTTTAATTTAAGGTGTGTATTATAAAAGAGACATGGCCGACCGATTCCTTTCCATGCCGGTCACTGTCGAGACCTCTGTGGTCCTCGGTCCCTGAACCGCCGTTTTCCTCTCCCAAATCGGGAGGAGTGCAGCTGAGATACAACCCTTAGACTAGGGTGAAAGTCTGGCGATTATCATCCTTTCACTTTCTTTAGCTATTTAATGTTTTTTTTTCTCTTCCGTTTTCGTCTTTTTTTTTTAAATGTGCAAACGTTAATGAATTGTAAAGTCATTTATTTTATATTTCAATAAAGCTTCGCTTTCTTATAAAAGTTCAATTTTGAACATGAAGGATTTCATACAAAGTTTTGTAAATTTTTTTTGCAGAATTGTAGAATTGATGTTAGCAGTATTTCTGTTTTAAGATTTAGTACAGGCGAATTGGCAGAGTCATTAGAACATCGGATAGAAGGCTTTGCGGTAATCGTTTCGGCTCTCTGCTTTCTGATTTCAAATCCCTCCGCGAAGTCAATTTTGCCTTTCATCCTTTCAAGATCGATAAAAATAAAAAAAAAACTACCAGTCAAGTACTGGAGTAGATTCTTCTTTATATCTCTTTCTCATTTCCTCTTTCTCACTATCTACCCTTCTCCGGAAGAAATCTGATATATTCAGTCCTGGAGAGTAATGGGCTCCGCCAAGTTTAAAAATGCCACACAAACGCCGTATGTCAATATGGCGCCCCTACGATTCCTCCAGGAGTTACGGGAGAAAGATATATATATTCAATGACATGTATATCGATATTTAAACTTCTTGGGTTGGAGTTATTGTCTAGTCCCAAGTCAGCCGTCATCCAACATACCTAGGATCAAACATCTTTCAATCGTAACCACTCCATCTTTTCTTTTATGAATAGTGTATCCTTGACTACATTATCCAATGTGTTCATTTTAAAGACGTTGTTGGTTTGGTTTGAGGATGATTTGACTGTTATTTTAGCAGAGAGAGAGAGTGACCAGGCTCCTTCATTCGTTGTTCGCGGAGTGGAGAGCTTATGATTAAGGACCATTTTATGTAATCCACCATTTTTCTTTATAATTCAGAATTTTTCTGACGAACAAAAACAACAATAATGATTACTATTATTCCTTTGGCTATTAACATAGTAATTGAAGTGAAGCAAATTGGCAAAGTCATTAGAACGGATAGAATAATTTCAAGTATTCGTTCCGGCTCTCTACGCTCTTTGAGTTCAAATCCAGTCGAAGTAAACTTCTTTTATCTTTTCGAAGTCGATAAAAAAAGTACCAGTCCAATACCGGAATTGATTCGTCCTTTATATATCTTTCTCAAGCCACCCTTCCCGTCTTCTCTGGAAGAAATCAGCTGATCCGACCTGGAGAGGAGATGAGTTCCGCCATGTTGAAAGTGCCTAAAACACGCCGTATATCACGACGGCACTCCTGCGACTTCATCATGAGTTACAGGTCCATTCATACAATCATACATGCATGTCAAAAAATAGATAAGAGGATGGATATCCCTAAAGGTTGACAGACAAAACCAACGTGGAGGGATTTAAACTGGAGTTTTAGGAACCAGGAACAGTAAATCATTTAAACAGGTTCGACATTTCAGCAAAAAATTCATCAAAAATGGTTTCTTACATTGATGTAAGGTCATACAGTTATATAAGAGAGATTTTTTTAACCACCTCAGAAATAATGTCAATGTCGATTACGGAGATGTATGTTTGTGGGGAGAGAAGGATCGGAATTAGGACTCAGAACATAAGGGAAGGTAACTGGGTACCACAAGATATTTAATCCAGCACTTATTTAATCTGTCATTCCAACACTCTATAATTCAATGAAAATAATAAAGATAATTTTTAAATGTATCATATATTAAAGTATGGTATAGTATGGTCCCGTAACTCCTGATAGAGTCGTAGGAGCGCCGTATTGACATACGGCGTTTCTTGGGCATTTTAAGCCTGATGGAGCCCATCCCTCCCCAGGCCTGTGTACAGCAGATTTCTTCCAGAGAAAGATAGAAAGTGTGAGAGAGAGGAAAATGAAAAAGAGATATAGAGGAAGGATCGACCCCAGTACTAGACTGGTATTTTTTTTAATCGACTTCGAAAGAATGAAAGTAGTAGTAGTAGTAGTAGTTGTAGTAGTAGTAGTAGTGGTGGTAGTAGTAGTGGTGGTGGTGGTGGTAGTAGTAGTAGTAGTAGTAGTAGTAGTAGCAGTAGTAGTAGTAGTGGTGGTAGTAGTAGTGGTGGTGGTAGTAGTAGTAGTAGTAGTAGTAGTAGTAGTAGCAGTAGTAGTAGTAGTGGTGGTGGTAGTAGTAGTAGTAGTTGACCTCGGTGAGATTTGAACTCAGAGAGCAGAGAGCCGGAACGAATACAAAAAAGCATTCTATCCGACGTCATCACGACTCTTCTAATTCATCACCTATATTAAAGTATACATACCTGATTCTTTTTTTTCAAATACCACTTTGGAAGAAGAATCAGGATGGAGAGAGAGGTGCTGTACCCCAGCAAGTTTTATGAAAGGTGGGTGAAAGTGGCGAGAATGGCCCGAGTGAATGGGCCTTCTCTCTATATCAGCCTGTAGGTTGAGGAAAAGGAGGAGGAGAGGAAAGGAGTACAAACTGTTCGTACTCCTGGAGTTGAGGGTTGCACATTTTTTCGGGGG
>OZ024743.1:145662411-145694911 GCA_964016885.1 Eledone cirrhosa | reverse complement strand
ACAATAACATTTCTACAGCCAAATTAAACAATAAACTCGAGTCTATAAATCAAATTAGCAGTGTAATGTATTGTTTTCTGTTAGCATTTGATGATCTTTGCATTAAATATGGTAACACCAACTTGACTATTGCTAAGTTCACGACTAAGAGTAAATCATTTTCTGAACGCCTCTGCTTTACGCACACAAGTGTACATTATAATACATTTACTTAGTAAGCATTTTATCATTGGACGGCCAATAATATGCTTAGTTGAGAATGTCTAATATCACAGAAACTTATCTGGAGCTGTCTTCTGTATTTGTCGAAATGTAAAAACAATACCACTCATAAAACGATATTGTTTTTCATCAACGTATAAGTATTTATAATTAGATATTTTATGCTCGCTACATTAAGTATGTTGATACTAGTTTAACTAATTTATATGTAATTTGTCTACTGAAAGTTAATTATGCTTTTGTCACAAGTAATCATTTTTAAATAGCGCTAATTCGCTATCTTCAAGATATTTTGGCAGTTACACGTGCTTAACAATTTTTATACTACTACTACTACTACTACTACTACTACTACTACTACTACTACTACTACTAATAATAATAATAATAATGATTTCTTTATTATCCACAAGGGTTTACATAAAGTAGACATTAAGGACAGTACAGGACAATACAGGGCGGTACAAATGGGCATTTCTGCGTGTAAAAAAAAACAAGAAACAGAGGATGTAATAATAGAACAATGAAAAAATTCTCCAATAGGGGGGGAGAGTTCCGAGGGACATTGGTGGAGAAAGCCCATTAAAAAGCCACAGTGATCCTGACCACCAGGGCAAGTGCCCTCTCCCAGTTTTCCACCTTTAATTTACAGACACATACTCAGAGTAGGCCCATTCACTCGGGCCATTCTTGCCTCTCTCACCCATCTTTCAACAAAATGCTGGGAAGAGAGCACTTCCCTCTCTACCCCGATTTTCCTTTTCAAATGAAATTGGAAAAAGTTAATCAGGGCATCACCGAAGAGGTAAGTGCTCGTCTTCAGCCCTTTCAGACGCGTCCACCATACTATCTCTTTCGCCATGGCCACCAGCCAGATAAAAACTGCCTACCCTTCCCGGCTAAAAGAAGAGGGCGGGGCAATCCTCACGATGGACTCAGCTGATAGTCGGATCCGTTCTACACGCGACAGCAGGTGTTCGACATAAACCCACAAGTCAGCAATGCTCGGACACTGGAAGAGTGCATGCAGGACGGTTTCGTCTCCCTGCGCACATCTCGGACATGCCCGGCTGACGGCACCTCCATGCCTAATAATAATTTGTCATTTTTGTTGCAAAGGGGCCATAAGGCATCAGCCCTTGCCCTCAAGAAGTGCGACTCCTTGGGCCTATGGCCCAAATATTTAATTTCATATTCAAAATTTTATATTAAAAAAAGACAATGTTTACAAATGGAAGCAGACAAACCCCTCTACGTCCACTAAATACAATAGTCAACATAACGGCGTTGTCGTCATCCTGTCCGCTAGAGCAAAGTACCCTCTCCCAGTTGTTCTCGGACCATGCTCACCACCCTCACCCACCTTTCGACAAAGACAGCACTTTGCTCTCCACCCAGATTTTCCTTTTCGAGTGAAATCTGAAAAACTTAATCCCTGCTCTCCTGAATCGCACAACCAACTGGTTACATTCCACTGTCACTAGTGATGAAAACTGGTCTCTCTACATTAATTTCAAGCGCAAGCGATTCTGAGTTGATAAGGAGAGTGCGCTACAACAGCAAGCAAAGGCTGACCTCCACTCTTGCAAAGCCCTAATGAGTGTCTGGTGGGACTTGAAAGATTTCATCCACTACGAGCTACTCCCATCGAACATCAGCATAATCTCTGACCTCTATTGTCAACAACTTGACAGATTAGCGGCAAAGATCGCATAAGGGCACCCACACCATGGTCCTGTTCGATTTCTTCATGATAACATTCGACCGCATACATTAAGGATGACCCGCGAGAAGTTGCTGGATCTAGGTTAGGAGGTTCTGTGCCATCCACCGTATTCGCCCGACCTCGCGCCTACAGACTATCACCTTTTTCTCGCAATGAACAATGCAATGCAGTCAAAGACCTTCGCCATCGAAGACCAGTTAAATCAGTGCCTAGCGGAATTCTTTGTATCAATGCCAGATGAATTCTACAGGGATGGAATAATGTGCATTCCTAAACGACAGCAGGCGGTAATCGTAAATGATGGCCATTATTTTGAGTTGTAAAATTCTCGTTATGTTAAAAAATGCCAAAGTTAATACAAATTTGAAAAACGACGAGAACTTTCTCTCCAAACTAATACATATACTGCGTCATGGACAATCAAATTGTATTTGGAAGAATACGGATGGCGCCGCTTGCTAAACTCTAAGTGCTTCCTTATTCACTGATATTTGTGTTGTATCCACAACCCTGATTATTCTAAGTATATGTATGTATGTATGTATGTATGTATGTATGTATGTATGTATGTATGTATGTATGTTTTCTCTTTCTCTTAATTTCGAGTATATTTTTTTGACCGGCCACCTTCCTGGTGGCAAGGTTGTAAAAGAAAAGAAATTGTCATCCCTTGAATCGCAAGAATGTTTTGCATATTTTGAAGGTGCCAGCTATCGCAGCCATTTGTAGACTATGAATTAGGGAGCTGCGCTTTTTGTCCGCAAATCCAAGTTCGGTCATACTTTGGTCCAAAAGTTCACTCAAAAGTTCATTCTTCTACCTCCTTCGATGCACCTCTGTCTGACCATTGGACTCCTGCCCGGGTGTGAACCGGTTTGTGATTACCCCACCGCTCAACTGTGTGAATGCACACCCATGACTTTCGAGTGAACTTTTGAGACTGCCCAACCTGGGACGCCTCCATTGCCTTGCAATGGTCAAGTGATACTGATGACTGTGACACTTAGTGCCTTCGTGGGCCCCTGATGTTTTCAAGAAATATATTTTAAAAAAATGGTCAAGTGATACACATAACTGTGACACTTAGTGCCTTCGTGGGCCCCTGATATATTCAAGAGATATATTCTAAAAAAATATATATCTTATCTCAATTTACTTTATTTCATTTTATTTTATTTTATTTCATTTCATATTTATTTCATTTCATGTTATCTAATTTTATTTTATTTATTTACTTACTTGACTCCATTTATTTATTTATTTATTTATTTAAATTTAAATTTTAATTTTAAATTTAAAATTTAAATTTAAATTTTATTTATTTATTTAATTTTTATTTATTTATTTATTTATTTATTTATTTATTTATTTAATTACATTTAATTACATTTAATTATACATTTAATTATATCTTATATTATATTATTTTAATTTAGTCTATGTTATTTGATTTTAGTTTACCTTATTTTATCTTATTTTACGATTATATTATATTATGTTCTATGTATATAATTTTTAATTTTAATTTTGTATTATTTTATCTCATTCCTTACCCTATATTTTATATGTAAGTTTGTTATGTATTTCTTTGTACTTCTTTATATTTTCTTATTTATATATATTATAAGTCTGTTTTTCACCTATTTTTTACCTATTTTTTACCTACTCTTACCTAATGTCTGTTCTCTTATCCATGTGTATGCTTGTATGTAACTATATGTTGACAGCACCCCACCCAACTGTGACTGATAGCACCCCTTATTTTTACTTTTATTTTTATTCTTATCTTTATTTTTACTTTTACTTCCTTAATATCCTTTATCGTCTATTATTACCTTTCATTCTTCAATGTCTTGGATTTGTTATTGCTTGTATGGTATGTAATTAACCTTTATGCTCTGATGAGTCCCACTTATAGTGCGGATGAAACAATGTTAGCAAGTAAAGATATGCATATGCTATAAGCGTTCTTTGTTATTTATTATATATATATATATATATATATATATATATATATATATATATATATATATATATTCATGACAATTACTCTAAACATTTGATTAAATGTCCTTCTACTAACCACAGAAATCTATAGAGACAATTAACATTTTTTGACATTCACATTACTATGTGATCTCTCACACAACAGCAATTATTCCATCTTATAAACATACCGGTAATGAGGTAACGTAACTCTATCATCTAAAAGAACTGCACCAAAGAACTTACAGCGAAATATGAACAGTTAACACATGCACAGACACAGACACACACATACACACGCACAAACACGCGTACGCTCACACACATACACACACACATACGCACACACACACATACACATGCATACATGCACGCACTCACACACACACATACGCATACACACCGTGGTTTTAACGAAACGTGATCCAAACGAAATCTGTTATGTGCAACGCATTTTATCAGATGCCAAATATACTTGTTGACAACAGATGACTGCAACTTTTGGCGTTGGTGCCAATATTGGAAATTCAAGCCATTTATATGCTACAAGTAATTTTGGATTTCCTTCATGCGCGACTTTGTTTCTCAAAAATAATTTCAATAACTCTCTAGAGTCAACCTGATGCTGCTACTCACGGCAACAGCATAAGAAATATAAAACATCACGTTTATTTCTGGTTGCTGTTCACTCATCGCCAGCACTGACCGAAGAAGCATATTAATCAAAACAGCCAAACAGAGACCAACTCCTCTTTTGTTTCCAGACAATAGAATTCATTATCCAATGTGTCATTTTAAGTGTGATTTGGGTTGGGTGGGAATTTGGCTACTAATTTTAGTAAACTGAATGACGACACAGGGAAGCGCCTCTTAACTCTTGATATTTATTTCTTAATGTCTTAATGTAGGGAAACAATTGCCTTATATAATTAAAACAGGCAGTTTTTGATTTAGTATAATATACTTATATAGTTATAGACTATATCAGTATAATAATATCTTCTTCTTCTTCTTCTTCTTCTTCTTCTTCTTCTTCTTCTTCTTCTTCTTCTTCTCCCCCCTCCTCCTCCTTCTTCCTGAGAGGGTCGTGGAGGAAAAGTCCTCAAACACTCCTTCCAGTGGGTCCTGTCAGAAGCAACTGCCTCCAACTGATCCAGTTGGGTCCCCAAGCGAGACAAACCAAGCTCATCGATGTTATCCAACTACCTTTGCTCGAGGTCTACCCCTGGGTCTCCTAACGGTTGGTTATGCCCGTATAATCTGTCCAGCGATTCTAACCATATGGTGAGACATTCTAACCACATACTCATAGTATCTAAACTGTGATCTTTCAAGTCGGAGAAGAAGCGGCTCTACCTGGAGTGTCTCTTTGTTCTCCGAGCTACGCATTCTATCGAGTAACGTTACTCCAAAGACCCTTCGCAGGAGCCCCATTTCGGCCGCTTGTATTCGCGATTGTATTCTTTCGGCCATTACCCAAGATTTATGACCATAGGGAAGAGTTGGCACGAATACCGAATGACGTAATTCTCTTTGCATACTTTTAGCTTATCTCAAGAGAACGTCCTCACGCCCTGCCGTTATGTTTTCCAGTTTTCTAAAGGCATTATTTGGTCGTTAACTTTTTGAAATATTTATTTCTGCGTCCACAGATTGAATTTTCTCAGTTTCAGATGAGATTGCTTAGGGTGAAAGCAGAACCCTTTTGCTTAAACTTTTAATCTGTACTATTAATAAATATTTGCTCTGCGGGTTTCGATACACACACACACACACACACACACACACACACACACACACACACACACACACACACACACACACACACACACACACACACACACACACACACACACACACACACACACACACACACACACACACACACACACACACACACACAGACACACAGACACATATATATAACCTTTATCGAACCATCTTTGAATTTTGGTTTTTGTATTTATTATCTCTATATATTAATGTATAGAAACATGTATATGTGATAACAGCACACACAAGAAGGACAACAGAGAAAACACGGATAAATCCCTATATAGTCAACCAGCTACTGGAGAATATTATGATTTCTGTGCTTATATATATATATATATATATATATATATATGCATGTGTGTGCAGGCATGTGTGTCTTTGTGTGCGTGTGTGTCTGTGTAAGTAGGTTTGATGGACGATTGGTTTTATATATCATAATTATTTGGTACTCCCACACAGTTGCCAAAGTAGCTGCGATGTGATCACAGCTTACAATACTCACAGTATGACTACGTATGTTTATTATGCATAAACATATTGTATTTTCTTCTATAGATGCCTGTATTCTGAATCCTACAGTGTTAGGGCGATTGTTAATTAATACTAGCCGTCAAGCTAGTATTCTATGTAAATAGGCCATCATCAATCCTGTATTATTTGCAAAATCTCTATATAAGAACCGATAAATTATATACCTAAATACCAAGTGAGAGTCACTCATGATGGTTTAATGATCCTAAAATAGATGTATTTGGCATGATCACATTATTATGATATGTTCACAGCTTAAAATACTTACAGTGAGACTATGTATGTTTATTATACATAAACATTGTATTTGCTTCCATAATTTAAAATAATTGTTTCTACTTTAGGCACAAGGCCAGCAATTACTCAGTGCATTACTGGTACTTTATTTTATCGACCCCGTAAGGATGAAAGGCAAAGTCAACCTCGGCGGGATTTGAACTCAGATCGTAAAGGGACGTAACTATGCTGGAAAGCATGGCGTCCGACCCTCTACCGATACTGCCAATCCAAAATAATGACACATAATACAGTCTCCCCAGGCACTTCACAAGCATTTCTGCATGACGTGTCTTGAAATTTCACATATATTAATATATATAAACATATATATGTGATTCAGAAACACATTTTAGGCATGACTTGTCTTGAAATTTCATACTTCCCTTATTTCTACTCCTCTTTGACGAGGATCACACTACGTTAATTCTTTGCTTTGAAACGCATTCTTGCCCAGATTGTCAAATTGCCTAGTCTGTGCAGGATCTTCCAAAATTGACTTCCAAAATAGACCATCCCTCGCCATTCAAGCTTGACGCGCTCTTCGATCTTACTTTTTTTATGAAGTTCGCGAATTCTTTAATTCGAAGTTCTGGAGAAAAACCTGATTCTAAAATCAGGTTTTTACCAGACTTTGAATTACATTCATTTGTGTCAAAGCGGTGTCTTGAATATTATCACTATACGTATTGTGCAAGCGAGTCGTCAGTTTATCTTTGCTATATGTCAATTCACCATTTCTACTCTCCTGGGAGAGAGCATTCACATACGTATAAGGAATTTTAGTAAACCTCCTTCAATACTTCCCTTTGGACATTCTCCTTTCCTTTTTCTCTCGATTCTCGCCAGCTGATAGAGGCGTTTCTGAACATCATCATACAACATTTTCAAATATGCCTTTCTTTTTTATTTATCTAAATCCACCTATTCCTCAAAGACTTCTACTCCCTCCGTCTTCTATAAGGCGATTTTATCTTGCTATTGCCTCTTGGCATATATTCTTACCGTCCCCACTTAGTATGTCCAACATATTTTTATCTGTGTAACAAATCGTATCGGAGATAATCTCCAACTCTTCTTTCACCTGTAATCTTTCCTCCTCTTAATCTTTATCTTCCTGAGTTCAAATCCCACCGAGGTTAGCCTTGTCTTTCATCCTTACGGGGTCGATAAAATAAGCAGGCAACTTCCGGACGAATAAGCAACCCCGGACCAACAACGGTAAACTACTAGGAGAGATGGAGCAATGGTTAACACCTGTAGCTCCCAAGAAAACTCTCACAACCCAGTGATGTAGGTATGACGAGGCGAGTAAAAGCCGCCTATAAAAAAAAGGCTGGTTTGACAAAGTACCAGATTAGTGACTGGCACGAATAAGACCACTGAAATTGAAACTGCAATATGATGAGAAAAACAAAAAAGAACCATACCGCATCATCCTTCGCGCGGGTTAACAAGGGACCTGTTCAGGTCTTACGTAGAGGGGCCTGTTCGAAAAATATATTGCAGTCTACATTTCAGGCTGCAAAAACTAGCGATGGGCCTGCGACCTGTCCCGGGAGGCGTGGGATAGACGCACAAAGATTGCGTATCCTGAGACCCCAAAGAGGGTCAGGAAGGGACCAAACCGTAATAGTATAATTTATTGGATGCATAATAACAAAACTTTGCCACTGCGATAAAAAGAGCGTATGAAAATCTCTAGATCTCGAAAGAATTAGGAAAAAATGGAAATATGATTACAAATTACGATAAAATAGTTGTTAGGTAAATTTGTATAAATGCATTTTTATATCGTTTACTCAGAAGAGGAATGGTTTCACTCATGACCTTTCTCAAAGTCTTCAGACTAAGAGTGGGAAGGGGTGTGTGGTGTGGGGGTGTCATCCTACCACTAGAAACTTAGTCCAAAGTACTTTGCATAAGGCACTCCCAGATGGCTATAAGGTGATGTTAAGTAGTTTGATGTATTAATCCTACAAGAGTAGGAACGTTCCTCTGACAGGCTTTCACACAGTTTCTGCCCACCAAATTTTAGTCTCAAGGCTTTGGTTAACTCATAGCTATTGCAGAAGACACTTGTCAAAAGTGCTGCATAGTGGGATCGAACTTGAAACCACGTAATTGTTAAGCGGACTTTTTGACTACATAACTATATATACAACTATGTCCATATATACAACTGCCGGGCGAATACTACACTTTTATGAATACTACACACATAGACTTACTGTACTGTTAAAATAGTACAAATAATTTAGTAATAGGAAAATGACGTTTTGGAAACTAATAACTAACATACGGAATATATTAAATATCTTCAAATTTCATTTAGACTAGATTAGTTTTCTCATACAAATTCTTAATCGCTAGTTTTCCGTCATGTATAAGATCGTAATAAACTATGTTATACTATACTATTTGCTTACCTCTTCCGAGCACCTCACTGGATTCATGAATATAATTACAAACAAATAAATAAACAAACAATGTTGTTTTTTTTCCCCAACGTAATTTTGTGTAAACAGCTTATGCAAGAGGTATCTTATTCCATCGTTTATTCATAGAGAAGCAACCCAGAAATATACCAATGGTAAGCGTCACCTGCTCTGCCAAAAGACAGCTACTAGGAATAGACTTCAAATCACGGTTCTCATTTTCAATTTTACAAACTGATATAATAGATGAAGCATATTACGCAGTTGAAAAAACTAAGTATTATGTAGCTAGTATATATATATATATATATATATATATATATATATATATATATGGGGAGGGGGGGGGGGGGCGAGCGCGGTTTTGTGTGTATCTGTATAAACACAAAAGATGGTTTATAAAACAATGGATTAATTAAGTAATAACTTCGTCTTTTTGCTTTCATTGTTCAACATTATATATCTGACTAGTATTTTTTTTAAATATTCAACGATACCACTCTTCCACAAAAACCAATTTCGCTTTGCTTCGATGAGATAATCATATTTCTAATAGCGTTATAAGTCCTACCCTAATTCAGTAGAATATTAATATATATATATATATATATATATATATATATTAAAAAACCCAACAAAGATTTAATATAATAGGTCTGTTTGGGAACAGGTTTTGAATTGACCAATAGAAAAGTAGTAAGAGGTCAAGTTGATAGAATAGTAGTAGTAGAAATTTAATTTAGGGGTAGAGGAATGCAGACTTATGTTTTGAATGGAAACAATACTTTGAATGAAAAGAATACTTTGGGGATGAAAAGAGGTCAAGCCGGTGAAGGGTACACGAAAATTTGATGTTATTAAAGAATAATGTTAATGTTAAAACCGAAAGAGAGTAAAATTTTAGGGTAAAGGTATTAGTGAGAAATACGAATCTTATTTAAAACACAAGGAATTTAGATCTATAACAAGAAATTAAATTAATTGATAGGTATACTTATAGGGATACATTTATATTAATTCATATAGATGTGATAAATAAGAATTAGATGTTATTAAAGAATGTTGTTAAAAACGAAGGAAAATAAAATTTTGGGATAAGTGTAGTAGTGAGAAATACCAATCTTATATAGACTACAAGGAATCTAGATTCATAACAGGAAATTAAATTAATTTATATGTATACTTTTAGGTATTAATTTTAGGAAAAGAGAGCTGTAAGAGGGACTACGCCGTACAGTGTTTAGGCAACCACATCACCTGACAGAGGAACGATGGACGGCCGTTTCGTTATAAGATTTCTACAATTTGGGATAAATAAATTCCAGGTTATGTAGAAACTTGTATATAATCCACAGTTTTATACACAAGCGGGCTCTTATAAACTCATCAGTGGATGCCCAGTCAATAACGATATAAGAATTATATCGACATTAACAGAAAAGTGAAGAGCCCGCTTGTGTATAAAACTGTGGATTATATACAAGTTTCTACATAACCTGGAATTTATTTATCCCAAATTGTAGAAATCTTAAAACGAAACGGCCGTCCATCGTTCCTCTGTCAGTGTTGAACAAAAAGGTGACGTGGTTGCCTAAACACTGTACGGCGTAATTCGGGCTGTTTGTTTGTTTAGAAACAAACCGAGCATTATAATAAATGTTCGGTAAACCGATACGTGCATATATATGTGTGTGCATGTATGTATATATACACATACTACTGTACGTCTGTATACATATATGTATGTACGTGTACATACATACATACTTACATTTAAGTAGCTGCCGTACTAAGAGTGAGAAATGAAATTTCCTTTCATTCTATTCCATTTCTCTCTCTCTCTCTCTCTCTCTCTCTCTCTATATATATATATATATATATATATATAAATTATATATATATATTAGTATTGTTTCCCTGAAATAGCGATGTATGTATGAATGTACGTATAGTATATTTGATAATATACGATGTTTATTTAAAAACATAAAAAAATAAATAAACATACAGTATATTATCAATATATACTATACGTACACACACCCACACCCACACATACACCCACCCCCCACATATATATAATTCTAAGGTAACTTTAGCGATTAATTCATGTCACTTAAACAGTAAAACTAAGGCATTACAGCATGTTTTAAGTGAAAAAACCGTGACCTTAGACTCTGCTATTAAACAGAAAACATGCGTGTTCATGCGCGAACACACACACACACACACACACACACACACACACACACATATTTATATATATATATGTGGTTGAACTACTTCATTCGACATTACAATGCACAGATGGAGCTAGGTTCAAACTCCGACTCTTCATCCACAATTCTTGATATTTGTTTTATTTGCATTATTGTTTTGATCCATCTGAATCTCGATCACGTAGATCTATACTGAAAGGCATACACGTTTGGAAACACGCTGCAGTGAGCACCACACTCAAGAAAACCATCTTCTTTGACGTTACCAACTATTGCTCTCATTGTTTCTGTTTTGTAACAGGTCAGTATTCATCCAGCGTACTAAAGATATTCCAATTGCACCCATACCTTGATATGCGTAGCGACTGTCTTTGTGCTGTTGAAAGAAATATCCATTCTCCTCGTTGGGTTTGGGTGTTTAGGTTGTTACAGTATTATATCAAGTGTGTGTTGTTAAAAGTAATAGCACCTTATTCATTAATTTTGTCGAATTTATCAAGGAATGATCACTGGTTCGTGACATATAAAATAAAGTCTCTGGGATATATATCTCTAAAGAAACCATACAGTTCTAAAATCCCGGAGAGCTCAATTTGCTGGCCACTGTCACCGTGCCAGCAATGAAATCAATCATATCCGCTCTCTTGCTCTGGAACCCTGACTCCAGCCTGACTAGGAGTAGGAAGCTGTCATTCCCTGACGTTATCTCTAGGGATACGGGAATCAGCAGACAAGACCTGGGGGCAGCGATGGGGGACAGGGAATTCTGGGGCATGAGAGTGAGATCCATCATCTCGACAGTAGTCGACGAGTGATGATGATGATGAAAGAGAAAAAGAGAGAGACAAAGATATATATATATATATATATATAGCCGTCGAAACGGCTTGAGCTCAGCCGTCCGGGTTAAACATTTTCCTATATATATATATATATATCTTTGAGAGAGAGAGAGGGAGAGAGAGGGGGGGGGAGATAGAGAGGGAGAGAGAGAAGAAAATAGATAGATATAAAGAGTCGTTGTTATAAATGTTGTAATAGATTCCTTTAGAAACAGAAATTTAAAATATGGGAAATAGAGCTAATTCTAAAGCGCAATCATTGAAGATGGTGGATGTGATATCACCGCGAGTCATCATTTTGTTGAGTTGGAGCTATGGGACAAGTTTTCTGTGTGTACGTGTTGATGAGACTGGAATGTGGGGAGAGTAAGTTTGTTGAGTGCGTGTATTGTGATGAGGTAAGCAGAAAATGTAGTTAGTTGCATCTTCAACTGAAGTGGGTTGTAGAATTCTGTCAAACCAGTAGCGACCATCTTAGCAAGAATACTGCAAATTAAATAGTGACTTTCTTGGCAAGGGATCAAAATTCTCAATTGCAATTTTAAGAGGCAGGAGCTCTTGCAGGCTGTACAATGTAATAACAATTTTTGATTTCTTTAATGGTGGTTTTAGAGTCATTGTGGTGGTATGTAAACGTCTCCTAGTTTGTGATAATTGCTCTGTGTTGTAGGCTAAATTCTTTGCTGATATTGCTGCAGTGAAGTTACGGGAGAATAAGAGAGTCACGAGGAGTTGAAGACAATGAAGTCACCAAGGATGACGGCTTCAGAGAGATTAGACAATGAAGCAGCCTCTATATGGTATTTTGGCTAGCTAGAAATAGCAGCTAAATCTCCCTAAGATTCATACCCAACCGTCTTAGAAAAGGACACATTAGAAAATATGACAATATGTAGGAAGCGCATAAGAAAGGACGGGATGATCACAGCTGGAATACTTTTGATCATAGGTTTGCGAACAACTTCTTCAAAGAGAGAAGTGAGGAAGATGTCCTCAATGAGGCACAGCAGAGGAAAAGGGAGGGAGAAATATTATTCGTGAAATATAAAAGAGATTTGAGGAGCTACACCATAATTTAGAGCAAAGTCACAATATGTAGCCCGGCGTGGGATGGACGCAAAAAGTTTGCGTATTCCGAGGGTTCGTAAGGGAGCAAACCTTAACAGTTGGAACCTGGAATATCACAACCCTTACAGGTAAGGAGCAGGAACTAGTGGAAGAGCCGAGATGCTACTGGCTAGATATAGTCGGGGTTTCTTCAACAAAGTTCCGTGGCTCTGATACTGTAGATTTGGATGGAGGAAGGAAACTCCACTGTTCAGGTGTGGTGCCAAAAATGAGCGCACAGGCTGGAGTGGGGATACTCACAAGCCCCCGGCTGTCAGAATGCGTTATGGACTAGATTTCATTAGGAGGGAAAATTTGCCTCTTGAATCTTAGGCTGAAAGATAGGTCTCTGTGGGTGGTGCAAGCTTGTGCACCAAACAAGGAGTCCGAATACAGGTCCTTCTTTGATGAAGTCACTGCAGCATTAGTTGTATATCCTGATGAGAAATTCAATGCACTGACCACCTGACACGGAAAGGAGTGATTGGAAGGAATAGGGACCCCGACCTAAATACGAACGGAGAGGCCTAACTAGACTTCTGTTCTAGCAATGGACTCTCTATTATGAATACCTTCTTCCAGCACAGATACATCCATAAATATACGTGGTATAAGGGGAATCAGGGGATTCAGGGACGCAGATCAATAATTGATTTTGTTATTATAAGGAAGTCAGGACCAGGTATGCAGATACTATTGCATCCAAATTAAGAAAACTCCCTGAGAAAACTGAGGATGTTGAGACAGAGTGGAGATTGTTCAGTGCAGCAGTTTCTGCTTCAGTTGTTAAATGTTGAGGGTGAAAGAGGCTTGGTGTGGTAGGAGGACCCCTTGGTTCAATAAAAAGGTCCATCATCTCATCCGAGCAAAGAAGAAGGCTTACAAAGCTTGGCTTGGAAATAAGTCCTCCTTCCTGCACTTGCGGTACAAGCAGATGCGCAGAATCACAGTAAAGATAGTAAAGGCATCCAAAGTTAAGACATGGGAGAACTTTGGCGTTAAGCTGGAATCCGACTTCAGATCAGTAAATAAAGTGACTTCATAATAAGAAGTCCACCTCCACAGTTGCTATCAGGAACGCGTCTGGGGTTCTCTTCATTTCAGAGAGGTGCATCTTCGCGAGGTGGAGAGATTACATGCTGACATAAACCCGATCACAACAGCATCTTTGGATGTACACGAGGTGCATCTGGGAGCAATGACTAATCTATCAGAGATTGGAGTCACAAGAGCAGTTAAAGAACGCAAATGTAGCAAGGCTGCTGGGGAAGATGAAATCCGCTCCGAGATGTTAAAAGCCTTAGATAGAGAAGTTATACTCTACCTGACTCCTATGTGCCGGGTGGCCTGGATTTCTTGAAAGACACCTAAGCAATAGCAATCAAGAGTAATAATCCCATTCTTCAAAAATGGAGACAAGAGAGATTGTTCTAATTAGAGAAGGATCTCCTTGTTAAACCTCACCAGTAAAGTCTATACTAAGTGTCTGGCAAAGATATGTAGGGAGATTGTCAAGTCCAAGTTAGCTGACGAACAGTGTGGTTTTCGCCCCAGACACAGCATAACCGACCAAATATTCACAATGGTAGCGTAAAATCCAAACGCACTAACTCGAATTCAGTATTCGTGCCAATCCTTACCAAAGGTCATGAATCTTGGGTAATGACCGAAAGAATATGATCACTAATATAAGCGATGGAAATGGGGTTCCTCTGAAAGGTCTTTGGAGTAACGTTCCTCGATCGAGTGCGTAGCTCGGAGATCAGAGAGTCACTTCAGGTAGAGCCGTTACTTCTCCGAATTGAGAGATCACAGCTCTGATACTATGGGCATGTGGTTAGAATGTCTCAGGAAAGAATCGCTGGAGAGATTATACGAGCATAACCAACCGGCAGGAGACCCTTGAGCAAGATGGTTAGATAACATCCATGAGCTTGGCTTGTCTCGCTTGGGGTCCCAGCTAGATCAGTTGGAGACGGCTGGAAGGAGTGTTTGAGGACCCCCCCCTACCCTCCCAAGAAGAAGAAGAAGAAGAAGAAGAAGAAGAAGAAGAAGAAGAAGAAGAAGACATTGTACTGAAAAAGTTTATTAGTCACAGCAGAACAGGGTTAGATATAGAAATTTGTGTTTCAGAGACGAATAAGATGTTTACTTTATGTGTTACTAGGAGTTAGTGAGTGCGAAACAGGCTGAATAGAAATCCGTGCATGTAGAGAAAACACACACATACACACCACACACACGCATACACACACGCATACACACAAGCACACACACACACGCGCGCGCGCGCACACACACACACACACACACACACACACACACACACATACGCACACACACACACGCGCACACACACATACACACACACACACACACACACACACACACACACACACACACACACACACACACACACACACACACACACACACATGTATGTATAGCAGATCTACAGCTGGCCTACGAAAGGTCATCTATGAAGTCATGGACGCAGATGGGATGATAACGAAGAATCAATAAGAGACGGGAATCGTCTGTGAACACGCTGCAATCCTCAAGTATGTATGTATGTATGTATGTATGTATGTATGTCAGGTCACCAGTTGGTGCTACTGGTAACATGTATCCCAGTACAACCTGTCTCATGGTCGGGTCGTTGGCGACTAAACTGGCAACCCCACCAAGGTTTCTTGGTGAGGAGGGTGACTTTGGACATCCTGCAGGACTAAAAACAAAACCTGTCAAAGGGCAAGGGAGCTCTTAAGAGTCAATAGCCATCCAAAATCACTGGGAGAGATGACCCCTTAGCCTTTGTCAAGGCAGAATTCTAGGAGAAGGAAAACTCTGATATAACACCTGCAACCCTGATGGTATCCAATGATGTTGACTTGTTCTTCTTTTTGGTAAATATCATCTTGGTTAAGAGAGTGGGACTGGCTTTGTGCAGTGCCTTTGCTCACTATAAAAGCTTCACAGCACAGGCATTGCTTTATATCTGGAGATCTCTCTGCACTTGTCATCACATGGTACCATGGGCCCTGCACTATGTGTCAATAATGGTCACAAGTGTAGTCTTTGTACCAGAGTTTTCAAGTCGCTGGCTGGACTAAAAAGTCACATTCGTTCAGCGCATCGGTAGGGGTTCTCCTACATGGATATAAAGTAGTGGCCGTACTCGAAAACGAGTTGGCAGCCACCATGTATGTATGTATGTCAATCACCGGGAGAGATGACCTCTTAGCCTTTGTCAAGGCAGAATTCTAGGAGAAGGAAAACTCTGATATAACACCTGCAACCCTGATAGTATCCAATGATGTTGACTTGTTCTTCTTTTTGGTAAATATCATCTTGGTTAAGAGAGTGGGACTGGCTTTGTGCAGTGCCTTTGCTCACTATAAAAGCTTCACGGCACAGGCATTGCTTTATATCTGGAGATCTCTCTGCACTTGTCATCACATGGTACCATGGGCCCTGCACTGTGTGTCAATAATTGTCACAAGTGTAGTGTTTGTACCAGAGTTTTTTTTTTTTGCGTGGGGACATAGAAATAATCGGGCTGGATGCCCGATCGCGCAGTTAAACCACTGGGAGTGAAGGACCCCTAGCCCTTGTCAGGGCATTCTTCTAGGAGAAGGCATCTCAGGAAACTGGGTTAACTCCGATATAAAACCTGCGGCTCAGTAGCTACCGATGATCTTAACCTTTTCTTCTTTTCGGGTTATAGCTACTGTCGTTCAGAGAGTGGGATTGGCTCAGTGCACAGTCTTTCCTCACTTTAAAAATATTCGTCACGCACAGGCATTGCACGAGTGCATTAATAATTATTAATAGTGTACTATTATTATTATTATTATTATTATTATTACTATTATTATTACTTTTTTTTTTTTTTCCCAATTCAATGATGTTCCAGAACAATGTAAAAGAGATAATTGGCAATTTAGGTTCTGGAACAAAAAAGGTCATTGGCAATAAGGGCAGGGGCCCCAAGTTATCACAGCCTGGGCCCGCTCGTCATCGTGCCATTGTAATAGAGCCAAACAAGGCATTTAGTCTTGGCTGCTGGAACGTACGGACGCTGCTTGACAGGGATTCCTTGGAGCGTCCTGAACGAAGGACCGCTCTTGTTGCAAAGGAGCTTCGACGTTACGATCTTGACATCGTGGCTTTATCTGAGACGAGGTTAGCTGGGGATGGTCATCTTACGGAATTTTGTGGAGAATATACATTCTTCTGGAAAGGAAGAGATGAAGGAACCAGAAGAGAGGCTGGGGTAGGATTTGCTGTTAAGACTGTACTTGTGAATAAATTAGAAGAATTCCCAGTAGGGATTAGTGAGCGTCTTATGTCCATGAGAGTTCCGCTGGACAAAGGAAGATATGCTACCCTGGTGAGTGTGTATGCTCCAACTATGAATTCTGTCGATGAAGAAAAACTGTCCTTTTTACCATGCCTTGAAAGGTGTTCTAAGAAATATCCCTTAGGCAGACAAAGTCATCGTGCTTGGTGACTTTAATGTTAGAGTGGGTAGGGATTTTAACACATGGAATGTAATCGGAAGGCATGGGGTGGGAAAGTGTAACGGCAATGGTATGCTCCTGCTGCAGATGTGTGAGGAGCTGGATCTGTGTGTTACCAACACCATGTTCCAACAAAAGAACAAATTCAAGACCACATGGATGCATCCTGCATCTAAGGAATGGCATCTTTTGGACTACGTCCTAGTCAGGATGCGTGACAGACAGGATGTGCAGTGTGTTCGTGTTCTTCGTGGAGCTAAGTGCTGGACGGACCACCGCCTGGTACGCGCAAAAGTGAAACTAATCACCAAACGTAAAATCCGGGCTCCTGGTGTTACCCTGCCCAAAAGATTGAATGCTGCTCGTCTTAAGGATAAAAATTTGAAGAGGACATTGGAAGAAGAGATGCAGGCTGCAGATCTTGGTGAGGATTGGCCGACCCTTAAAAAGTCGGTTTATGATGTGGGCAGGCGTGTTCTGGGATTGGTGCAGAGAAAACATCAGGACTGGTTTAATGAGAATGATGTACATATAGAAGACTTGTTGGCTGATAAGAGGCGTGCTCTGTCACGCTACTTGACGGCAAAACCACAGGAGAGGAATACGTTGCATGAGGAGCTCAGGGATGTAAAATCACGTGTTAGGCGGAGTCTTTCTCAGATGAAGGATCAGTGGTGGAGTGAGAAGGCTGGTGAGATACAAACTGTCGTTATTATTATTATTGTTATTAATGTATGTGTGTGTGTATATGTGTGTGTATGTGTATGTATGTTTGTATGTATATATCTATGTATGTATATATATATATATATATATATATATTTCTTTTTTTAATTTTTTTAAAATTTATTTATTATTATTATTATTATTATTATTATTATTATTTTTTTTTTTTCTCGTGCAATGGCCATACTCGATAACGAGGGGGCAGCCATCATGTATGTATGTATGTATGTATGTATGTATGTATGTATGTATGTATGTATGTATGTATGTATGTATGTATGTATGTATGTATGTTCTTCTTTTATAATTTCACAAATTTTTACCAATAGAGAGAGAGTCTGTTTCTAACATAGACACAAGACTCTCTCATTGGAATTTACACATCATCGACTAGGTAGGTATGTATGTATGCATGCATGTGTAGATATGGATGTTATTGTATGTGTGGATGTGTATGTTTTGAGTTGTATGTGTGCATGTGTATATGCTTGGTATCTGTATATGTGTATATGCAGTTATTAGATGCAACAATTTTGGAATGTTTTACATATTTTTACTGTTCCATTAATGGATTGTACTTGTAATTTCCTAACTAGTTGTGTTCTTTCTGTTCCTGTGAAGCCTAGCTTCTCAAGATTTGTATTGAGGCAGTTACTAACATATCCCAGTGCCCCAATAATCACAGGCATCTGAAGGTGTAATCAGGGTGGAGTATCTGCAGATTTCTCATCATTTCTGCATAAATATTCTCCTTTTCATGTATGTATGTATGTATGTATGTATGTATGTATGTATGTATGTATGTATGTATGTATGTATGTATGTATGTATGTATGTATGTGTCAGGTCACCAGTTGGTGCTACTGGTAACATGTATCCCAGTACAACCTGTCTCATGGTCGGGTCGTTGGCGACTAAACTGGCAACCCCACCAAGGTTTCTTGGTGAGGAGGGTGGCTTTGGACATCCTGCAGGACTAAAAATAAAACCTGTCAAAAGGCAAAGGGGCTCTTAAGAGTCAATAGCCATCCAAAATCACGGGGAGAGATGACCCCTTAGCCTTTGTCAAGGCAGAATTCTAGGAGAAGGAAAACTCTGATATAACACCTGCAACCCTGATGGTATCCAATGATGTTGAATTGTTCTTCTTTTTGGTAAATATCATCTTGGTTAAGAGAGTGGGACTGGCTTTGTGCAGTGCCTTTGCTCACTATAAAAGCTTCACAGCACAGGCATTGCTTTATATCTGGAGATCTCTCTGCACTTGTCGTCACATGGTACCATGGGCCCAGCACTATGTGTCAATAATTGTCACAAGTGTAGTGTTTGTACCAGAGTTTTCAAGTCGCTGGCTGGACTAAAAAGTCACATTCGTTCAGCGCATTGGTAGGGGTTCTCCTACATGGATATAAAGTAGTGGCCGTACTCGAAAACGAGTTGGCAGCCACCATGTATGCATGTATGTATGTATGTATGTATGTATGTAGGTAACATGTATCCCAGTACAACCTGTCTCATGGTCGGGTCGTTGGCGACTAAACTGGCAACCCCACCAAGGTTTCTTGGTGAGGAGGGTGACTTTGGACATCCGGCAGGACTAAAAACAAAACCTGTCAAAGGGCAAAGGAGCTCTTAAGAGTCAATGGCCATCCAAAATGTATGTATGTATGTATGTATGTTATGTCGGGTCACTCTTGAGTGCTACTGGTAACATGTAACCCAGTACAACCCGTCGCATGGTCGGGTCGTCGGTGACTAAACCGGTAACCCCACCAAGTTTACTTGGTGAGGAGGGTGATTTTGGACACCCTGCAGGACAAAAAACAAAACCTGATAAAGGGCGGAAGAACTCATAAGAGTCAACGGCCATCCGAAAGTGTGTAAGTATGTATATACACATGTACCACGCGGTTAAACCACTGGGAGTGAAGGACCCCTAGCCTTTGTCAGGGCATTCTTCTAGGAGAAGGCAACTCAGGAAACTGGGATAACTCCGATATAAAACCTGCGGCTCAGTAGTTACCGACGATGTTGATTTTTTCTTCTTTTCGGGTTATAGCTACTGTCACTCAGAGAGTGGGATTGGCTCAGTGCACAGTCTTTCCTCACTTTAACAGGCATTGCACGATAGAATTAATTCATAATTTTTAATAATCGTATATCGTGCAATGGCCATGCTCGATAACGAGGGGACAGCCATCGTCATGTATTTGTGTATGTATGTTCTTCTGCTTTTATAATTTCACAAATTTTTACCAATAGAGAGAGAGTCGGTTTCTAACATAGACACAAGACTCTCTCATTGGAATTTGCACAACATCAACTCGATAGATTACGTATGCATGTGTAGATATGGATGTTAGTGTATGTGTGGATGTGTATGTTTTGAGTTGTATGTGTGCATGTATATATGCTTTGTATCTGTACATGTGTATATGCAGTTATTAGATGCAACATTTTTGGAATGTTTTACATATTTTTACTGTTCCATTAATGGATTGTACTTGTAATTTCCTAACTAGTTGTGTTCTTTCTGTTTCTGTGAAGCCCATCGTCTCAAGATTTGTATTGAGGCAGTTACTAACATATCCCAGTGCCCAATAATCACAGGCATCTGAAGGTATAGTCAGGGTGGAGTATCTGCAGATTTTTTATTAGTTGTGCATAAATATTCTCCTTTTCGCTAATGTTTGATATTATATTGGCATCTGCTGGGCAGCTAATTTAAACTACTGTGCATGCTTTCTCCATGTCCCATATCATAATACCTGGTCTGTTATGCCTGCATTTTATTGGGGTTTTTATTAGAACATTCCACCAGGACTCTTTCATATTATGTACATGGATGTCTTCCACATTGCTGTAGCTTTTACTGTGTTTATTATCGGGGCTTTCTATCCTACGGATTGCATTATACAGTGTTTTGGTCACTACATCATGCCTCATAGGTAGATAGTGCCGCGATGACATCTTTGGACAGCTGTTGATGACATGGGTGACATCAATGTTAATTCTGCAGAGTCTGCACTTCTTATCACATCTAGGTGTTTTGCCTGCATCCCTATCTCTTTTGTGAATCAGGTATTTCGTGTTAATCTCCTGTTCTTGGATTGCAAAAGCGAATCTTTCAAAGTGAGAGCCAGTATAGCGGTTGTTAGTCCAAGATAGACTACTTTCCTTATCTATATTACTCTCACTGACAATATATCCATGCATGATGTTTTTGCTGATAAGCATGCAGTTTTTCATCCATGTATTCACTGCTATACTGCTGAGTGACTTCCCTGGGTGTGAGTTTTTGATTATCACACGGAATATCTCTCGAGGACTTCTTTCCCAACTCTCATGATCTTATCTGTTTCATGCAGATAGACTTGCTTGTGAGACGGACTCCTACGCTTCGAGGTTCGTAGATGCTATCGGAGAGATATAATGCGACATTCAAATGCTGTCTGGACTGATGTTAGGCCTCTGCCTCCCTGCTTACGTTTCAAGTAAAGGCGGTCTATGTCACTGTTGATGTGGAAGTTTCCGGTGTTGTTTAGTATTTTTCGAGTTCTAACATCAACTGCTCGGATTTTGTCTATCGTCCAATTGAGTATTCCAAACGTTGGTGTTAGGACAGGCACAGCAAACACATTGTGAGCCACTGTTTTGTTTTGCGCAGAGAGTTCCGATGACCAAATCTTTCTTAATCGGGTGTAGTATTCCCTGGTTACGCGTTCCTTATTATAGATACCATTAGAGGATATATTCTCATCTATCCCCAGGTATCTGTAGCAGTCCTCATCAGATATCGGTGAAACAGTTAGGCCATTGATGACAATGTTGCTAGATTGGGTTGTTGTTTTTCCCGCTTTACAGTCATAAATGAGCATTTATCTTGGCCATCTCCATTCCTATATCCTTTGAGAATGTTGGAACCAGGTCAAGATTTTTCTTCATCCCATCCATATTCTTGGCATAGAGTTTCAGATCATCCACAAAGAAGTTATGGGTTAGGTTCGTATTTCTGTCCTCCTGTGAGCCAATGATGTATCCCTCATATTTCTTGAGCAGAAAGGACAGGGGGTTTAATGACAGGATAAATAATATCACAGAGAGACTGTCTCCCTGAAATATACCCCTGTAATATTTTATTTTATCAGTGAAAATAGAATCCCCCCTCTCTGTCTTTAACCTTAGGATAGTAGCCCAAGAAGAAGACAGCCTCTCTATGGCTCTGACAATAATGTCTGAGACTTTAGCAAGTTGGAGGGCCTCTATCATCCAAGAGTGGGGAACAGAATCGAAAGCTTTCCTGTAGTCCAGCCAGACTGTAGCCACATTCCTCCTAAGTTGCCGTACCTCCGACATCGCAGTTTTGTTGATTAGGAGTTGTTCAGCACATCCCCAAACCCCTTTCTTTCCAGCTGCTTGTTCATATGTGATGATGTTATTATTTTCACAGTGATCTTGGAGGAATAGGTTCAGGCAGGCTGTATACATCTTATACATCAAGTTCTGGCATGCAATGTGTCGGTAGTTTTTTGCCAAGTGGGTGTCTTTGTTCTTGGGACCAGTAATGTTTATGTATGTATGTATGTATGTATGTATGTATGTATGTATGTATGTATGTATGTATGTATGTATGTATGTATGTATGTATGTATGTATGTATGTATGGGAGAGATGACCCCTTAGCCTTTGTCAAGGCAGAATTCTAGGAGAAGGAAAACTCTGATATAACACCTGCAACCCTGATGGTATCCAATGATGTTGACTTGTTCTTCTTTTTGGTAAATATCATCTTGGTTAAGAGAGTGGGACTGGCTTTGTGCAGTGCCTTTGCTCACTATAAAAGCTTCACGGCACAGGCATTGCTTTATATCTGGAGATCTCTCTGCAATTGTCATCACATGGTACCATGGGCCCAGCACTATGTGTCAGTAATTGTCACAAGTGTAGTGTTTGTACATGGATATAAAGTAGTGGCCGTACTCGAAAACGAGTTGGCAGCCACCATGTATGTATGTATGTATGTATGTATGTATGTATGTATGTATGTATGTATGTATGTATGAGGTTTGATCGTTTTGACTGAATGGTGGTGGCAGTTGATGTTGTTTGGTTTTTATCGTTTTGATGCTGCTGTTGTTGTGACCAAAGTAATGTTTACCCTTGCACCTGGAGAACCATATGGTTGATAGAACCAGGTTGGGAGTAGTAGATAATTTTGTCTACTTGGGTAGCACACTCTTAAATCATGGATCCTTGGATGCTGAAATACATCTGCACATCCAGAAGCCCACTGTTGCATTCGGAACATTGGAAAAGAGAGTTTGGACAAATCGCAATATTACCAACAATACCAAGGTGTGTGTGTATAGATCATGTGTTCTGTCTGCTCTTTTATACTCCGCCGAAACCTGGACGCTATTCCGCAAACACACCAAATTGCTTGAGTGTTTCAGCAGAAATGTTTAAGGCCCATATTCAACATCAAATGACAAGACAGAACACCTGACATCCATGTCCTTATCAAAGAAGAATGTTCAAGCATTGAATCCCAAGTAACATTTTCTCAAATACGCTGGACGGGACATATCGTCCGCATGAAAGAAAGCAGGATCCCGAAGCAACTGTTTTTACGGTGAGCTTTTTCTTGGAAAAAGGCCTTAACACAAACCCCCAAAATGAGGTTCAGGGCCAGCATCAAGAACAACCTCAAAGAGTTGGCATTTGATATAGACAACAGGGAGGAGATAGCTCTAAATAGGGTTGAGTGGAGAAAGCGCATGAAGTCAGTTCCGTACGATATGATATATGATACATATATCTTTTGTCGCATCACCAGTCTGGAGAGCAGATCGATACTGGAGTCGGGTCCATAACTCCTATGGGTCACCTTGAGTCAATCCTCTGCGAAACGCGCTTAACAGGTCGACATGCAATAAATATTTTTCATATGTAAACAAAACTTCCTCGCTTTTTCTATTTATATATATATATATATATATATATATATATATATATATATATATATATATATATATATATATATATATATATATATATATACATTTATCATATATCATATCGTACAGACAGGGCTAGATTTAGACCTTGGGGAACACGGCTTACTTCTAGTTCAGCAGGCCCTCTCCATACACACAAATCGAAATACACACCAAACTCCCCAAAATGTTGCATGTAATTGGAATTTACAAATCTCTCTCTATATAAAACTCTTTGTCTGTCTGTTTCCTATGCATTCTCAAACCGCTCGACCAAATCAAATCAAATTTTACAAAGTAATAGTATTAGACACTAGGAGTTTTTATTTTTATTTTGATTAAAACAATATAACATTTTATCTAAAATAATCTATCTATAGTCAACTATAGTAAAGGACATTTTATACCACCACCACGACAAAGACGTCACATTTTGTATATGAGAGTGTATGTGTCTATGAGTGTGTGCGTGTGTGTTTGCGGGTTCGTTACGTACGTTAGGCCTCAGAATTAAACATATACACGCATCTACACATACATATAGCCTTAGTAAGTTGCATACACGTTATCTTCACACACAGAGAATTAAACACACACACACATCTACACATACATATGTGTGGCTGACAAGTAATAGGTGTGTGTGAAGATCTGTCTGTGTGTGTCTGTCTTAGTATATGATGTATGTGAATGTATGTGAGAGTGTAGGTGTACGCGAATGTATGTCTGTGTGTGTCTGTCTTAGTATATGTATATGAGTGTATGTGTCATAATTTTTATTTTCATTTGGATTCAAACAATAGTAAACAACACAACGACTACGACGTCACATTTTGTATATGAGTATGTATGTGTCTGTGAATGTATGTGTTTGCGCGTTCGTTAGGTTCGTTATTAAATACACACACACACATCTACACATACATATACATATGTGACGACTGACAAAAAAATGCGTGTGTCTGCGTGAAAGCCTCTGTGTGTGTCTGTCTTAGTATATGTATGTGAGTGTATGTGAGAGCGTATGTGTGTGAGTGAGCAGCAACAATTTATTCTTTGGACACCAACAAAACATTACACAATGAATATTGTTTACCCTAAGGTGCTTGACGATTGACAGACTTTCATTTCTAAATTCTATTATCATTACAACTTTGATTAAAAAAAAAATAAAATATAGATATTTTGAAATAATTATGAGAAAAAAAAACATATCTACATATTTATTGTTTACTAATCTGAATAAGAACAGCAGTAACCCGGGCAACGCCGGGTAATTCAGTTAGTTATTAATAAATTCGAATGTTAAATGCTAAAAACTGACAATTAAACATAATTGTTATATGGAAATATATATAAATACATAAATGTGAAACGGAATTTACATAAATACACAATATATATAATAAGTAAATACTCTATGTAAATATACTGACAAGTTATTGACAGGACTGCTTCGGAGATTTTAACAAATGTACTAAAAGCTTACGCCAAAACGTACTCAATCCACTATAGAAAGTTTAAATGTATTTGTCAATGCAAAACTAAACTAAGAACAATCACAATATAATAAAGGGAGGAGTGCGGGACTGTGTCCTGAATATATTTTTATCCCGTTACTAAAATAAGTTGGATTATTTTGAATAAATAATGAATGAATATTACATAATTTATGTACTAAATTTCGTAGCTGTTGATTAAACATAAATATTCTTATATTCTTATATATAATGATTGCTTATTTTAAGATTCATTTCTTTTAAAATTTTCAAATGTCAATACACAGTAATGCAGTTTATATATAATATCGTCTTTTTTAAATGTATCATGGATGACTTTACTGATTACAGAAGACAGTGTAACACAGTCTCCCTTCAATTTCTGTGCGTATTGTCAATTGCGATTTTATTTGATGTATCATATTTACATGTATATATATTTGCATATAAAATCAATATGCACACTATACATGCTAGCAGAAAACCCCCTGAAGGGTGGCTTTTCTGCTAGTAAGTATAAAACACAACACAACAATACATTGAGTGAATGATACTTAGTAGATTAATTACCTTTTCCCTACCTCTTACAGTCTTTCTCGACGTTAGTGGATTGGCAGTATCGGTAGAGGGTCGGACGCCATGCTTTGACGCATAGAGTTACGGCCCTTGCCATTCTGAGTTCAAATCCCGCCGAGGTTAACTTTGCCTTTCATCCTTATGGGGTCGATAAAATATAGTACCAGTAATACACTGGGTAATTGCTGGCCTTGTGCCAAAAGTAGAAACAGTTATTAAATATGATCTCTAACTTTTGTACATGTTACCGATGTTGAGGAGAAGGTCACAGTCGATTCAACCTACGTCAGCACTTGTTTAGTGGGAACATCAATGTTTTTAAATCAGAACATAAAGGGAAAAAAGGAAATATCACACAACACTTTTTATCGGCGTTCTACTGATTCTGATAGCCATTACCCTAGCATTATTAAAGCTAATTACAAAAGGATACAACAAATGACAATAACGAGAAACAAAAAAATTGGAGAAAAATATGCAAATCAAAATTATTCCATAATAATTATTATTTAATAATTTAAATCAAATAATCTATTTGAATATTGGGAAAATAAGTTTTGTAAGACGCTCAAGGAAACAATAAAAAAATTATACGAGATTATATAGCAAATATATTATATTTTCGGAAACAGAACGTTTATTCCGAAACCATTAAATATTGCTTCTATCAAATTAGAATTTACACAAATGTAAATATTTAACAAAATACATTTTCGCGAATCCTTGGATTGTACAAACAAGGGTTAAATTAAATTAAGTAACTCTGTAAGAAATAACATTTTGTTGCCATATCTTTATCTGAATATCAATTGCCAAAGTACGCTAGTGTGATAACGACTTATTATTACAAGATAAGCTAGTGTGATAAGAAATATTTTGGTTATAATTATCCTGGTGACCAATATAACTCGATCAGCAAAAACGAAGAAACCTCTAAGTAGTTGCCTAACATGTTAGAAACAGCAGTCACAGCTTCTTAAAATCACATCTTGAATAAGAAAAGGACACTAAATTGTATTAGATCGGAACGTCAGCGGCCCGTCTGAAGAAGGAGCCCCACGAGGTGGGGTGGCTGTTGCAGCGGGTGTCGCTGGCCATTGTCCGCGGGAATGCTTTGCGATCTTGTTCGCGGGGCACAGCATCATTACCGCCGCCCCTTAGACCCAGACCACACCACCCTACCTCTTTCCCTCCCCATTCTTCTGTGACACTAGAGCTCTAGCCTTTTCCTTCCTTTTCCGTTTTTATATTTTCTTATTTTAAATTCCATTCTTTCTTCTCAATCTATTTTTTCTTTTTCTATTAAATTGTTTTTATTATTATAAACAACAAAGGTGGTAGATTGGCAGAATCGGTGGAGCGTCGGACAACATGCTTAGTGACATAGAGTTATGGCCCTTTACGTTGTGAGTTCAAATCCCCCCCGAGGTTAGCTTTGCCTTTCATCCTTATGGGGTCGATAAAATAAAGTACCAGTAATCCAATTTTCCCTCCCCAAAAATGTTGCCTAAAATAGAAACAATTATTATAAACATCAATAAAGCTTCTTTCTCTATTAAAGAAATTGAAATTAGTGTTGGCTTTATTTCGCCTTAGTTCCATCGCGATCGAGGAGACTATGATCAAAGCATTCCAGCCGAAACGATATCACCTTTTTAGGAAGATATAAGGTTACCGTATGCAATGTGTCCTTCCCCTGTTAAAGTTGGTAGTATACGATTTGACTGATATCTCTTTGACACGTGATATTTGAAATGGCCTCGGCGTCAAATTAAAAAAAAACGTAATTACAGTAAAACATATGTCAATGCAAGTGAAGGCTCTACATAATTACTCAGCCTGCAAAAAATTGCGGTCATATCTCCTGTTTTAACGAAAAAAAAAAAGGACACACACACACACACACACACACACACACACACACACACACACACACACACACACACACACACACACACACACACACACACACACACACACACATATATATATATACGAAGCATACGCAAATTACCCTTAATATTAATCTGGTTCTAATATACAGTGTGTAGAGTTGAATTGGCTTCATTCATCCTATTCTGCTTCTAAATTGCATTTTAAAGGAATTAAAATATTTGACTTCACGCTGTCAACAGCAAGGACTTTAACTGTCGCTGGCTTATTCATCTGTTTTAATCTCCTAATGAACTGAGGATTTTACTGTGCATAGAGCTTCTCTCACCTTACCAAAGATAACAGTGAAGTACTCCACTATAAGTACGTCGACAAGTTTCCACAAATGCATCAAAGGAGCTTATATATATATATATATATATATATATATATATATATATATATATATATATATATATTTATTAAAATAACAGATTAAAGTTTAAGCAAAGAATCGCTGCTTTCATCCTTAAGAAGATCCCGTTAAGGGTGAAAGCAGCGATTCTTTGCTTAAACTTTAATTTGTTATTTTAATAAATATTTGCTCTACGGTTCTTGTATATTTGATATATATTTTTCCTTACCGAGCCCTCTTTGGATTTTAGTCTTCAAATTTATTATTATTACTATATATATATATATCGACGTACTTTGAACCGCTTCAATTTCCAGAAGCACTCTCGTCCGCATCAACCTTACTCAGGCTGAACTCTCCGTTCTGCGCAGCCTATAGCGCTGCGATGACATTACCATCAAACCCGCTGATGAAGGTGGTGCCGTGGTGGTGTGACGCGTAGACGTCTACAGAACTGAGGCCCTCCGCCAGCTTCACAATACCCATTTTTACCGGCTTTTATCCTCTGACCCCACCCCAGGCTACCAACAGTTCATGTCCTCCACCATTCATCAACTTATAGTTTCAGCCTATAACTGCCCTACCGAAATTATCTCCTAATATCTTGACACCCTCATCGCCCCCTTGTAACCGACCTCCCCTCCCACATCCATGACACTAATCATACCCTTCGTCTGTTTGACTCCTTCTCTTTCTCTTCTGCCCCCCCCCCCTCCTCGTCTTCTCTTTACAATGGACATCAACTCTCTTTACACCGTCATCCCTCAAGATGACGGCTTCAGCGCTCTCCGACATTTTTTAGCCTTACGCCCTACCCTCTACCCTACTACTTCTACTCTTCTCTGCCTTGCTGAGCTCATTCTCACTCTTAATGGTTTTTCCTTTTCCTGAGAGTTTTACCAACAGGTCTCTGGGGTAGCTATGGGTACCAGAATGGGCCCTAACTACGCCAACTTGTTTGTTGGCTATGTTTAAGCCTTGATCTTCTCCCAGTACACTGGTCCGACTCCCGAGATATACGGTCGTTACATCGACGAGTATATCGGTGCCATCTTTTTCTCTCGAGAACAGCTCGATTCCATTCTTTCTTTTGTCCAGTCTTTTCACCCTGCTCTCACCTTCACCACCTCCGTCTCAACCTCTTCTGTCCAATTTCTTGACATCTCTCTCTCTATTGACCATACATACCAGGCACTCTCTACCACTATCTTCTATAAGCCCACTGATTCCCATTCTTATCTCAACTTCACCTCTTCCCATTTCCCCCACACCAAACTCTCCATATCCTACTTCCAATTCGTGCGTCTTTGTCGGCTCTGTAGCCAGGACCACGATTTCACATGGCCTCTTGCTTCATCCCGCGTGGATATCCCCTATAACACCTGTCCCTTCATTTATAACCTCACCACTCTCACAGATACCAACGGTTCATTCCGTATCTGCCACTCCTTCACCTAGTCTATGCTCCCCGGTGTTCCCTTTGCGGATCCTTATATATCGGACAAACAGGACGCCGTTTGGTGAACCGTTTTGATGAACATTTGAGGGACATACGACTCGGTGTGGATACCTCCGTCGCTTGTCATTTCCGTTCCCCAGGCCACTCTTCCTTACATGTCTCAGTCCTTGGTGTCCTTTTGCATCACGAATCACAGGCCTAGCGTAGTAGGACTGAGCAGAGTTAGTTAGTTTGACCAAACAATATATATATATATATATATATATATATATATATATATATATATATATATATATATATATATATATATATATATATAGATAAATATACACGGGTGTGTATGATTGTGTATAGAAGATTATATTAATAAGAGGAATTCCAACTTTGTCTGATTTACTCGTTTTATTTACAATCCTTTAAAATTTATAATGGTATTATAATGAAATAGTATGATAGAATATTAAATGTTAAATGTTAATTGAACAAGTACTTTCATGCTTTCGCAATCTTCAGGTTCATAATGTGTGGTGACAGTCAAGTTTGCAATTTTCAACTGTAATGAGATGGGTAAATTTTGTACCTTGTATACAGTGAAAAGTGGCTCCAGAATGCTAAATCTTGCAAACTGTATTTCGACCAATCGGTGTGTAGTTTCACTGAATTACTAAAGCTGATTGGTTTAGGCGTCACGGTTGGTTGAGCATGTCTAACGACCACTAATTGATCCTATCCAAAGCATCAATTGTTTTGCTATTTTTAGAGATACCTTGACGACTGTTTCATCATCTGGACAGAATCTCTAGATACTCTGGATGAGTTCAATATCCTCCTGAATAACCTACACCCATCTCTCCAATTCACAAAAGAGATGAGTAGGACCAAATTACCATTCCTAGATATAATGATAATCAAAAACGACACCACCATTACCACAGATATATATTATAAACACACAGACACCCATCAATATCTGAATTTTAAGTCGCGCCATCCAACTCATACAAAACGCAACAGCCGATACTGCCTAGCCAGAAGAATTTGTACCATTGTAGAAGATACGAATACCAGGTACAAACGCCTAACAGAACTAAGAGAATTTTTGCTCAAACAAAAATACCCATCTCTACTTATAGAAAATGGCATACAGCGGGCTATAAAAATACCTATACAACAACTTAGGACAACCCAAGGAAGAAGAAACCAAGAACTGGTCATACCATTTATAATGATACACAACCCATGTCACCAGCAGAATATCTTCAACACTGCCAAAGCAAACCTACCGATCATTGCTCAAAGTAATGAATTAAAAGGCTTAATCACAGATCGATCTTTGACTCTTAGTAAAAGACAGCCGAAAAATTTGAAGCAATTACTAACAAAAGCAAAGTTTGACCGTAACAACAAAGACCAATCATTCACTGTAACTAAATGCAATGATAGTCGATGCGGCACATGTCAATCCATACACGCCGGTTAATATATGAAAACAAAAACTGGAAAAATATTCCCAAATGCAAATATGAACTGCAAAAGCAGAAATCTAATTTACTGCATTAAATGCCCGAATTGTGAAGAACTATATGTCGGTCAAACTGGAAATGCACTATCAGAACGTGCACGGGTACACCGTCAGCAAATCAGAGACCCAAATGACCGTCAGATACCCATAAGTTACCATCTAGCAACATGTGGTCAGGGAATATTTATAATATTCCCATTCTACAAATTACACAGCCCAAGTGAAATCAAGAGAAAAATCAAAGAAAAGAATTTTATTGATAAATTCAAACCCAAGCTAAATGAACAATAATAATGCTTAAGGGTATTACTTCTACTATGACTATGACTACGACCATGTCGACTACGACCACTAACAACAACAACAACAACAATAATAATAATAATAATAAAAGTGATGTTGATGGTGATGATTACTAGAAAATGCTATTTTCATCATTTCTAAAAATAACAAAACAATTGATGCTTTGGATAGGATCAATTAGTGGTCGTTAGACATGCTCAACCAACCATGACGCCCAAACCAATCAGCTTTAGTAATTCAGTGAAACTACACACCGATTGGTCGAAATACAGTTTGCAAGATTTAGCATTCTGGAGCCACTTTTCACTGTATATAAGGTACAAAATTTACCCATCTCATTACAGTTGAAAATTGCAAACTTGACTGTCACCACACATTATGAACCTGAAGATTGCGAAAGAATGAAAGTACTTGTTCAATTAACACTTAACATTTAATATTCTATCATACTATTTCATTATAATACCATTATAAATTTTAAAGGAT
>OZ024743.1:145637411-145657411 GCA_964016885.1 Eledone cirrhosa | reverse complement strand
CTGTTATGGCGGTCAAGAAGTCATCAACCACCTAAGCCAAAAAAGACGAGGCAAGCCAAACAGGTCAAACAAAATAATTGAATATTTATCCGGACCTCTGGAAAAGATGGTATAATCCAGTAAAGGGTGTCTGCGACACCTAAATCAATTATACTGCCTGCTTAAAAAATAAGCTTTTGGTATAATGATCGAACAAGGCTGTCATATCGTCAACAGGTATTTTGTTCTATGCCAGCATGCAGGATTAAGCAGTAGTATGTAGTAGTAAAAACCCACGTGTATAACTCTGTAAGGGAGATAACCCCATATATATATATATATAAAGGAGGAAGTGTGGTAAGGAACCAGGTGGACCATAACATACGCGATACTTTGGGTAGTTGAGTGGGTAATAGGAAAGGTTCAGGGCCCCGACGGCAGAGCTCAAGCTGTTTCGACGGCTATTTCCAGAAATAGCCGTCGAAACTGCTTGAGCTCTGCCGTCGGGGTCCTGAACATTTTCCTATATATATATATATATATATATATAAGATAACAGGAGGCTGGACTGGTGTAATTCCTTAAAAGGTTTATTATACTATGATCATTTCAATGACCGGGTTCAGTATGAATCCGGTGACATCATCAGGTATTCGAAATATAACAAAGGAATATAATAGACAAAATCCATGGTGCTGAAGTCAGAGACATGAGGGCGGCCGACCATTTAGCAGCTACTAGCCCGGTCAACCGCCCTCAAGTGATGATTATTAAGTCTACTTATGTCCTTGTGGTGGAGGGGCGTAGGCTTATAGCACGAATACAAGAAAAGATTACATATCAAATACTGAAAATCATCTAGTTCGGTATTTGTATCATTTATAAGTCCAGCGCATTAAGACTGATAACAGCGATGTTATAAAGGTATCAAGAATAATTACTTATGTCATGGAATATTTCATAAGAAATATAGATTACTGATGGTATGAATTTCTAAATTTTATGAGCTATTAAACTGGAATGGACCTTCATCGGTTTCGATGATGAGTGTTCCAGTTGTCCGATCAACGGAACAGCCTGCTCCTGAAATTAACATATAAAATGGCTGAGCATTCTCAAGATACTTTTATCCATAACGTAATTCTCAGGGAAATTCAGTTTAACAATGTGTGACAAAGTTGGCTCTTTGAATTACTGGTACAGTCTATCCGACGAGCTAACCCTTTACATTTACTCAATTCCACTCATAAGGCATGGGTTGATCCGAAGCTATAGCAAATAACGAGCACAAGATGCCACGCAGTGGAATCAGCCACGGGACCTAACGATTGCGAAGCGAACTTCTTAACCACTCAGCCGTGCTACATCCACATTATTAATCTATATAGCAAAGCTTAGCACACATGGAGTCCTTTACTGAATACTGTACATAACTAAGTAGTATAGGTTGTTAATTGGTATAGATTAACATATGATACAAGAGTTGCACCTGACTGAATAGACATAATATTATAGTGCTGACCCAAGGGTCAACTGACTACTTTCCTATCAAAGTGACTTTTCACTCAATAGTCCAATCCTCAGTAATTTCCAGGTGTTGAGGTGTGAAAAGACACTTCCTAAACTCGATATGCTAGTATTCCAGCATATTTGTGTCGAGTAAATTTGTTCCATATGTCTGTCTGTGTGAGTGGGTTTATGAGTGTGTGTATGTATGCATTCTTATTTTATCGCTAGCAAACTGACACCTACAAATGTGTGTGTTTGTGAATGTGTGCGTTTTCTTTTTTTTATAGTTATATAGTTGTTTCTACTTTAGACACAAGGCCAGCAAATACTCAGTGCATTACTGGTACTTTATTTTATCGATCCCGTAAGGATGAAAGGCGAAGTTAACCTCGGCGGGATTTGAACTCAGAATGGCAAGGGCCGTAACTCTATGCGTCAAAGCATGGCGTCCGACTCTCTACCGATACTGCCAATCCACTTAATGATTTCTGATTTTGGCACAAAGCCAGCAACGTTTAGGGGAGATAAAGTCGATTATATCGACCCCAGTATCTGATTGGTATTTTCTTTCATCAACCTTAGTACTTGACTGGTAATTTACTTTATCGACCTCGGAAGGATGTATGATAAAGTTAACCTAGGAAAGATTTGAACTTAGAACGTAAAGAGCCGAAACAAAGATTGCTACGCCTTTATCCGATGATCTGACGACTCTGCTACCCCACCACCCTTCTATTACGACTCTGCTACCCCACCACCCTTCTATTACTATATAATACACACAAAAGGGCGGCAAAATGACAGAGTCCTTAGAATGTTGGACAGAGTGCTTGCGGTATTCTTTCCAGTTTTCTATACTCTGAGTTAGAATCCGACTGAGATCAACTTTGCTTTCATTCTTTTTAGGTCGATAAATAAAGTACTTGGGTAGATTCTTCCTATTTCTCTTTTATCTGTGTTCAAACCTGGAGAAGGTTTAAATGCACAAGACGCGCCTCTAAGACTCCACCAGGAGTTCAGAGCCCCTAGGTGGATAGAATACAGAAACAAATGTGTGTGTGTGTGTGTGTGTGTGTGTGTGTGTGTGTGTGTGTGTGTGTGTGTGTGTGTGTGTGTGTGTGTGTGTGAGTGTGTGTGTGTGTGCTTCAGTGTTTGTGCCTCTTTCTCTGTCTCTCTTTGTGTTTATATATGTGTGTGTGTGTGTGTGTGCTTCAGTGTTTGTGCCTCTTTCTCTGTCTCTCTTTGTGTTTATATGTGTCTGTGTGTGTGTGTGTGTGCGCTTCAGTGTTTGTGCCTCTTTCTCTGTCTCTCTTTGTGTTTATATGTGTCTGTGTGTGTTTGTGTTTTTCTTGCTAGTTAACACTCATACAAAGGTGTGTGTATTATCTCATATATGAGCTATTTTATGCTGTTACAGTAAGTTGGTTATAATAAATAGTTGTAATATATAAAAGTATGAAAACTAAGATATTCAAAAGATTCAAACAGAAGCTGTGATTCATCCCTTTCCCATGGGTGTTTACTTTGCATTCATCAGATAAAAACTGAGTTCGTTGAGAACTTTTTTCTTCAAAATTACAGCACATTTGATGGTATAACTATCTTTATTATATATGCGAATTTATTTTAGTAAGCACTGAAGGCAATTATAAGGTAATTGGCAAAATCAAGAGAGTAGCGGACGAAATATAGCATGCATTCAGGCTTCATTACGTTGTGATTTAAAATCTCATCAGGGTGACCCATGATCTTTCTATAGCCGATAAAATGTATTATTTAAATACGAAATCAATATAACTGATTATAGCCCACACCCGGAATTTGTGGCCGTGTGCTTATATTTGAAACAAATAATTCTAACAGGTGAGATACACTATCAACACCAATTTCAGACAAAAAAGACCCATTGATGTCTATATATTGTATAGCTCGTCGGCTTGATTATTATTTTCATATTTACTTTTTTTCTTATTAGTTTGTATACGTATGTGTATGTGTTTGTGTATGTGTGTCAGCATGAACATCAGCAACTTATACCATCGCTACCCCAATGTTATGTGCTTGGACGGTGTGGAAGAAAGCTTTCTGACGTACAGAACCCCAGGTGCAATCCACCTCATGATCCCAACGGACATCTTTAAATGGTTTGTACAATATCTTATATCATTTTAGATGTCCATTAGTACCATGAGACTGCATGTATCTGGGGCTGTACACGCCAGAGAGCGTTCTCTCACATTGTCCTGGCATATCATTGAGGCAGCGATGGTATAACTTGCTGATACATTATTTTAGGTTTAAAGACATGTATAGATGAGAAAGATGTGGAGGTTGTGCTATTCATGCCTTAAATGTGAAAAAAAGAAGTGAAAATGACTCCAAAATATAATTGATATTGCGATTCTTCAGTTTCGTATGACAGGAACTTTACTTCTACATTGCAACGAGCTATACAATATATAGACATGGCTATCTACACTTTATTATTAAAGTATGTTTATATGGGTGTTCCTGTAGTTGTGTGTGTGTGTGTGTGTGTGTATGTATGAGAGAGAGAGAAAGAGAGAAAGAGAGAGAGAGAGAAAGAGAGAAAAAAAGAGAGAGAGAGAGATAACCTGTGTGTACATGAATTAATGTATGGAGAGGGTAAATAAATGTCTCCTTTTCTTTCTCTTTGTTGGTCTCTCTCTCTCTATATATATATATATATACACACACATATATATGTATGTATATGTGTACATATATATAGTTATGTATGTACATACACATATGCATATATATATATATATATATATATATATATATATATATATATATATATATATATATTAACTTAATTATATATATATATATTAACTTAATTATATATATATATATATATATATATACATACATATATATACATATGTATATATATATATATATATATGTATATATGTATATACATACATATATATATATATATATTATTATTATTGGGGATTGGCAGTTTCGGTAGAGGGTCGGACGCCATCCTTTGACGCATAGAGTTACGGCCCTTGCCATTCTCAGTTCAAATCCCGCCAAGGTTAACTTTGCCTTTCATCCTTACGGGGTCGATAAAATAAAGTATCATTAATACACTGGATAATTGCTGGCCTTGTGCCAAAAGTAGAAACAATTATTATTACTATATATATATGCATAGGTATATAGTCATGTATGTACATATACCTATGCATATATATATATATACATATGTTGATTTAAAACTGCACTATCCACAAGTGTTTTTTAGCCTTCATATCATGTCCTCCTGTTTTATCTGATGAAAACACAAATATTATTGCATGATGATGTTTGTTTTTGAAATGCGCATAATAAAATACATGGAACTCCTTTAACCATCTTTTGATCTTATATATTATATATATATATATATATCACCACCCCACTCTCAAGAGCGTGAAACTAATAAACCTTTGTTCGTACTGCCTCTCTGTTTTGTTCCCGTTCAATTTTTTACTATATATATATATATATATATATATATATATATATATATATATATACATATGTAAAAGTATGAATGGGAATTCTATGACTTGATAACGAAAGTCTAGCTAGGGGTCATGCTGTCAGCCAGCTACATCCGTTCTGAAAGTCAGAAATTGGGTTGTGTCTTTCTATCACTTAATATACACTGAAATTGAGTTAGTTAGTTCATCTTCAGAACTTCCTACCAAATGTTTATCTACCGCCGACCCTGTTACACAGAATGCAAACCCCACTCTTTACATACATTCACGTATTTACTTCTTATCTCTATGGCGGAAAAATAACTACCTTCGTTTTGGTTGAAACTGGCATCAAATCGCTGCTCCTCCCCACTTCTCAAGCTTAGAAATAACTTTTGACGTCTGCCAGCTTGGGTGAGTATATATATATATATATATATATATATATATATATATATATATATATATATATATATATATATATATATATATATATAATATATATATATATATATATATATATATATATATATATATATATATATATATATATATATATATATATATATATATATATATATATATATATATATATATATATATATATGTACATATATATATATATATATATATATATATATATATATATATATATATATATATATATATATATATATATATATATATAATATATAATATATATATATATGTGTGTGTGGAGTCTATTTCGAGACATGTTATCGAAGAATGCGCGCGCGCGCGCGCGTGTGTGTGTGTGTGTCGTTTTTGTGTGTGCATGTGTGTGGATATATATATATATATATTACTCTATTACTCTATTACGTGTTCCACCCGACAGGCTGAGGCCATGCTGGGGGCACCGCCATTGACATGTATATATATATATATATATATATATATATATATATATAATATATATATATATGTACGAGGGTAAGTAAAAAATTATCTGCACTCTGCCATAACATATCTTTAGGATTTTCACATTGTTTTCTGCTCATGCGTGCTTATAGTTGGTACTATTGTGGTCACGTGACTCAAGTTTGAGCTTGATCGCGCCAGTTTTCTTGCTGCTGTTACGGCGTAAACACAGAGACAGAGGGAATGAGAGAGAAAGAAAGAGAGAGAGAGAAAGAGAGAAAGAGAGAAAGAGAGAAAGAGAGAGAGATTAAAGTATCCGGAAGTATTTTCGCATTTGACGAATATGTGTGTATGATGGCAAACCCGGTGAAGTGCAAATGGATAGTTTTGAAGCGAGCAGAAAATATGGAAATTTTCTCCGCGGCAGTACTTCTTACAAAGCCAATATAGTTATGAATTGAAGGGATGGCGGACTACGCAAAGCTGGTAGCGATTTTTTAACAAGAGACCCAAATGGTCGGCTGCAATTTGTGAGACGAGAGGGCTTGAAGGCTGTGCCAATCCACGGGAGAATTATTCGTGGTTCGGATGACGGTCCAGCAGAAGTTATGGTACTGGGTAAAAACGTCTTAGTTTGTAGAGTTCTACAGCTTGTTAATTGTTTGAAATGCTTTAGTGCATGTATTGGTGAATCATTTGAGGGACTTTGGCAGTTGAATCTTTGTTGGGTGTGGGAAGTGAAAGGACATTCCTAAGAAAATGGTTTTGGTCATGCATATGTTTCTGATGTGCTGTCAGAGATAATTACCATAGAACTGGTGGAGTTCCAGCCAGTCAACTGATTTGTACTATAACACTATATCGACCGGTTGTCGGAGAGGGTGACGTTGCGTAGTATAAGGATGTATGACAGGTAATCGCCATAAGCCAACGGTCGTATGACCCGATAAGGAGACAGAAGTGGCGATGGTTTGGTAGATGTTGGGGTTAGATGTGAAGAAGAGATCAAGGTTGTTTGGAGTGTCGGTGTGTCAGTCAGAGATGCGTGTAAGGGATGAAACGAATTGAGATATAGGGTTAAGGATTGCGAAAAATTCAGTTCCTACATCAGTATGGGATGATTGCTACAATAAAAATGAATTGAGAACATTGAAGTCAACGGGGAAAATGACTACAGAGGGGAATAAAATGAGATATATATCTTCGATGCAAAAAGTGATATGGTCGAAAAGTTGTTGCTGGTAGAAGGAGTTCAGAGAGAGTAGTGGAAGTATTTGGATGAGTGATGAAGGGTGACTTTAAACCAGAGTTACGGGAGATCTATATTGCTGATATACAAGTGACAGAGGTGAATGGCATGGAGGATGGAATCTATATATTCGCGGACTCCACTAATTCGGCGTAAAATTTGTGTAAATAATCTAGCCAGGACACCTGGAAACCATAAGGGATGAGAGATTTGTGTCTCGGAGAGGGTAGGTTGTTTTGTTTGTGTGTGTTAGGAGAGATGATGTGTTAAGTCTAGGTTGGATTGTACTCTACAGATTTGAGACAACAGGAGGAAAAACTATCCAGCTTGTTTAGATATATTTTTAGGCATGTAAGTGTAGAAAGTGTTGAAGACCAAAGCGCTGCACAGTAGGATCGAAGCCGGAACCACTTGTTTGTGAAGCGATCTTATTAGTCACGTAAACATGTCTGCTTTAAGAATGTAATTTTTTATGTTAAATAGGATAAATAGGAGTATTTTGAGAGCTGTATGACATGAATTTGAACATTAAATAGGCCTGAATGCAGGGTATTTCCGCTTCATAGTCGATAAATAATTATCATTTCTAACATCTGTATAAGGTCTTACATAGTGGGGGAAGTGTATAGTCGAATAGATCAACTTAACTGGTACTTATTTAATGATCGCCGGAAGGATGAACTACACAGTCAAACTCGGCTGGTCTCGAGCTAAGAATATAAGGGAACGTGACTAAATACTGCAAGGCATTTTTTCTAGACGCTCTAGCGATTTTCTAAATCAACCACCCAATTAATGATAAAAAAATATAGTCGTTGTTCAACAAAGACTAACGGAGTCCAATTTGTTACAAGTATTCGGACCAAGTTTCTTGATTCTATGCTCTTTTACTAGTTATAATTTCCTCTTGGTTTTTCCCCGTCTCCATCAGTCTTCGTTGAAGGCCAGGTAAAAGGCTCGTGTGAGCTGCGTCACTGTACTTCCTCCTCTGACCAAGCAATAGGGGAATGGGTCTCCGTATGTTTCGTGGGATCATGGCTCTGCACCAGGGGCGAAGGGTATGTATGCAACGCACGCAATGCATATCATACCCTTTACCAGGATAAATAATGTTTGTGTAATATAAAACTAATTATTGATGATTTTTACTATCCTCGTTGTACTCGTGATATTCTTTTTTGTATATTTCGTTCCTTCATTTCTTAGGATAAATTGAAAACAAGTGATATCATTTAAGAAAGCTCCCGTTTGCTTAGTAAGAACAGTATACAAAACTGAATTAATTGCTTTCCTGTTCTACCCCCTTTGAGCAAAGGAATGGGAGGTAAGATATGGGCAAAGAAAAGCAGATTTGTTTTGTTTTTCTTCCATTTATCATAAGAAAAGGCAATGGTGTTAGTTTCGTTAATATACTAGTTTTTTTTTCTATTGAGCAGAGAGCAATTGAGGTAAGAGAGAGATAGACAAAGAAAAGCAGAATGTTTTTGCTTGATTACCAGCCGAAGCGAAGCAATGATGTTGTTATTGCCTCGTGCAGCTGAGATCAAACAGTTGCATATTCGGACAGATTTAGATGAGAAATGGGTATTTAGTCAATTTGCAAGTTTGTTTCATTGTTGATTCTGGTTTATTTCGTGCAATTACTCGATATTTCGGAGTATATACGGAACGTTTGGTGAACCTAATGTAACATCAAAAGTTCCATTTTTACTGCTTTTAATACCCAGATTCAGTCAGAATTTTCTTTTTGACCAGTTCACACTTGGAGAGAAAAGGAGTAGCCGGAAGAGTTTATTTTTTTGTGATTAAAAAGGTAAAGTTTTCATCCATTTATCCATTCCAATGCTTTAAAATTTAATTTTAGATATTTAAAATTGTTTAAAAAAGAGTTACGTAAAAAGTTAAACTAGCAGATAATTTTCTTTGTTAGAATAAAGCTTCGATTCATTTTAAAACGTTATATCCCAGTAACATATTTCACGTTTTCATTCACCCACATGATGGCAAAAGAGTCAATTAGATCAGTTTGCTCTCTACTTTCTCGATCCTTTGCGACAAGAAGCTTTAATGAGAAGAAAAATATTATCATTCTCAGAAGAGAGAAACCAAAGCTTGAACTGAAAATCAAAACCAAATTGGGCAGCAAGGAATGTTATCGTTATTTTAATTCCAAGTATTACGAACAGTATGAATGGATGTCCCATTCTGAACAAATTGTTTTGTTTCTCTTCTCTGTTATTTTGTCAACATAAGAACATACGGGCAACCACCGGTTACTGCGATTTGAACAATTTAATTACAGATTTGACAAATACAAAACATTTCGTAACCATCTGAATTCCGTAATTACACTAAAAACGTTTGGTCGACAACGAATTGATACAGTGATCGACCACTGGAAAGCAGCTTCAATTCAGTTGCATAATAGATTAGTCGAGAGAAATCGTGATATTTTGAAAAGGTTAATTCATTGTATTGAAATTTTAGCCTGTCACGAATTACCATTTCGAGGACATGATGAAACAGAAGAATCAAACAATAAGAGTAATTTTCTGGCTATACGTGAAGCAGTAGCAGAATACAATGATTGTTTAAGATCGCATTTAGATTTTATGAAGAAAAATGCTAACTGCACATTTTCTGGACTTTCAAGTGATATTCAAAACGAGATCATTAATTGTATAGCTGCTACAATTGAAGGTGAAATTAAAGCAATGATAAAAAAAACATCATTTGTTGCTGTTATATTTGATGAGACTACGGATCTTCGAATTCAAATCTCACGCGTTTTGCGATTTGTGGATGATAAGGAAACCTCAAGAAGGTTTTGGGGATACATCGGTGTCAGTAAAGATAGAAGAGCTGCATTGCTGACAGAAGAAATTAAAAAAATTGTTAATTAATTCAACCATGGCCAAAAATTGATTGCATAAATTTATGATGGAGCGAGCGTGAAGACTGGGCACTGAAACCGAGTGCAAGCAAGAATTAAAGGAAATTTTTGGTGCGAACATCATATTTGTACATTTTTATGCAGATTCACTTAATTTGGTACTCTCCTAATCAACTTCAAGTTTTCGTGAATGACGAATTTTCTTCCAAACTTTAAAAGGAATTTCAACTTTTTCTCTAAGTTGACGGCTTGAATAGCACTACTGGATAAATTTACTGGCAGGAGATTTTCAAAATTACATGAGACCTATTCGAATTATTCATTTCGACAAATATCCATTTTATCCAACAAAATGATGGTATTTTCTGAGCTATTTTTAAAAATATTAAAAGTGCTTCAGAATTCAAGGCGATGCATTGCAATCCTAGAAGATTGTAGTGGTTTTTGAAACCATATTGAGTGGCTCAGAAATTCTGTTTTCAATTCTTCAAAAAAAGTTCGCTTGATATTTCGAGATAAATTTGTGAGGTTGAAATTTTCAAGAAACAATTGGCTGATATCAAGAACAAGTTTGAGGAATTTCACTGCCGAGTTCTGGATGGTGATGCTAACCCACCAGATAGGTGTGGTCGATATCAAGAATCAGAAGCTAATTCAAGAACTTGCTGTAACAACATTTTGGATGAAGATATTCTTCACGTTGAGCATAAATTTAAAATAATGGGAGAGTTCAGATTTGTTGAATTGTTGAATCCAAAGCTTTTTCACGCTTACGAAAAGAAAAAAAAATTCCAATCGAAGCGTTTTCATCTTTAGGCGTTTATATAAACCTTTTGGATTGATATGCGAGATGAAATCAGTTTATGCTGCAGATTTTGCAAAGCAAGCGTTAAACATCCAAGAAGTCGCAGACATAATACTTGAACTAAATCAAACTCTGGCAGAAGTATACAAATTACTACGTTTGATTCTGATCATACTTGTCACATCTGTCTTTTGTGAAAGATCGTGTTCTCAAAATAAAGAGATTTTGAAGAAATTGAAGGTAGAGCGTGGTGTTGATACATTTTATAGCAAAGTGATCGATGAATTTGCCAAAAGGAATTGAACTGATTTACAAATAAATTTTATATTTTTCATTATTTGTTGGTTTTATTATTTTCTCAGATTTCTCTCGTAGCCAATAAGGGTCATCATGGCAGGCCTATCACCAGGGTGTTATTAACGGGAGGACATGAAGTCCAGTGGAGAGGAGTATCAAGCCCGAACCGTGGCCTGTTGGTAGAAGTGCATTTTCCCACATTAAAATTAGCTTATATCACATTCACAAATGGGAGCGGGGGAAATTTTCCAGCCGGATCAGTTAGAGACCCGTTGGAGGGAGTGTTTGAGGACTCTTTTCCCACGACTTTCTCAAGAAGAAGAAGAAGAAGAAGAAGAAGGTCTCTGCAGCCTCACTTTCCGCTATGGTAATTGGTTTGCATCATGGACTGCATGTCCTGTTTTCCAAGTCACCCTTCACCACTGCTCTGCACAAGGAAAATTCCGCTATGAAGCGCAGGCCTGGGCAAAATGTTTTCCTTTTTATGGAAGACCAACAGTTTGATATACATGTTTCTCCTCTGCACGCTGACGATGTTGCTTGGCTTACTAACAATTCCGAGACAACCCATAAAAAATCAAATTAAAACAGCAAAACAAATTTTAGATTAATATTAATAATAAAAAAAACAAACATAATTAACTAAAAACCTCTAGACATCAATTCTCCAACAGAATGAAGTCTGCTTAACTAGGTGTATCGTAACTTATGATGAATAACTAAGGGCGTCGTCATTCAAAAGAAACACGAAAACAGAAAGAAAAAGGTTTCCATAAGGTATGTAGTATGATGACTCTAATGATTGTGCCAAATGTAGACAGCCACGTAAAGAAACTCTGGAAAGCTGTCAGAAAGTACCCACCACCACATACTATCTTACCACCACCCTCACCACCAAACTGGCATAATTCTTAATACATAAGTTACCCGAAATAGTTTCGCCCCCTTAAAAAAAACATAAAACTTTGTTTTTTTTCATTTTCGTTTTCCCTTCCTTCCTTTATTGTTTCTTTCTTCTTTCTTTCCCTTTCTATCTTTTCCCCTTCTTTCTCGTTCCCTTGTTATTCCCCTTTCTCTTGCTTCCGTATTCCCTTCCTTCTTTCACTTTTTCTTTCCTCCCTGTAATTCAGATTGTTTCTTGTTGTTGTTGTTGTTGTTGTTGTTGTTGTTGTTGTTCTTCTTCTTCTTCTTCTTCTTCTTCTTCTTCTTCTTCTTCTTCTTCTTCTTCTTCTTCTTCTTCTTCTTCTCCCACCTCCTTCTCCACCACCACCACCACCACCACCCTTATTTAAAAGAACAAAATATATACATGACAAAAGTAAAAATATTACTAATACCTCCACCCCCATCCCTAAACCAACAAACGAAGCAACAAGCAAACTTCTACCCAGCTTCCTTGTCAGTATTTAACAGACTCAACAACATCAGCGTTTGTTGCCTTCTTCAACAGTCACTAATTCAGGTCTGCCATTCTGAATAAGTTCTCTTCCCCCCTCACCCACCGCCTTTCCCTCATCATAACACCCATGATTTACTTCTAGATTACTACTTAGCATCCTCAGTAAGCAATCTCATACCTTCCCCGTGTCCTACCTAAAACTCAGCTCCTCCACCTTACCGGCAACACCCCACCCTGCCCTTCCTCCTCTCTTCCTTCTCCTCCTCCTCATCATCATCATCACCATCATCATCACCACCACCACCATCATCATCATCATCATCACCACCACCATCATCATTATCATCACCACCACCATCATCATTATCATCACCACCATCATCACCATCATCATCATCATCATCATCACCATCATCACCACCACCATCATCATCATCATCATCATCACCACCATCATCATCATTATCCTACCATTATTGCCAAATTTTGAAAACTCGAGTTAACGAGAGAGTCTCTATGTAGTCATTCGACCTACTAAAAATAGTAGCTAAGTATCACTCGGAGCGGACACTTCAGTCTATCTAAAAAAAACTGAATAATACAGTCCGGGTAAAAAAAAAAAAAAAAAAAAAAAGAAACAATGTGGTGGGATGATAATGGTTGGAATGCTTTTTATAAAATGTCTGCCGGATCAGTGCTGAATTGGGCTAAACATCAACCACAATAACAACGTCAAAATAACCTTTTAAAACTAAATCTCACTATTCATGGCAACACACTACATGGATCCATCACTGCCAGCATCACCATCTGCAGCTGACATTGCCATTACTATCACCACCAGCACCATCGACATCAACGCCACTACCATAGGTCTGTTAGATCGGGGATGACTACGGCTAAACAACGTCCACAGCAACACCACTGCTATCAAAATCACCACAACTTCAAACATTTTGCAATACCAAAGCAACGACCCCCCCCTCTCTCTCCCTTACTCCCACCATCCGCTGTTACCTCAATTTTAACATCACTGCCTAAACCTCACGACTATTAAAAATATAACCACCGCCACGGATACCACCATCATTGCAAATATCCCCCCCTCCTCTCATTCTATCACCACTTCAATTCCAACGACGCCATCGACACCACAAATACCATAATTACTGGCAGCACCCGGCACTATCAGCACTACTGCCAGAGCCACGCCGCCGCCGCTGCCGCCGCCTCCGCTACTACCAACACCACAAGCATCAACACCACTACCAATCAGAGGGTAGAATCTTTACCTAACCTCTCCCCCCCCCCCCCGGCACTTTTTCTACTTCAGGCCCCCACCATCTATTATAACTTAATACCAACTTCCCAGTTATTCATTCGACATCACACCCTTCTCTTGCGTTCCTCTGCGTTTCAGCAGCAGCAGTTTATACATATACTACATATTTACACACAAGACATATATATATATATATATATATATATATATATATATATATATATATATATATATATATATATATATATATTATATATATATATATATACATATTTGCCCACATTGCACACTCATATCATATATGTGTGTGTGCCTATTCATGTCTGTATGTATTTATGTATGTGGTGTATTTTTACATTTGATGTCCGACGATCCAGGACTGACCCCTAATATTTCATACAGACGTGGTCAGTCAATGTTGTCACAGAGAAAAGCGCTACCATTTATTTGACGATGGGGTTCGTATGAGGCTTTTGACGTTTCTTGCTTACTAACTGATCACTAATATAATAATTGTTTCTACTTTAGGCACAGTGTATTACTGGTACTTTATTTTATCGACCAATAATACTAGCAGTCATGCAATAGCAGAATTGTTCCAACATACATGCCTTAATTTGGGATATCGAGCAGCCATCTTTCAACAGCTTCGTTAGATTTAAAAAGCAATCACTTTTTCTTCGTCTCCAACACACATTTAGGATAACGTCTACAAATGGTATTAGCAGTTGATATTGTTTAGCTCTGACCCTGCCTTGATCGGGCAGGCCTATAATCAAAGGCATTCCAGCTGTGACGATCCCATCTTTATGGGTATGTAGTATACTAAATTATCTAATGTGTCTTTTTTCTTATTTAATACTGTAGGGTATGATTTAAGGAAATGTGGCTGCTATTTCTAGCAAGACAAATGGGCACTCGACTGCCTTGTTGAATCGATATTGTTACTGTCGTTGTTGCTGTTATTTTAACACGATGGCGATGATGATAATGAGTGTGATGTTGGTGTGGGTAGTAAATTGAGTTACTAGTTATGGTGTTTGTCTTATACTTGTAGCATTTGTTGCTAGACGTATATTTTGAAGACATTCCAGCTGTGAATATTCCGTTTTTTTTTCAGGTATAGTGGATTTAGAACTAAATTATCCAACACGTCCTTCGCAGTTTTTTCTATTTTAAAGGTGTGTTATTCGAAAGATTTGTCTGCTATTTCTAAGCAGCTTGAGCAACCCTTGTATAGGTTCACTCAGCGTCGTCGTTGTCGTCGTTGTCGTCGTTGTCGTCGTTGTTTCTGACATTAACTGTCTTATGGTGTTTCCTCAGGTTTTTCTTTTCTTTTAAATACTTTTTAGGGCCTCTCCCAATATGTGAGATGGATTTTTGTATTGAAGTTTTATAAATAAACAAAATTAATGGCAACAACAACAGCAACAACAATAATAATAATAACGTTTCTACTTTTGGCACAAGGCCAGCAATTATCCCAGTGTATTACTGGTGTTTTTTTTTATCGACCCCGTAAGGATGAAAGGCAAAGCTAACCTTGGCGGTATTTGAACTCAGAACGTAAAGGTCCTTAACTCTATGCAGCAAAGCATGTTGTCCAACGGTCTACCGATATTGCCAATCCACCGCCCCCAGAGCCGTAAACAATAATTGTTTCTACTTTAGGCACAAGGCCAACAATTTTGGGGAAGGGGAAATCGATTAAATCGACCTCAGTACATTGCCGGTACTTTATTTTATCGACCACTTAAGGATGAAAGGCAAAGTTAACCTCATCGGGATTTGAAAAGGGCCATAACTCTATGCTACAGAGCATGGCGTCTGACGCTGTACTGATACTGCCAATCCACCACAAATTATTTCGATTCTTTATCTCATATCTTAAATCTAATAATAATAATTGTTTCTACTTTTGGCACAAGGCCAGCTATAACCAGTGCATTACTGGTACTTTATTTTATCACCCCGTAAGGATGAAAGGCAAAGTTAACCTCGGCGGGATTTGAACTCAGACTGTAAAGGGCCTGTAAAGATACTGTAAAGATACTGCCAAATAATAATAGAACATTTTTATGAATGTTTTCCAAGATGGTCTTAATTCTTGTTTCTCATATTTCTCAAACCATGAAATGATGTTTATGATGATGATAATTTATTTATCACATGGTCAACATAAATAAAAAACATGTATTTATTTCACGAGGACATATTTTGGAATGCACAAAGACACACACGCGCACACACACTCACCTACATTCACACATACACATTCATTACACACACGGGCACACACACATACACAAATGCACTCGCATTGAAACACAATTTTACATCAGGCATACACAAATGTTACACGTAAATATTTTCAAAAGATTATAACACATAATCATACAAACATGCTACACACACACAAATACCATACATTCAAATACAAATACAAAACAAAAACACCACGCCAACCATCCTCCTCCACCGTTCTACTCTTCATAATCCCAGCCATACCCCCCCCCCCCATCATCAGCAGCGCCATTACAAACATCAACACAAAAACAACAATTTCTTCCACTCATCACAACCACCGCAGCAAACATCATCATCACTGTTACCACCACGAAAAGGAGCACCGCAGCAAACATCATCATCATCATCACTGTTACCACCACGAAAAGGAGCACCGCAGCAAACATCATCATCATCATCATCACTGTTACCACCACGAAAAGGAGCACCGCAGCAAACATCATCATCATCATCATCACTGTTACCACCACGAAAAGGAGCACCGCAGCAAACATCATCATCATCATCATCACTGTTACCACCACGAAAAGGAGCACCGCAGCAAACATCATCATCATCATCATCACTGTTACCACCACGAAAAGGAGCACCGCAGCAAACATCATCATCATCATCACTGTTACCACCACGAAAAGGAGCACCGCAGCAAACATCATCATCATCATTACTGTTACCACCACGAAAAGGAGCACCGCAGCAAACATCATCATCATCATCACTGTTACCACCACGAAAAGGAGCACCGCAGCAAACATCATCATCATCATTACTGTTACCACCACGAAAAGGAGCACCGCAGCAAACATCATCATCATCACAGTTACCACCACGAAAAGGAGGAAGACGGTGATGATGATGATGATGATGATTGTAACGAGGACGAAAACGACGATGATGAGTATGAGAAGGCAGAGGGGGATACGCCTCGAGGAGAGAGAGAGTTTTCCTTCTCAAGTCAAGGCCTCATCAATATTTTCAACTACCACTTGTGCTTAAATTAGAAGCCCTCGCCCTACCAACAAGTTAAGAAAGGAGCCTCTACTCCAGATTGGGCTACAAATAGCTGATTATGCCACTCTTTGAGACTGCATGCTATTATTCGTGTAATTTGAGTTATTTGCTACTTTAAAATTTTAATTTTTAAAAGTAAGAATCCTTCTGGATATCATTGGATTGGCAGTATCGGTAGAGGGTCGGACGCCATGCTTTCCAGCATAGTTACGTCCCTTTACGATCTGAGTTCAAATCCCGCCGAGGTTGACTTTGCCTTTCATCCTTACGGGGTCGATAAAATAAAGTACCAGTAATGTACTGGGATAATTGCTGGCCTTGTGCCAAAAAAGTAGAAACAATTAAATTATGAAGTACGTAAATTAGAACCGACCTACAGCAATCCTTAAAAACACACATACATGTACCATCTAACACAAGCATGTCAGACATGCGGCCCTTTACAAGCACACCTGTGGCCCGTTTTTACAGCGCGAGCATGCTTTATCTTCGTAATATAAAATAAAAAAGGTTAGTTGTAATGTGAGCAATTAGTTGTCATGTGTGGCCCTCAGACAACACATATGTGACCCATGTGACCCTCGGGGGACCCTCAGTTTGACATGTCTGCTCTAACACACATGTAAAGGAACGATCGACTTTCGTCAAATCGGACCGAGGGAACAATGTTTCCGTTGGTCTTTCCAATTGCTAATACTATCTATCGGTCGCAACTGCAGGTAGAAGGAGCAACTTGAAATAAAGTATCTTGCTCAAGGACATAACGTATCGCCTGGTCCAGGAATCGAACTCACAACCTTACGATTGCGAATCCAATTCTCTAACCACTCAGCCACACGCCTTCACACATGTATATATAATTTATTTGCAAAATTTTCATTTTGGGCTACTTTCTAACAATCCGCAGACTTTTCCAACATTTTTACGAAACCGATCTGGCAAACCCGCTTTAAGCAGTCATCCGACTTGACAGAAACAACATCCAAATCATCAGCCAAATTACACACTGTTGTTTTAAATAAAGGAGAATCGACTGGACATTGATAAATTAGACATTGATATCAAATACGAGACGGTTATGGCTGCAACGGCTTTGATCATAGATCAGCTTTATCTGGGGTGTAAAAAACAACCAAACTATTATCCTTATTAATGATTTATATATAAGGTAAACATATTTTTTTGTAGGGTGGGGGTGGAGTTGATTAAATAGACCCCACTATTCGACTAGTACTTTATTTTATCGACCCCGAAAGGATGAAAGGCGAAGTTGACCTTGGCGGCATTTGAACTCAAAAGGTAAAGAGCCAGAACAAATACTGCAAAATATTTGTTCGACACTCCAACGATTCTGCCAATCCATCGCCTTGTATTATCTTCATTTGCCATTCTGAGTTCAAATCCCGCCGAGGTTAACTTTGCCTTTCATCCTTACGGGGTCGATAAAATAAGTACCAGTAATACACTGGGTAATTGCTGGCCTTGTGCCTAACGTAGAAACAATTATCTTCATTAATGACAATAATAAATGGCACGCTTTGATGTTATTACTGTGGGTGCAAAAAAGACATGAGAATATTTGTGTGTATGTGTGTTGGTGTGGTGGTGGTGATGGTAGTGGTGATGGTGATGGTGTGTGGTGTGGTGTGTGGTGTGGTGTGTGTGTGTGGTGTGTGTAGTGTGTGTAGTGTGTCTGGTGTGTGGTGTGTAAGGTTTGTTTATATGTGTGGTTGTATCTGTTTTGTGTTTATGTGTGTATGTATGTGTGTACCAGACCTGTCAACTCTCCTTGTTCGACGGGGAGATTTTCCACCCACTTTGGGATGGATGAGAGATGCCTTCTCTTGTGAAAATGGGTATAGCTTTCATTATGTAACATCTCCCCATTTTTCCTCATTTTTCCTCGTTTTGAGGCATTCTTTTTCATAGTACTCCCCGTTTGGGATTTTAGAAGTTGGTAGGTCTGGTGTACACTAGTCAACCTGCGTACATATATTGAAGCAAGCCTTGGGTGTAACACCAGGATGACAGAAACTATGGAAGCTTGTTGAATGGACCGTACCAGTATTTGAAAGGATCGTCTTGGTTAGGCTGTCCCACTAATTCTGCCTGAGTGGGATGTTGTTGTTTAGCCCAGGTCAGTACTGGTCGAGTAGAGCAAGGATGAAAAGCATTCCATCTGCTCTTTTCCCCTTAGACTCAGTGCAGCTGAGACTGCATTATCCAATATCTCCTTTTTTTAAGATGGTGGGTGTAATATGAGGGAAATTTGACTGCTTTCTCTAGTGGATCAAGTGATTACATATAAGGTACTTCATTGGTTCTTTGAATATTACGTTAAGAGTACATTTGTCTATGGAGTACACAGCCAATATACACTAACAGCGTAGGCTGTTCTGTTACTCGTAGAACCGGTACATCCATCATTGAAACCGACTCAAAATTTTGACACAAAATTAAACTACTACTACTACTACTACTACTACTACTACTACTACTACTACTACTACTACTACTGCTGCTGCTGCTGCTGCTGCTGCTGCTACTACTACTACTACTACTACTACTACTACTACTACTACTACTACTACTACTACTACTACTACTACTACTACAACAAATCAAATTATTTCAAAACAATAGCTACGTGTGCACTACATTAGAATCTATATTAATTATAGTTCTAAGATATACATAAGTCATATAAAATAATTAGTCATTCAACATATAAGAAGCTTCTTCTATAAGATATTTCTAGAGTGTTATATACTAGAACAATCCTACTGGAGGTTCCAACAGCAATCTACCATCATGTATAGAATCAGTTTGAAACTGGTTAAACCATAACAAAACAGAATACTCGATAATTGGGGTAGTAGAGTATGGT
>OZ024743.1:145627411-145632411 GCA_964016885.1 Eledone cirrhosa | reverse complement strand
CCAAGCTAACGACCTACAATTAGGAATATGCAGCAAAGCACTCGATAAGGTTGTCGGCCTTAGAGTAATGAGTAATAACATACGTTTAGACAGCTTGACAAATTGAAAATTGCGGCAGGCAAACCTAGCCACACAGTACCAAATCAACGAAAAAACTAATCATATATATACACACACATAATATAATATAATATAATATAATATAATATAATATAATATAATATAATATAATATAATATAATATAATATATATATATATATATATATATATATATATATATATATATATATATATATATATATATATATATATATAGAGAGAGAGAGAGAGAGAGAGAGAGAGAGAGAGAGTGGGATTGCTGACTGAACACACGTGCTTTTTCTCCCTCTCACTCTCAATCTTTCTATTTTATCTTTTATTTCTCATGTTATCTTCTAATGAAAGGTAAAGACTCTTTTCCTACTATAACAAGCGTTAAACTAATATATTTTTCATTTTACTGTGTTGACTGCTTTTCTGTCTCTGTTTACACACACACACACACACACACACACACACACACACACACACACACACACACACACACACACACACACACACACACACATGCACACACACACACACAAATATATATATATATTAAAACAGATGAGGTTTATGTTTAGGTATAAAGCAAAAACATTCACCGAATTAAGAGCACAATATGTGTTAAATATTTATTTTATGACAGTTTCGCCAAATCCGCGATTTTCAAACTATACTAGAAGAATAGATATTGTCGTGTTAAAAGTACCAACTGTAGGATGCAAAGTTATAAAGGGTGGAGTAGCATTATCAATAAAGATAGAAAACAAAAGAAAATAAGAATAATTGAAATATCCGGAGTAGTTTTGTATTCAAAATATGATCAAAGGGTAGTGAAATAATTGGACAATAACAAATATAGGATGAAAGTTGGACGAAAAGAAGTGTGTGTTTGTGTGGGGAATATGATTATATGAATTATTGTAACGGTTTATGAACTTAGGAATACAAAATCTCAAAACAAAGACAGTATTCAATGAAATTTAAACTAAAAAAAATTTGTAAAAAATGTTAGTAAAATATTTTATTAAAAAATTTAATAAAAAATTTTAGTAAAACATTCCAAATATTACGAAGTTAAATAAACTGCTTTAACTTCCCACCACACATACAAAAAGTTGTCTGCAAAATGTGTATTAAAATAAATATTGAATTTAAATTAAATAATAGATATCTTTGAGTAGAACTTAGAAAAAGTAGTGTAGTAAAGTGAAAGTTATATAATAAATGTAATATTTTATTAATGAATTAATTTCAGTTACGAAGACGTAAAATTTCCAAGTATTATGTTGAAAACATTGCTTTTATTTTATATAGATATCTACACAAGTTGCATTAAGATAGGTATTTCATTTAAATTAAATTAGCTTTCGAACTTAAATACGTAATGAAAATTTATATCACTATTAGTATACATACGGTGATTACAGGCGGTGAATTGGCAGTATCGGTAGAGGGTTGGACGCCATGCTTTCTAGCATAGTTACGTCCCTTTACAGTCTGAGTTCAAATCCCGCCGAGGTTAACTTTGCCTTTCATCCTTACGGGGTCGATAAAATAAAGTACCAGTAATGTACTGGGTAATTGCTGGCCTTGTGCCTAAAGTAGAAACAACTATTAGTATATATACTGAATCTATTTCAGGTCATTTAGTTCTTTTAATCAAAATAGTAGTTTCTAATCTAGACACAAAGCCAGCAATCATTTTTTGTGGGGGAGGAAGTCGCAGACCTGACAATCTCTAAAAGTCCATGAAAAAAAGTGTCCCAAAAAGGAGAGAAATGAGGCAAAATAGGGAGATTTTACATATTTTACACATTTTCACAAGAGAAGACATCTCTCATTCACCACAAAGTAGGTGGGAGAGTTGACCGGTCTGACAGGGAGAGTTGACCGGTCTGAAGTCGACTAAATCGATCCAGTACTTGACAGGTAATTTATTTTATCGACACCGGAAAGATGAAAGGCAAAGAACGTAAAGAATCGGAATAAGTTCTGCAAATCATTAGTTCCTACGCATGAACCATCTTTATAACAGATTGGGCTAGATACTTATTCTGGTTTTATTAAATGTATCACACATACATTTAACTTGTTTTTTTTTCTTTCATATAATACAAAATAGATTGAATATATCTATCAATACTAATACAGAAATTATATATCAATACTGTTATAGTTTTATTTACGTATTTAAATTATGTAGTTGATTTAATGTAAATGCAATATTCCTTTTAATAGAAGTTTGGTAGACAGCCGACTTTTAAAAGCAGTATATTTAACTTCGAAACACTTTAATTTCTTAATCTATTAAAGAAAAAAATAGACATTTCACTAAAATGTTTTTTCTCTTCACAATACTATTTTTTCTGTTTTCATCAATATGTGGGGCTTCGTACACGCACACCTCTTTCATCTAACATTTATCCGATATTTATTATTTTTTACCCTCCTACTTCCTCTTTGACCAATACAAACTCACTTCAGCCATTCTCATTGTTTATTATTGGTGGATTAGCAGTATCGGTAGAGGGTCGGACACCATGCTTTGACGCATAGAGTTACAGCCCTTGCCATTCTGAGTTCAAATCCCGCCGAGGTTAACTTTGCCTTTCATCCTTACGGGGTCGATAAAATAAAGTACTAGTAATGCACTGGGTAATTGATGGCCTTGTGCCAAAAGTAGAAACAATTATTATAAAAAAAAAAATAGAAATCATTATTATTATTCTATGAGGCGGTGGATTGACGGTAGAGGGTTGGACGCCATGCTTTCGAGCATAGTTACGTCCCTTTACGATCTGAGTTCAAATCCCGCCGAGGTTGACTTTGCTTTTCATCCTTACGGAGTCGATAAAATAAAGTACCAGTAATGCACTGGGTAATTGCTGGCCTTGTGCCTAAAGTAGAAACAATTATTATTATTCTTTACTGCTAATGCTTCTCCTCTGTATAAATATTGATTCCACTTTTAATTGTTTTACCATGTGTATCTATCTACAAACACCCCCATACCCCCCCCCCCCCCACACGTATATATCTTTTTTATTGTCGAAGCACTGTGGAGTATTTGAAATATGAAACGGTGGGAATCCCATACGCGGAAAATAACTGTAACAACAGTCGATCACTATAAATAATAACATAGAAAATCTGGTAAAATACCCCTATAGACTGAATAAAGCGATTAGTAGCCGCTGGTATTCGCACACTATTCGAGAGAAATGAAGTTCATTACTCTGTAGCGGTCGCGGGCCCCTTTTTTTCCGTCCAAAGGGGTATTTTACCCGATTTTCTAAGCTATTATTTCTATTGATTGACTGTTGTTAATTACTTATATATATATATATAGTTAGTCATCTAGGCGGCGAATTGGCAGAGTCGTTAGAACGTCGGATAGAATGCTTTGTAGTATTCATTTCCGGTCTCTAAGTTCAAATCCCGCCGAGGTCAACTTTGCTTTTCATCTATTAATGGTCGATAAAAAAGTACCAGTCAGGTACTGTGGTCGATTATTCCTCTATATCTCTTTTCTCTCACTCTCTCTATCCTTCTTTGGAAGAAATCTGCTGTATTCAGACCCGAAGAAGAGGTGGGCTCCGCCAGGTTTTAAAAAATGTCATCGAAACACCGTATGTTAATACGGTACCTCTACACTCCTCAGGAGTTACGGGTCCAAACCAAACCATACCATACCATGTATTCATCTACATTTTCAGGTCACTGTTACCTTTACAATGCACACGCACACACGAATGCGCGCGCACACATACACTTGTATACATAGAAATTACACATACAGACATGCACTTACATACAAACAGGCACAAATAAATGCTTCTATGTATATATGTCATTACGATAGATTATTCGGTTCCTTGGCAGAACATATGTTATCCACGCTTTTACTTCTCTGCTTTTCTTTTTATTTGGTTCCATGCTATCTCTGTCGTTGTCAATTCCTCACTCGGGCGTGCGTTCTACCTCCCTTTACCCTCACAAGTATGTATATATATATTTACACATACACACACACACACACACACACACACACTCACACTCACACGCACTCACACTCACACGCAACCACACATACACACACTAACACACACACACGCACTCACACAATCACATACACACATACGCACACACTAACACACACACACGCACTCACACACATACGCGCACCCCCCCCCCACACACATATATATACACAGTGAAAAGTACATAAAGTCCTTACAACAGAGGTTATATATATAAATGTGACCGATCCCACGTTTTCTGCTCCTCAAGCGGTGAAGCCTGAGGTGTACCGTGTTTGTGTACTTTTCACATATCAAATTATCTCCAAACTCTGTGTAAGTGCAATATGAATGAATCTCTGTTTATATATATATATATATATATATATATATATATATATATATATATATATATATATATATATATATATATATATATATATATATATATATATATATATATATATATATATATATATGTGTGTGTGTGTGTGTGTGTGTGTGTGTGTGTGTGTGTGTGTATATATATATGTCTATATATGTCTATAAGGCGTGTAGCTGAATGGTTAGAGAATTGGATTCACAATGTTGAGGATGTTGAGGTTGTGAGTTCGATTCCTGGACCTGGCGATGCGTTATGTCCTTGAGCAAGACACTTTATTTCACGTTGCTCCTTCTACCTGGAGTTGCGACCGATAAATAGTACTAGCAACTGGAAAGACCAACGGAAACATTGTTTCCTCGGTCCGATTTGACGAAAATCGATCGATCCATTATATGTCTATAAATATGTATATATATATATGTCTATAAATATGTATATATATATATAATATGTATATAAATATGTATATATATATATATATATATATAGACGATCCAGGAGATTCCAA
>OZ024743.1:145612411-145619911 GCA_964016885.1 Eledone cirrhosa | reverse complement strand
GGGATCTTCTGAAACTAAAAAAATCAATCTGTGAACGCAGAAGTAAATATTTCGAAAAACGTTGCAACCGAAAGCAAACAGGAAGATGATACTTTGGTTCGCGAAGACGTTAGGAATGTCGTATAACCGGAAGAGTTGACATTTGAAAATTTTAAAGAAGTGAATATTTAAATAATGGCTTTAATCTTTTAACAAAATTCAGTAGACGAAAATACCCTCACTTTTTTACTTGGAAAAAGTTACATCTATGGTGCAAATTTGGTGCTGTTTGGTTCAGCCGTTTGGCGGAAAGTTTAATACCTACATACGGCCGTCAGCTTTATAGTATATATATATATATATAGTAATAATAAAAAATGTTAAGACTAAAATCCGAAGAGGGCTCGATAAGGATTATGTATAAATATATATAAAAATGTAGAGCAAATATTTATTAAAATAACAGATTAAAGTTTAAGCAAAGAATCGCTGCTTTGACCGTTAACGGGATCTTGAGATTCCATTAAGGATGAAAGCAGCGATTCTTTGCTTAAACTTTAATCTGATATTTTAATATATATATATAGTTTCCTTCCATATATATATATATGAAACAGTGAGCAGGTTTGAAATTAGAAAATAGAATAGCTTTCACCGTATTTTAGACTAAAGAAATTTTAGCCTGATAATGGGGTTTAGAACCCTCAGATAAATGGAAAAAGATGAGTCAATACTCCATTTTCTGATCCACCAAGAGAAATAAATTTCTTCCGGAAATATATTTTTCTAAACGGGTGTTAGCAGTTTGCACCCTGGTTCTCTGTTTTCCCAATTTTAGGGAAAACTTTAAAAAATGGGCAAATATGACCAAAACAAACTCTTGGGGGAATATCTTTTCATCTTTTTAAGGTGGTTCAATATTTCTTCAAACACAGTTCCCTAGTTCTTTTGTGCACTCGTCTCAAAATGTTTAGACACTATTTTTTACATTTTACATTTTTGCTCTTGAGAAATTTGTTTTGATGAAATTTTACTAGTCAAATGGTTAGAGAACTTATATCCAAAGTAATGTTTTTCACTTGGGGAGTACTGTCGTCTATTGTCTAAATGAGCTTCAAGTTTTGCATATTGAGGATAGAAAATGTTTGTGAAAATAGACAATGTAAAACTGATTAGTTCATCTAAGATACCACCGTGCCTTTTTTTTTAATTCTCGCGACACAGGTTTCCTAAATGTTAATTTTTTCATTAGTTGCATCTTAGTGCATAGCATATAATCCACTTGCATAATACTTGCCACAACTAGAAGATGACATTTAAAAATATAATTGTAATGCTGGCTAAGAATTTTTTTACACAAAATTCTTTTAACCATTGTTGATTAACTTCTATATTGTTATGTAAGCTTTCCTTCACAGCGCTGATCTGTAGAACTAGTTGTGTTACTTAATAGTCAGTGTTAGACGGTAATTTTTAACCGTATGAGAACATGCCACATATATATATAGAGAGAGGGATAGATAATAGAGAGTGAGAGAAGAGAATAAGAGAGAGTAGGAAATGCATTTTACGATAAACAAGTTTGTATTATCTAATCTAAACGTCCAGAATATATATTTTTTATCCCGTTTGTAAAATAAGTTGGATTACTTTGAATAAATAATGAATGAATATTACATAATTTATCTACTAAATTTCGTTATTCTTGATTAAATATAAATAATTTTATCGCTTATTTTAAGATTCACTTCACTTCTTTAAAATGTTCAAATGTCAATACTTCCGGTTAGCGATCGTTTCAATAAACAGTCATATATTTCCGTCAATGGATTACGTTACTGATTACATAAGACAGTGTAATGCAGTCTTCGTTCAATTTCTGTGTATATTGTCAATTACGATTTTATTTGATGTATATATACTTGCGTATAATATCAATATGCACACTACACAGGCTAGTAGAAAACCAGCCGAGGGGTGGTTTTTCTGCTAGTTTCATTAACGTATATAGAATTATTTACGCCACAAATTGCAATAGCAAAACAGCTTTTAATAGTTATTCCCACAAGATTGACATAATCTGTAGAGCATTGGATAACATGCTTTATGGCATGGACTTACGTCCCTTTACGTCATGAGTTCAAATCCCGGCGAGGTTAACTTTGCCTTTCATCATTACGGGGTCGATAAAATAAAGTAGCAGTAATGCAATGAGATCGACTTAATTGACTCCCCCCCCCCAAAAAAAATTGTTGGCCTTATGATAAATCAGAAACCAATATTTATTCTCACATCACTCAAGAACATTTTCATGACTTGTTACAACACTTCAGCAATAGTGTTTGCAACAGAAATAAACCCTAAAATGTAAGACACATTTTTATTTTGTGGTTTATTGTAGCGCCAGCACTTACTGATGCTTTTCAAAACATTATGAATTGGCTTATCTATAATCAAGTAGAACTGTCATTTACGCATATCTTCAATTTATTTTTTCAGCAAGAATGGTGCAATAACATTTTTATAAGTGCAGGGTATTTTATTCAATGCAACAAACTGCAATTGATGATTAATATGTTCTAAATGATTAACACTATATATACTTGTACGACAAGCTACAAATGCTACTAACTAGTTCTAATTTTTTTCGTAGTTGGAAGAGTCTGTTTGCGAATTTCAGTCTATTACAAGGACTATTTTTTATACTTAGCTGAAGAAGCAAGATAGTTTATGAGATCGTATGTCAATATGACAAAATTTACACATCGTATTTTGCTTCACTTAACACATTTGAAAATTCTGGATCAGCTGGCCAGGATATGTAAAACCCTTTATCGTACTTCGACTACTTACACATTGAGATTTGATTACTTACACATTGAGATTAAAAGTTACTTAATTTGATCGTAGTTCGACTATCCTTGAGTACAAGGTGGCGATTTTCAATTTTTCAAAGAAAGAGAAAGGAGTACTTTCTGCTACGTGTCTGAGTAATTACAGCCAACAAGTTTCAGTTCATTTTAGTATATGCCAAGGAGCTGCTACGTGGTCACTCGATATGCTAGAACTAGCAATCAAATATCCACCAATTCACATTGTACCGTCATAATTTGTCTATAAACTTTACTGATTGGATATCATTAATAGGATTGGCAGTATCGGTAGAGGGTCGGACGCCATGCTTTGCAGCAAAGAGTTACGGCCGTTTATGATCTGAGTTCAAATCCCGCCAAGGTTAATTTTACCTTTCATCCCTACGGGATCGATAAAATAAAGTACCAGTAATGCACTGGGATAATTGCTGGCCTTGTGCCAAAAGTAGAAACAATTAATATACCTTTCTGGATAAAATAGAAAAGTTGTGGGTTGTAGGCCTAAAATATTTTTAAGTAGCCTCAAAAGTAGCAAGTAGCTCTAATTGAAAATTAAGTAGCGTGCAATTCTGAAAAGTAGCATGACCGACTACGTGTAGTCCAAACTGGAAACTGTGAGGGACAGTTGTTGGTATTCTGCACTTACTATTGATTGTATCTATCCTAGTATAGTGTTTCGGGTCAACTTTGAATGCAGCTTTGAATGCGTTTTTTTTTAAATGTTTAGCTAGGTTAAGTAGTAACATACTTTTTTTAAAGATGGTATTGTAGTAGTGTTCTGGGGTTTTCTATAATGTGTCTGACTGTTTGGAAGGGGTGTGAGGGATGAAGCTTGTTGCAACAACAAACTTGCATGTTATGGTAGTGTTTCATTTTTCATATTTTTGTTTTACTGTATAGGTGATACATTATTATTATATATATATATATATATATATATATATATATATATATATATATATATATATATATGAATAAAGTTAGTTCTTCATCAGTGATCTTCCAACCATCATTGGTATTTCATCGCTTTAAAGACCATATACCTCCGGTTGGTGCGAGCAACGGCTAAAAAAAGTCGTTGGGACACGTAAATAAAGGGGACAGCGAGAGTGCAAACAAACAAAGATGGTGAAGCAACGAAAAGTGAGGAAGAACGAGTCAAGTCCCAAATTTCCATGAATATAAGTTCGGTGAAATCGTGAACGAGAGAGAATACAGACCATCAAACCTGGTTGGAATGTGAGCAAGGAAGGAATTCCGTACAGGTCTAACGGGAGGAAGAAGGAGTCCAGTCCGTGAATTCGGTGAACATAAGTTCTGTGAAATCGTAGACGAGAGAGAGAAAAAAGGCGAACCAGCCTGACCAAGCGTGCGAAAGAAAAGAATTACGCACAGGTCAAACATTCAGCCAACAGAAAGAGACAACAATGTTATACAAATGTAGTATATCCATCATAATTTAGGCCAATACTTTTAAAAAACAATGATTCATAACAAACAACAAACAGTGCATTTATATATATATATATATATATATATATATATATATATATATATATATATATATATCACCTATACAGTGAAACAAAAACATGAAAAATGAAACACTACCTCAACATGAAGGGATACAGTTTGTATATATATATATATATATATATATATATATATATATACATACACACATATATATATATATATATATATATATATATATATATATATATAAATGCACTGTTTGTTGTTTGTTATGAATCAATGTTTTTTAAAAGTATTGGCCTAAATTATGATGGATATACTACATTTGTATAACATTGTTGTCTCTTTCTGTTGGCTGAATGTGGTATCTGTGAGTACTTTAAGTGTGTTTACGTGCCATTTTGTATGCTTTGCTATTTCTTCCACGTGTACTATGAATATTGTGGAGGTGTTGCTTATAACTTCTCTTCTGCGTGTGCGGTATTATTATGTTGAGTGTTGAAGCTGGGTAATTTGATAGATTGGTTGGTGAGGTACGCAGTGGTATGTATATGTTTATTATCCTAATGTGTATCACGTTGCTTGTTTATGTTTTGAATTCTTGTATTTCTCATGAGTTGTCATTCATTCAGTATCGGTAGAGGGTCGGACGCCTTGCTGTGACGCATAGAGTTACGGCCCTTGCCATTCTGAGTTCAAATCCCGCCGAGGTTAACTTTGCCTTTCATCCTTATGGGGTCGATAAAATAAAGTACCAGTAATACACTGGGTAATTGCTGGCCTTGTGCCAAAAGTAGAAACAATTATTATTTTTCGAAAGTCGTTTGTGATATCTATATATTGGATGCTATGTACTGATCTTTTGTAAGTTATATGGTCTGTACATCTCTGATATGGATATTTGCCACCCATTCATTAATCCACACATTTGTACATATACATATTAGTGTAGTCCTAAAGTGTTGGAATTGGAGGTTTCGTATTCTAAGTTAATAGCCAGACCTGTCAACTCTCCCCGTCCGACGGGAAGTTCTCCCACCCACTTCGGGGTGGGTGAAAGATGTCTTCTCTTGTGAAAATGTGTATAGCTTTCATAATGTAAAATATCCCCATTTTGCATAATTTCTTCGCGTTTTGGGGCACTTTTTATGGTACTCCCCGTTTGAGTTTTTAGAGTTTGGAAGGTCTAATAGTATTCTTTTTTGTATTGAGGCAATGTGATAATGAACTTTAATTAAATTAATAACGGTGTTTTTTAGGCCGTTAATGTAACATAACAGTATATTTAAATTTGCTGTATTATATTTAATGTTTTCTGTTTTATTTATTGTAGTGTATTTTACTTTAGGTTTTCGTATGTTGGTCGTAATATGTGTGGAGGGGTGGACATGGCGAGATATAATGACGATGTTACTGGTCTTCCTTGTTAGTCGAATAAATGTCGGATCTGTGTATGTCAGTTTCTGGGTTTATAAGTTGAGGTTTTGTATATTATGAATATTTTGCTGGGATGCTTTTACATTTCCAACCATTTTAGTGTCAGGTTCTAACAGAATCGTCGCATTCTCTGTTTCTTCTGTTTCTCCGTGACAACTATTCCATCGTTTTAAATGCATTAAAGGCTTGATTATCTTGTTTACTTTCCAGACATATTATAACACCGTGCACACCAGTACATATATATATATTTCTAGGATGGCAAGGTGAAGTTTGAGTTAGGTTTAACTAGTGTTTCTAAAACTTTGAGAGACAATGAAATAGCTCTCTCTCGTTGGGTTGAAGTGACCCAACGAGAGAGAGAGAGAGAGAGAGAGAGAGAGAGAGAGAGAGAGAGAGAGAGAGACTCCAATGATAGATTAGTTATTGTTGTTAAAACAGCTAGACTAGTTGTAACTTGTGACAAAGCAATAGATTAATTAATAGTTGATTCAAGTGACACGCAACCAGGTGGGTAGCTTCATTGGATTCATGCTAATAAATTGAGTGTGGATGTATGTGAATACATACGAACGTACATATATGTATATAAGCATGATTATATACACACACACCCAATAAGTAGCAGCAAGTGCCCACAGAATACTAGCTCATTCCATTGCACAGATGGTTCTATAGAAATAGTGCACACCTTCCGTTACCTGGGTGACAAAATCAGCAGTGGTGGAGGGTGCTCTGAAAGTACTGTAGCTAGAGTCCGAATGAGATGGAAAAAGTTCAGAGAGCTTATACCACTATTGGCCGCTAAAGGGTTCTCTCTAAAAATGAGAGGCAGATTGTATGATGCCTGCATACGAACAGCGATGTTACATGGCAGTGAGACCTGGGCATTGTGTGCAGAGGATATACGCAGACTGGAGAGGAACGAAGCTTGCATGCTCCGCTGGATGTGTAATAGTAATATACGTGAAGGGCAAAGCATAAACGAACTAAGGGAGAAATTAGGAATAAGAGGGATCAGATGCTGTTTACTCGAGAGAAGACTACGTTGGTATGGTTACGTGATGCGCATGAAAGACGTCAGCTGTATAAAAAAGTGCAGGGCGATAAAAATAGACGGTAGCCACGGAGTAGGCAGACCCAGAAAAACCTGGGATGACTTGATAAATTCCGACCTCACACACTTACACCTCTCCAAGACAATGTCACTGGACCGAGATCTTTGGCGCTACACAGTAATACAGAAGACCCGCCTTGCCTAAGTACAAAGCGAAACCTACAGTCAGTGGGCACCTCTAACAAAAATACACCCCCGTCCCACTACCCCCACCCCATCCACACCACCCCTTCCAATGTAAAGTTATGTTGGTACCACAACATCCAGTCCAAAATAAATGAGGTTGTGTAGGTGTCACGACAAAAAAAAAAACACACAGTCCACGCTGTAAGGTGGCCGTGTAGGTAGCACGGTAAAAACCTCCCAGTCCACACTGTAAACGTGGTTGGTGTTAGGAAGGGCATCCAGCCGTAGAAAACCCGCCAGAAAGTCCTATACGAGCAAGACAACCAATCTTGCCTCAAGTGGGAAAATTCCTGTCCAAACTCATGCTAGCGTGGAAGATGGACGTTAAACGATGATGATGATGATGATGATGATGATGATGATGATGATGATGATGATGATGATGATGACACACACACACAGCACGCACACATATATTTATAACACATGTTT
>OZ024743.1:145597411-145607411 GCA_964016885.1 Eledone cirrhosa | reverse complement strand
GAAAAAGAAATCTTTATTGGATGGCCGTTGACTCTCCTCAGTTCATATACGTACATACATACAAAGGTACGTACGTGCGAGTATGTGTGTGTGTGTGTGTGTGTATGTGTGTGTGTGTGTGTGTGTGTGTGTGTGTGCGTGCATGTGCGTGTGTGTGTGTGTGTGTGTGTGTGTATGTGTGTGTTTAGAAGACGGTGAGTGAAATTTGAAAATTGAATTAGAACCTTTTTTCGCGGTATTGTTTTTTTTTTTTACTAAAATATCGACTATTTTCTGTAGTAAAAAAAAAGCTTCTAATTCAATTTTCAAATATATGTATATACAGGGTGTCCCCCAAAATGTCTACACACTTTGATTAGAATGCTATTGAAGTGTGTATACATTTTTTGGGACACCCTGGTATTTATATGTTTGTGTGGGTGTACTTACTGTTTGTGAATTACTTTGTGAGTGCACACGAATCAGTTATATTGTAGTGTACCTCTTAACGCTGAACACACACACACGTACACACATCCACCACCTCACATATAGAGATAGAGATAGTTAAATAAATAGATGGATAGATAGATATATTTTTTTTTTTTTTATATTTCTTTATTAGCCACAGGGGCACAAAAGAAGGGGACAAATACAAAGGGGGGAAGTTTACATACAATAAAAACGTGTAAAATGTTATCACAGATGGAATTTAAAAGTTAGTAGATAGATAGATAGATAGATAGATAGATAGATAGACAGAGAGAGAGTGAGAGAGAGAGAGAGAGCGATCCATTTACAATTTTCCATCATGCTAAACTTTATGAAACCTTTATCTATATTGCAGATGATTTTGGCAGGATTTACGCATTCACAACAAGCAAGTTGTTGCTGTTGTTGTTTAGCTCCAGTTCTATCCTGATTTAGTAGATCGATGATCAAAGTTAATGCAGCCGTGATCACCCTGCTTTTTTTGAGGTATGTAGAACTACATTGTTTTTAAGGTATTGTTTTCGGGAGATCTGATTGCTATTTCTAGCATATCAAATCACCTCTTAGAGGCCCTTTTTTGAATCAACAACCCAGTTGAGTCGATAAATCCAGGTTTTGTGTCTTGTTACTACTTTTTCTGCTGCATATCCAAGACACCGCTTTACTACCCTCACTTAATCTTTGATTGACTCTTGCAGTGTTTATTCTTTTGCAAGCATTTGGATGGACCAGAATCTTAGTTCCATTCTCGCAGATATTGAGCTGCAGATACTTAGGTTTGGCATTAATCTCATAGGCATTGATCTATATATATGTATGTGTATATGTGTTTAGATATTCATTAGCAATTTTCACTAATATTTGACGATGTGAAAGGTGATGTTCAGAGTAGTATTATTGAAATTTCAGTTTTCAATAAATATGAGTTTAATTGTTTTGTAGTGCATTAACCATCCAATGTATATATATATATATTTGTTAATTTTTCATTCGCACCGTTTCCTTTCGCTATATGTCTCTCCACCACTCCCCTACACACCTTTTGAACTCTGTTCCCACACACTTCTCACCTGAAGAAGGGCTTATGCCCGAAACGTCGTCCCCCACCTACCCCCACTCTCCTGAGCGTGAATTTAATAAACATTTATTGTACTGCCTCTCTGTTCTGTCCCTGTTCAATTTTTCATTATATATATATATATATATATATATATATATATATATATATATGTGTGTGTGTGTGTGTGTGTGTGTGTGTGTGTGTGTGTGTGTGTGTGTCTCAGTGTGTGTGTCTGAGTGTGTGTGTATGTATGTATGCATGTATGTATGTACATTCGTAAGTATTTACTTATAGTTCTTCTATCAATACTTCGGCAAATAGATTGAAATCTATACTGTGCTCTTGAACAAATTCAAAACAACCAAAGTTGTCACTCGTATTTGCCGAAATAATAAAAAATAACATTAATCATTGCCTAGTATTGTTTTTTTTCCCAACCACACAATCTTTTCTGCTTAGCTTATAATGTCTCCTGCATTAACTCTGTTAACCCAAACTTAACAATGTAATTAGAGTGAAATAAATATGAGAAATACCAGTGTGACGGACTGTAGAGAGAGAAACAAGCCTCGCCAAAGTCTGGAATGCTAAACATTTCCCAACGACGAAAGTGAATGTAATATTATATTGATGTGTATAATTCCATATCCTATAGAAACATGCAATAGTTGGGTGGATAAGATATTGGATTACCAGACATGAATATTGAGCTCATATTCGTTGTTTCTTAATTTAACTAGTTAGACATTATTGTAAGTATTGACTTTGTTTTGTTTTTATCGAATGATAAGTCCATGATAAAACAACACCAGAAAGTCAGATCATGGTCAGACAATATTAGAAAATTAAGACCATGTTCAGACAACACCAGAAATTTAAGACCATGGTCAGACAATTTTAGAAAGTAAAGGTCATGGCCACACAACTCCAGAGGTTAACACACAGCATCAGCCGTATTACACATATAAAAGAATACGAAGAAGCCTGGTGCGTGGTTGTGATGCGCGCGCATGTACATGAAATCATTGATGCTGTTCTTTAGTCCTAGGTCAACTCTCATTGAGCAAAGTTATGATGAAAAGCCACTCTGACTTTTTGTTTTCAGCTGTGGGGCTGAGTCTACATAATATGAAGCGTTCTTCCATTTTTGAGGTGTGATTTGAGGGAGATTTGGCTGTTAATTCCAACATGTCAAACAACTACAACACAGAAGCTCTCTTTCTTTTTTTTTTTTTTATAGGATATAAGTGTGTATAAGTGCGAGTGTTTGTATTTATATGAGTCTGTATGAATAGCGAAATGTTATTCTGTTAATATATCGACGATTCAAGAAGCCAGACTACATCCATTTTAGTATTTATTTCTTTTCCTTTTACCTTCTTACTTTTGGGATCAACTTTACCTTTCATTCAACCGATATTATTTAATAACATACTTGTCAACTCTCCCCGCCGACGGGGAGATCTCCCACCCACTTTGGGGTGGGTGAGAGATGTCTTTTCTTGTGAAAATGGGTATAGCTTTCGTTATGTAAAATCTCCCTCATTTTGCCTCATTTCTCCCCGTCTTTTGGGGATTGGCAGGTCTGTAATAACTTAAATTAATGCAAATTGATACAAAGTTGAAATGCCTCTTTCAATGACAAATGCTTGTCCTGCTTTAAATTCATATGGTGAACATGCAATAAGATTAATGCAGAATCTGCAGTTAGAACAGTTGGGGTTGTATTTTTAGTGCGAAATTTGGCTCTGGTAAGTAATTTTAGAGGACTTTGGTTATACTTTAATTTTATTTATTTTGTGTATTTCGAGTGCTTTTTTCACTCTTGGGTCTTCCATCAATAATTCAATATTCTGGTGGATATTATATGCTACTGTATTTCTTGTGTTGTGTATTGATATATAAGGTAAAGTATTGGGAGGGTCAGAAGTGTTTCTTGTTTTTCGTAATTCATGAATGTCTATCTTGTTAGCACATTTTATTTTGTTATAAATTAATATTAATGGATCTTTCGAGTAATATACTCTTTAGTCGTTTATTCTGATTTTCGAAATTAGATATAATTGTGTAGATTATTTTTGCCATGTTTGTATGTATGTATGTATGTATGTATGTATGTATGTATGTATGTATGTATGTATGTATGTATGTATGTATGTATGTATGTGTGTGTGTGTGTGGAAGAACTCATAAGAGTCAACGGCCATCCGAAAGTGTGTAAATATGTATATATACATCTACCGCGCGGTTAAACCACTGGGAGTGAAGGACCCCTAGCTTTTGTCAGGGCATTCTTCTAGGAGAAGGCAACTCAGGAAACTGGGATAACTCCGATATAAAACCTGCGGCTCAGTAGTTACCGATGATGTTGATCTTTTCTTCTTTTCAGGTTATAGCTACTGTCGCTCAGAGAGTGGGATTGGCTCAGTGCACAGTCTTTCCTCACTTTAAAAAATATCTTCAAGCACAGGCATTGCACGATAGAATTAATTAATAAATAATGGTGTATCGTGCAATGGCCATACTCGATAACGAGGGGGCAGCCATCATGTATGTATATATGTATGCTAAACCTAGTAGCAAATAAATCTCCTTCATTCTACATCTTTAAAAAAGGCGAGTCAGAAAATATATTTAAAAATGTGATGGTCATGGCTGAAACAAGATTAATCATAAGTTTGATTGACCAGAGTTAACTTGAGACTAAACAATAACTGTTTCTACTTTAGGCACAAGGCCAGCAATTACCCAGTGCATTACTGGTACTTTATTTTATCGACCCCGTAAGGATGAAAGGCAAAGTCAACCTCGGCGGGATTTGAACTCAGATCGTAAAGGGACGTAACTATGCTGGAAAGCATGGCGTCCGACTCTCTACCGATACTGCCAATCCACTGCCAATCCACCGAGACTAAACAATAACGTTTCAGTCTCTGAAATGATAAGCATAATCAAAACACTATCTAATTCTTCCTCCAAAGAACTCTATTTGTGAACACACGATATAAAAATTCCTTCTCATCCTACATTTTCTTTTTTAAATGCTGGAAAACTCTAATCTGATTATCAACTATATCGACCGCACCCAGTTACCTCTATTTCTCCAGTCTAAAAAGATGTGCGTGTGTTTGTGTGTGTGTTAGATAAGTTAGTACCTCCACTCTTTCCCACGAACTTTCACACATTCGCATAAACATACAGTACAACTAACTTTTTCAAGACGGAAGTGACATCCTTTCCTTCATCTACTAACATGTATTAGGAGTAATAACATTTTTCTTCTTTACCCCCCCCCCCCCCAACCCCTTACACATTAAATCGTTCATATTTATTTTTCTTCTCTTCTCTTTATTCACTGCAGATGTTCTTACATTCACAACAGATTATTAAAATCAAGAAATAGAAAAAAGGAAATCATTTAGTCTTTATTATTAAATTAAATTAAATTAAAGGGTGGTGGATTGGCAGTATCGGTAGAGGGTCGGACGCCATGCTTTCCACCATAGTTACGTCCCTTTACGATCTGAGTTCAAATCCCGCCGAGGTTGACTTTACCTTTCATCCTTACGGGGTCGATAAAATAAAGTACCAGTAATGCACTGGGTAATTGCTGGCCCTGTGCCTAAAGTAGAAACAATTATTAAATTAAATTAAAAGGCAGTATCGCCATGCTTTGAAGCATAGAGTTACCTCCCTGTATGATCTGAGTTCAAATCCCGCCGAGGTTAACTTTGCCTTTCATCCTTACGGGGTCGATAAAATAAATACCAGTAATGCTGGCCTTGTGCCAAAAGTAGAAACAATTATTAAATTAAAATCTAACAAATTAATCTATGAAGGCAAGTGATAAATCTCGCCTAAATTCTTTGAATACTCTATTTTCAATTATATTTGTTCTAAACAATTACTTTGCAAGGCAATATAAGAAATAATACCACAATATTTGATATTATCTCTAGCATCAACCATTTGACCACAAGGCATTTTTTTCGAAATAGTTACAACTTCTCCTATTTATTGTATGCGTGTGTACATATGCGTGTGTACATATATTTACACATTTATAAACTTTTACAATACAAACACGTGCGTGCGCGCCCACATACACAGTCATACACTTATACTTGTACAGAACATATATTTTTAATTTATTTCAATCTCTGATGCTATCATTTTTTTTTTTGCATTTTTGTTTGCATTTTTTTTTTTAGATCACCAATCTCGTGGTAAAACAAGTCAACGAAGTTAATTTAATGATTGTACTTTGCTTCTAGCTTTCAAATATAAGTAATACGTAATTCCCTTCTATGTAATTAACTGTTGATATAGATCTATTTGATTTCTACCACAATTCTTCCCAGCCGACATTTGTATTTACAAATATTTTACTTTCGTCATATAATGATTACATTAAACATATAATAAATACAAATATATACAAACGAAAAAAAATGTTCAAAGGTTTCTTTTGAAACAGAAAAAAAAAGACAGTTTAAAAAAAGAAAGAATACATATACAGACTTTAAAAAAAGTAATTAAATTCATTCTGTTATCAATGTTAGGAAACTTTCTAATCTTGTTACTAAAATCACATCTAATTAAAACAACAACAGCAACAAAACAAAACAAAAGATTTATTCAAGATAACTATGGTCTTGAATATACGTATGGCCGGGTTAACTAAGAAACTGAAAGGAAGGTGGAGATAATGGCGTGTTTTATTCGAGATTTGTTAAATGACAAATTGAATGTTGGCCGATCTTCGTTAAAGAAGACTTAAATTTCCACAGAGTGAAGCCATTCCATGCAGGATAAACATTTCTCTCTGAAAATAGCTCTAATTAATGTGATGGGTATAGAAACATCCAAATGTTCTAATTGATTAATAATGTTCTTAATTCTGAAAATAAATATTTAAAAAAAAAAATCGATTTTTGAAATGTTCTAATTCGTTTTATATTTGAAATACCAAATAAACACCTGAAAATAGACAAGGGCCAACAGATTTCCCATTTGCTGCTTCCAGGCATTGAATATTGCCAGGATTTGTTGCATTTTATAGTTTGTGAAATATTTCTAAGTAAGTTGTAAACTCTCGATTCTACATGTATTATCACTAACAGAGCATAATAGTTTTACTTTAGAACATGTCATTAACTTATAAATAGTACAAGGGAATCCTCATGGATTATGTTAGAACTTAAAGCCCTTCCTTACAAAACACAACAGACAACGAACCGATATAACAAGCTGCATACTTCCTCTATACACTACAGAGGATGCATACTATGAAAGCAAAATATTCAAATACCACATAGATGGGGAAGATTATAACTTCATAGCTATAGTCTGTTCTAATTAACACATTACTTGGAACTGTATATTTAAATACGGTCTTGACCCCTCGCAGGTGTGAGACCCGCGCGCTGGAATGGCTATTTCAAAGTATGTCTTTCGCCATCCGCTGGTGCAACGTTTTCTTGATTCTGTCTGCTGGGATCCCGACGCGGCTTGCACTTGGTGTTCTTCACGCCAGAGAGCATTATCCCATACATACATACATGCATTTTCGATAATTTTCTGTTCACATTTTCTTTCTATTTTAAGAAAGACCTGAACTGCTGTAAATCGTATAAGCAAAGGGTGAATCTATCACCAAAGGGAGATAAAAAAAACTCTTTCTAAACGGTAGTGTAGGATGGAATGTTAATGACATAGAAGATTGAATTACAAATGTGTTACATGTGCATTATATGGAACTAGTTGTAATATGTGAGCTGACCCCCACCCCCAGAATTTAAAGACTGTTGATGTTATATAATTCAGTTATTACCGATTTGCTGTATAATAATGTTTGAAAATATAACATAACATCAGTTAGATGTAATTCAAATAAAGCAGTTAGGCACTACTAAGAATCAAATCAAATGGTTTTTACAAACGTTTGAGCTAACACAACTGGTTTTAGTTGTGGATTGAATATGGGGAAAGTGCAACCGAAGTTTCTAAGCTAGAGATAATTTTCACTGCAGATTTCTCAAAAGCAATCTAAGGCAGTGATCCAAATCGTTCGTAACTCCTTTTCCACTAGTAGATATTTATGCTCTTTGGTCTAGCAGGTTTGAAAAACCATGCATTTTTCACGATGTCTAATATAACAGAAATATGTCCGTAGTTATGATTTGAAATGCCCAGATTTCCTCCCAAATCATTAAAAAAATGATTTTAGATTTCTTGGAATTAGTTGCTCTTGTATTTGAAAATCTTTAACAATTTTTGTTAGAATTTTGTTTTTCTCCTCCAAATACAAAGTAAATTTCAATAAATAAAAAAATCTGCATACGTCATTCATTACATAAACACAAACCTAAGTCACAGCTAAATTTAATAGATGGGAATTTCAATTTTGAGGACATAAAAGCTTAAACGGAATGTTAAGTCTCGCTAATAAATCTTAATTCAAATGATAAACGCTAATTGCCTTCTTAACATTTGTTTATATCTTACAATATGAGTTTGCCGGGGTCGACTCCGAATTTAACTTTCTATAATAAGACCCAATTAAAATATTGGGGGCGATTTAATCGACTACACCGCTAAAATTTTTATTTTGTTAGCTAATATTAAACATCAGTATGTATGTATGTAATCTCTTTCTCTTAATTTCGAGTATTTTTTTTGACCGGCCACCTTCCTGGTGGCAAGATTGTAAAAGATAAGAAATTGTCATCCCTTGAATTGCAAGAATGTTTTGCAAATTTTGAAGGTGCCAGCTATCGCAGCCATTTGTAGACTATGAATTAGGGAGTTGCGCTCTTTGTGCGCAAATCCAAGTTCGGTCATACTTTGGTCCAAGCGGGTTGGTATATAACCCGTAGCTTCAATAATGATGGGTATGAAGCTAAAGGTGTATCTAGGATACTGGATTTGTAAACTTCTCATCAATGGTCCGTAGAATTCCTCCTTCTCCTATATTTTTCTGACAACGTTTACATGTATGTATGTATGTATGTATGTATGTATGTATGTATGTATGTATGTATGTATGTATGTATGTATGTAGGTATCCCAGTACAACCTATCTCATGGTCGAGTCGTTGGCGACTAAACTGGCAACCCCACCAAGGTTTCTTGGTGAGGAGGGTGACTTTGGACATCCTGCAGGACTAAAAACAAAACCTGTCAAAGGGCAAAGGAGCTCTTAAGAGTCAATGGCCATCCAAAATCACCGGGAGAGATGACCCCTTAGCCTTTGTCAAGGCAGAATTCTAGGAGAAGGAAAACTCTGATATAACACCTGCAACCCTGATGGTATCCAATGATGTTGACTTGTTCTTCTTTTTGGTAAATATCATCTTGGTTAAGAGAGTGGGACTGGCTTTGTGCAGTGCCTTTGCTCACTATAAAAGCTTCACGGCACAGACATTGCTTTATATCTGGAGATCTCTCTGCACTTGTCGTGACATGGTACCATGGGCCCAGCACTATGTGTCAATAATTGTCACAAGTGTAGTGTTTGTACCAGAGTTTTCAAGTCGCTGGCTGGACTAAAAATCACACTCGTTCAACGCATCGGTAGGGTTTCTCCTACATGGATATAAAGTAGTGGCCATACTCGAAAACGAGTTGGCAGCCACCATGTATGTATGTTATCTCTTTCTCTTAATTTCGAGTATATTTTTTGACCGGCCACCTTCCTGGTGGCAAGGTTGTAAAAGAAAAGAAATTGTCATCCCTTGAATCGCAAGAATGTTTTGCAAATTTTGAAGGTGCTAACTATCGCAGCCATTTGTAGACTATGAATTAGGGAGCTGCGCTCTTTGACCGCAAATCCAAGTTCAGTCCTACTTTGGTCCAAACGGGTTGGTATATAAGCCGTAGTTCCAATAATGATGGGTATGAAGCTAAAGGTGTATCTTGGATACTGGATTTGCAAACTCCTCATCAATGGTCCGTAGATGTCCTCCTTCTCCTGTATTTTTCTCATAACGTTTACATCAAGTGGGCAGCTGATCTCCACAACAGAACACGTTTTCAATGTATGGTCCCAAACTACAATATCAGGCCGGTTGTGCTTTAATTTGGTGGCAGTTTTTATTTTCAGGTTCCACCAGTATTCCTTAGTGCCATCTGTCTCAATATATTCTTCCTCGTTTGTTGTTAATTTTGTTTTCCGAAGTGCGTTCCAGATGGTTCTAGCTATCCCATCGTGTCTCATGGGAAGGTAGTAGCGAGATGACATTCTTTCGCAGCTGGCAACAATGTGGCTTACATCCTCGATCTTTGTTTTACATAGCCTACATTTATTGTCAGCTGATGGCCCTCCACTTTTGTGTAGCAGATATTTGGTAGGGAGTTCTTGTTCCTGTATTGCATAGAGATATCCCTCAAGGTGTGATGTCATAAACTTGTCGGAACTTCATGCCAGGCTTTTTGAGTGGTTTATCCCCTCTATGGTCTGTGTTTTAC
>OZ024743.1:145582411-145594911 GCA_964016885.1 Eledone cirrhosa | reverse complement strand
TTTTCTGACAACGTTTACATCAAGTGGGCAGCTGATCTCCACAACAGAACACGTTTTCAATGTGTGGTCCCAAACAACAATATCAGGCCGGTTGTGCTTTAATTTGGTGGCAGTTTTTATTTTCAGGTTCCACCAGTATTCCTTAGTGCCATCTGTCTCAATATATTCTTCCTCGTTTGTTGTTAATTTTGCTTTCCGAAGTGCGTTCCAGATGGTTCTAGCTATCCCATCGTGTCTCATGGGGAGGTAGTAGCTAGATGACATTCTTTCGCAGCTGGCAATGTATGTATGTATGTATGTATGTATGTATGTATGTATGTATGTATGTATGTATGTATGTATGTATGTATGTATGTATGTATGTATGTATGTATGTATGTATGTTCTTCTGGTTTTATAATTTCACAAAGTTTTACCAATATAGAGAGAGAGTCGGTTTCTAACATAGACACAAGACTCTCTCATTGGAATTTACACAACATCAACTAGGTAGATATATATGTATAGATATGGATGTTATTGTATGTGTGGATGTGTATGTTTTGAGTTGTATGTGTGCATGCTTTGTATCTGTACATGTGTATATGCAGTTATTAGATGCAACATTTTTGGAATGTTTTACATATTTTTACTGTTCCATTAATGGATTGTACTTGTAATTTCCTAACTAGTTGTGTTCTTTCTGTTCCTGTGAAGCCTAGCTTCTCAAGATTTGTATTGAGACAGTTACTAACATACCCCAGTGACCCAATAATCACAGGCATACATCTGAAGGTGTAATCAGGGTGGAGTATCTGCAGATTTCTCATCAGTTCTGCATAAATATTCTCCTTTTCACTAATCTTTGATATTATATTGGCATCTGCTGGGCAGCTAATTTCCACTACTGTGCATGCTTTCTTCTCCCTGTCCCATATCATAATATCTGGTCTGTTATGCCTGCATTTTATTGGGGTTTTTACTGGAACATTCCACCAGTACTCTTTCATATTATGTACATGGATGTCTTCCACATTGCTGTAGCTTTTAATGTGTTTATTATCGAGGCTATTTTTTCTACGAACTGCATTGAACAGTGTTTTGGCCACTACATCATGCCTCATAGGTAGATAGTACCGCGATGACATCTTTGGACAGCTGCTGATGACATGGGTGATATCCTCGATGTTAGTTCTGCAGAGTCTGCACTTGTTATCACATCTAGGTGTTTTGCCTGCACCCCTATCTCTTTTGTGGATCAGGTATTTCGTGTTAGTCTCCTGTTCTTGGATTGCAGTGTATGTATGTATGTATGTATGTATGTATGTATGTATGTATGTATGTATGTATGTATGTATGTATGTATGTATGTATGTATGCATGCATGCATGCATGCATGCATGTATGTATGTATGTATGTATGTATGTATGTATGTATGTATGTATGTATGTATGTATGTATGTATGTCGGGAGAGATGACCCCTTAGCCATTGTCAAGGCAGAATTCTAGAAGAAAGAAAACTCTGATATAACACCTGCAACCTTGATGGTATCCAATGATGTTGACTTGTTCTTCTTTTTGGTAAATATCATCTTGGTTAAGAGAGTGGGACTGGCTTTGTGCAGTGCCTTTGCTCACTATAAAAGCTTCACGGCACAGGCATTGCTTTATATCTGGAGATCTCTCTGCACTTGTTGTCACATGGTACCAAGATCCCAGCACTATGTGTCAATAATTGTCACAAGTGTAGTGTTTGTACCAGAGTTTTCAAGTCGCTGGCTGGACTAAAAGGTCACACTCGTTCATCGCATCGGTAGGGGTTCTCCTACATGGATATAAAGTAGTAGCCGTACTCGAAAACGAGTTGGCAGCCACTATGTATGTATTTTATTGTGTGTGTGTGTGTATGTATGTGTATATATGTATGTATTTAGGTATGTATGTATAAATACGCATATATATTTTTTATACAGTGTTAATGTTACGCCTGTGGTCTTCAGTTATTATCAGTATTAAATACCGAAAGCTTTCATTTAGTTTTTATCACTCAGTTATTATCCTTTTGATTATATGTAAATAATAAGTGTTTTTTCATATAAGAAAACTGTCTTTTAGATTGCATATAACAGCATTGTTATTATATCGCATGTAATAAAACTATCATTTATATTGTGTATAATAAATCTTTAGCGAGAGTGTTGGGTTTATAATCGATTCTTTTTACCCTGAAATAAATATTTTCATCCCCACTTAATATTATTAATTACTTCACTTACAACATTTCATATATGTATTTCAAATGTCTCATTTACTTAGGGCGTCTTGCCATTGAGTGTTTAGATTAAATCGACCAAAAGACCGATTTTTGATTATAACATAAAATGACAAGATGATTATCGCTCCCCATCAAACAAGTTCTATTGTGTAACATGATATTGTATGGTATAATGATGTGTAACACAATAATACATAATGTGATATTTTCCTAGCGGCTCTGTTTAATTTTGCTTCTCATATATGTCAGTGTATGATAATATATATATATCACCCCCTCTCTCTCTCTCTCTCTCTCTCTCTCTCTCTCTCTCTCTCTCTCTCTCTCTCTCTCTCTCTCTCTCTACACACACACATATAATATCTATATATAATATGTGTATATATATGTATGTATATATATATATATATATAAAGAATGAATAATAACAGGTAGACATCATAAACAGGTAATTTATTCCGTGTGCTTACAAGTGTTTCCACGGTGGTACTGCAGCCTAGTTATGCTACGTGCAAATTCACAAGTACTTGCAGAACTCAAATATCCAATGCTGTGACCACTGTTTCCTCAGAGCAGAACCATTACTACATCTTGGATAATCCTACACCTAATATATATATATATATATTGAAAATTGCAAACTCGACTGTCACCACATATCATGAACCTGAAGATTGCGAAAGCATGAAAGTACTTGTTCAATTAACACTTAGAATTTAATATTCTATCATACTATTTCATTATAATACCATTATATATATTTTAAAGGATTGTAAATAAAACGAGTAAATCAGACAAAGTTGGAATTCCTCTTATTAATATAATCTTCTATACACAATCATACACACCCGTGTATATTTACCTATCTATATCTATATATATATATATATATATATATATATATATATATATATATATATATATATATATGGTTTTAGAAACCACTACAATGCGATTTAAAAAAATTAAATCCTATTTAGTTCCACCATCAACTATAGACAAGTGTTGCGCGATGCTAATTGATTAATAGAACAACAACCTACGCATGTCGCAATTCCCGCATCTCCGTATACCCCAACAGATTAGATATATGCTCAATCTCCATTTTCTTTTACTAAAGGCTTTTTAAAGACGAAATATTGTAATATAAAGTAAAATTCTTATCCGTTGTTCTTGTTTTACTTTTGCAGTCGTATATTTCCAATTTGCATTGTAGTAGCTTTCTAAATATAAGACTGACGCTATTTTACAATGCTTCGTATAAATTACTCTGTCACCACATTAAGCATTATAAGGTTGATTACGGCTATTATCGTTATCATTATAAGCGTGATAAGGGTGGTGGATTGGCAGTATTGGTAGAGCGTCGGCCAACATGCTTTGTGACTTGAAGTTACGGCCCTTTACATTCTGAGTTCAAATCCCGCCGAGGTTAGCTTTGCCATTCATCCTTACAGGGTTGATAAAATAAAGTAATAATCACGCACAGGGTTCGATTTAATCGACTTTCCCCTCCCTCCAAATTACTGGCCTTGTGCCTAATCAGAAACCATTATAAGTGTGATAAGAGTGGTGGATTGGCAGTATCGGTAGAGCGCCGGCCAACATGCTTTGTGGTATGAAGTTGTGGCTCTTTACGTTCTGAGTTCAAATCCTTCCGAGGTTATTTTTGCCTTTCATCGTTACAGGGTCGATAAAATAAAGTACCAGTAATGCACGTCCCCCAAATGCTGGCCTTGTACCTATAGTAGAAACCATTATCATTTATTTGTGAATAAAGATAGGCTTATTAGTTATTTTGGGGTGGTGTAATTTATATACATATGGCAAACTACTTAACTCTGACGAAACAATTCTGGAATTGCTGGAGAAGACTGAAGCTGTTCTCTTTGGTGTGATGCAATATAAGTGATACCACACTGTGTAGTGATGTATTACTGCTGATTACGCAGTACAAGTTTCCAGAATTAAAAACAAACATCCATAAACAGTTCACCTCCGCATATCTTTGTCAGACATATCTGAAATACCCATTGACATAGTATTCAGTTTTTTTCTCCCTCGTCAATGAGAAAGTATTTACAAGAAAACACGGAAACTGCCAAGATTCCACCACTCTACCTTGCTAAGATGATGGACTATTAATTTACAATTTAAGCGGCATTAAGTTACGTGGTGTTCCACTCTGAGTTCAAATCCTGTTGCTGGTCGATTTGACCTTTCATCTTTTCGGGGTCGAAAGTCCAAGTCCAATTCAAGTACTGGTGTTCAGAGTTATCGACTATGCTTTCACCTCAAATTTATTGCCCGGTTACTGTGATAGAAATTGATATTTTACAATCGAATGTATTCTTAGAAGTAGAGATATGATTTCGGCTAGTGAAAAGTGTACTACGGTTTCAATCCTTTGTAGAAACCATTTAATTTTCATTACACCGCTAATAACGTTTGGATAATATATATTTCACATTTCCTATACCTACCCTCATAAAATATCACTATTTCTGTCATAGTTAAAGAGAAACCAATATCATTTGCTAAATAATTTCTTCATTCCGAGGTCAATAAAATATAGTACATGTCGAGTACAGGATGGACCTGATTGACTATAGCTTTCCCCAAATCTGTAGTTTTGTGCCAATCTAAAAGATAAATAATGTTCTAACACTGGTGGACCTGTCAACTTCTAAATACCCAAATGAGGAGTACCATGAAAAAAAGTGCCCCCAAACGGGGAGAAATGAGACAAAATGGGGATATTTTACATAATTGTTTCTACGTTAGGCACAAGGCCAGCAATTACCCAGTGTATTAGTGGTACTTTATTTTATCGACCCCGTAAGCATGAAAGGCAAAGTTAACCTCGGCGGGATTTGAACTCAGATATTTTACATAATGAAAGCTATACCTATTTTCACAAGAGAAGCAACCTCTCACCCACCCCAAAGTGGGTGGGAGATCTCCCCGTCCAATGGTGAGAGTTGACAGGTCTGCACTGGCATAGTCGGCGAATTGGCAGAGTTATAAGAATGTCGGATACGATACTTTGCGGTATTCGTTCCGGCTTTCTGCCCTCTGAGTTCAAAACCCGTAAAGGTTAACGTTGCCGTCCATCCTTTCGAGGTCAGTGAAAAAGTACTGTTTGAGTACTGGGGTCGATTCTTCCTCTATATCTCTTTCTCAATTCTTCTCAATCACACTCTTTCTCCTCTGGAAGAAATCGAGTGTGTTCAGATCTGGAGACAGGATGGGTTCCGCCAAGTTTAAAATGTCTCTATGGTTTTCCTACAACTCCATCAGCAGTTGCAGGTACATACATATAATTGTTTCTACTTTTGGCACAAGGCCAGCAATCAACCAGTGTATTACTGGTACTTTATTTTATCGACCCCGTAAGGATGAAAGGCAAAGTTAACCTCGGCGGGATTTGAACTTAGAATGGCAAGGGCCGTAACTCTATGCGTCAAAGCATGGCGTCCGACCCTCTACTGATACTGCCAATCCACCTGGCACAAGGTCACACATTTTGGGAGAGAGTAGATTCAATTAAACTCAGTGTAAAGTATTATTTGACTACCTGTTAAAGATTTATTTTTTTTCTCAAGTTTCGGCGAAAGATAAATACGACTTTAGTGGGCCTTGTGCTCAAAACGTAAAGGGAAGCAACTAAGTATCATAAGGGATTTTCTCTGGTATTCGCATAGATTCTAATATTCACCTCCCTGAATATTCCTAGCAAACACAGTTAAGCCTGTGAGTAACAGCTGAACTCCCGCTGATTCAAGGTAGTGACTAGGTTTCTGTTGAAGTTATTTCACTTCATTCGGACCACGAAGCTCTTGGAGAAAGTTTGAAGGCTAATTAAAGGAAATTACTATATAAATATTGTAAAAGATGATGTGAGGACTATGGACTTCCTATATACAGAGTCCACAGTTCACTTTCGATTTCCGAAAGGAGTAATTTTAATGTATTTACACTGTTTCATTTCCTAGAAAATGGGATGCATACCATAACAGACTCTCTACAAAACTATATAACCTTCAGTCTAGTCAAAAGAAATCATATTTATGAGTCTCTAAATTAGGAACATTGATAAAAATCTTTGGGGGAGGACATCGTCAAGACCCTCCAATAACTAAATACTGTAATATATATGTCTGACGCTCTAGCAGTTCTGCTAATCCATAGCTCTCAGGAATAATACTTATTTAAGATTTTAGTCGAACTGATTTCGATGTTTTTACGAAGCCATACAACATAAATAGTATATCTCCCATTACGTGACACAAATCAAATATATCTAACAACACTTATGAATGTAGTTTACTTGTGTATCTCGAGTTGCATTTCTTTGCGTCAAAAGCTCATTTGGTTATTCGATAGAGACCGATAAAATAAATATATTGATCTATGTACTGGGGCCGCTGTAATCAACTAAATCTTTAAGACGGTGCCCAAGTATGATTGCAGTCGAACGACAAATCAATAAAAGAATCCAAAATCCTGTGTTCAAATCACAATTATATGAAGTGATCACCAGTAATACACTTGGCTTCTTGTAGCCAACTATACATCTGTGGCAATTGGCCTTATGCCCATTGCAATGATATCGATATTGCGCACTGATAAATCTTGATAGTAATTATCTGAAGTATGATATAAATCTTGTCAAATTTCCAATTTTGCAAATATTTCTGACGTTCATATAAATAGAAAAAAAAACTCTAAAGTCACTGACTACGTACGATGTGTGGAACTATTGCGCAAATGTTTGATAGTTCTTATCTCATCACCGACAAAGAGTTGTCTCCATGATCAATGTATTTTACTTCACTGGTTCAGTAGAACTTATTAGACACATTTTACTTCCTATACGCACCAGGAAAACTGCACATCCAAAAGGTGTTTAATACGCTTATGATGCTGAGTTCAAGAACCATGAACTCCAAGACGTCTTATATTCGATAAGAACCTTTCGTTGAATGTATCCCCAGAGAAGCCTTCAAATCTATAAGCGTTCACGAAGAAAAGAAAGATTGACAGATAGACAGAAAAAAAAATCGCAACATAAATAATTGATAAAATAGACTGTAGAATAAAATAGACTGTAGACTAAAATAGATTGGTTAGTGATAACGCATTTAATGAAATGAACATTAAATACGTTATTAGAAATACTTATATCGCGAGGAAAATATATTGGCTTAACGACAAATATTATATTCCCTTCGGCAAAAACAGGAGACATGATCGAACATATTTCGGTCTTAGATCGTCTCAACGAAAAATAAACTCCACTATATTAGCCTAAGTAGTTACTATGTAAATGTATAATATCAGACGGATTGGCGTGAAAAATTAGCATATTACTCTTTTACCTTTTTACCTGTTCCAGCTATCCGGCTGAGGCCATGCTGTTGCACTGCCCTTGTTGCTACACGTTCTATCTCCAGCCGGTGTTGGCTGGCCATTGATGTAGGAGGGATTTCCTTGCTGTTGCACTTAGGTTACCTTCATTCCGTGCTGTGGGCTCATCTGGGATCCTGGATAGCAGAGTGTCAAGATGTTTCTTGAAAACATCCACGTCCACACCATGTAGATCTCTCAATCTTCTTGGCAGCTTATTAAAGAGTCGAGGGCCTTTGAACTCCAGGCTATTGCAATATCTGCTCCTTACTCTAGATGTGAAAGATGGGATCTTTGGCACCATACAGTGACGTCCTGTTAGAGGGTTGATCCAGCTCTCAATACCAAAGTTTGGTGCTAGTCCTTCCAGGATCTTCCATATGTATATCACTGCGTACCTCCCTCGTCTTCGTTCCAAGGAATAGAGTTTCAGTTCTTTTAACCTATCCCAGTAGCTCATCTCCTTCAGCAATCCTCTTGGTGTAGCTTCATTGGATTGCTACAGGCTTCGTGGTTAATTTGACATTATGGGGGGACCACAGCTGGGAGCAATAGTAGTGTTGGCTTAGGACAAATGTCCTCCATAGTACCAACATGGTTTCTCGGTTTCTTGTATTAAAAGTCCTCAAGATCCAACTAGCAAGTCATCTGCACATTGTCGCCATTTTCATGATGTGTGAATGAAACGATGCATCGTCGCTCATGTACAGATCGATTTCGACACGAAAATTTCGATCCCTCCTGGTCCGATGTAACTTTGTTGTACTGTACTTGTGTTAGCAGGTTGATATTGTAGGGCTTGAAATTTTCCAGTATTAAATTGGCATGTCTGAAATAGCCACCAAAAACAGTAGAGGTCTCAAGACCGTGCCTTTTAAGAAGTCATGCAGCCACTCATCTACTTTTCCAGTTATGTCGAATCTGTCTAGTTTGTGACATATCATTCCTTGGTCGACCTTGTCAAAGGCCTTCACAAAGTCATGATATATCACGTCCACATTTGAGCTGTTCAACAGTTGTTTCGGTACCCAGTCGTAGTGTTGTAAAAATTGTGTAAGGCAGCTTCTTCCCGAGCGAAAGGTATGCTGGGTATTAGTTAAGCGGTTATTTTCCTCGAGGAACGTGATCAGTTTCTTTCTGAGGATTCTCTCTTACTGATATGTGAAGTCAGGGAGATTGGCCTGTAGTTTTTATCCTCTGTTCTGCTTACTCCTTCATGGATAGAAGCCTTCTTTTAGCTCTCTGGGTAGTTTACCGCCATAACTTCTGAACAGGATCGTCAGTGATCTTGCTAAGGCACGCTCGCACGTTTTAGGAGGATTGCTATCAATACTTCAAGCCCAGCAGCAGTGTTTGCTTTCATTTCTTCTATGGCTGATATTACATCTTCCTCCGTTATATCTATGTGGTTGATGGTCTCCATTTCTCCGTGTAGTGCTGTGGCATCAAAGTATTCCCCTGGCTTTGTTATTTGCATGTGCCTCATTGGGGATGTGAAAACACTTTTGCATTGTTCATTCAGTATATCACTTACCTACCGAGGATTCTCGGTCAATGAACCATTTTTATGGAAAAGTGGCCCAATCTTGCTGCGCACGTGTAAAAGTCAAAGAACAGATTTAGTTTGACTAAATCTGTGATAAAATATTGATTGTTAAACAAAATATTTTTATCGTTAAGTTTCTATTTTAGAAATGTCATCTTTGTTAAAAATATTTCTATTGCAGCGGCAAGGGTGTTGGCAGTGTCGGTAGGGTAGCAGACAAAATAAACTTAGAGTATTTAATTACGTACCTTTACGTTGAAATCCTACGAAGACCGAGTTTGCCTTTCATCCTCCTGGGTTAGATAAAACCAAGCACCAGTTATAAATACACTAAAGCCGATGTTATTGAATATACTTCCCTCAAATCTGTGACATGGTCCCGATGTCAGAAATCATTAATACGTCTATCAAATGCTTCTTTAAAGCACTACACGTGGTGCCATGTTCTGTGTTCATCTTGTGCTTCAGATTGCATTTCAGCTCTCTCTGGATAGTAGCACCTCATAAGGAAATGGTAGAATGCTTACAGTATTGGGGTCAAAAGAAATGATAATTTTTGTTTAGCATCATGGCTGCCATGATCATGCAGACTGATAATCAAAGGCATTCTTTTTTACAAGTAAAGTGTATATATCAATTTCTATATTCTAATAAATTAGTGTGATTTGAGAAACAATAATAATAGGGTATTACTCCTACTATGATTACGACCATGTCGACTACTACCACTAACAACAACAACAATAATAATAATAAAAGTGATGTTGATGGTGATGATTACTAGAAAATGCTATTTTCATCATTTCTAAAAATAGCAAAACAATTAATGCTTTGGATAGGGTCAAAAAGTAGTCGTTAGACATGCTCAACCAACCGTGACGCCTAAACCAATCAGCTTTAGTAATCCCGTGAAACTACACATCGATTGGTCGAAATACAGTTTGCAGAATCTAGCATTCTGTAGCCGCTTTTCACTGTATATAAGGCACAAAATTTACCCATCTCATTACAGTTGAAAATTGCAAACTTGACTGTCACCACAGAATATGAACCTGAAGATTGCGAAAGCATGAAAGTACTTGTTCAATTAACACCTAACATTTAATATTCTACCATACTATTTCATTCTAATACCATTATAAATTTTAAAGGATTGTAAATAAAACGAGTAAATCAGACAGTTGGAATTCCTTTTATTAATATAATCTTCTATACACAATCATACACACCCGTATATATATATATATATAGTTTGCATATATAGTTTGCATATATAATTTGTGTGTATATATATATATATATATATATATATATATATATATATATATATATATATATATATATATCATGTTGGTGAGGCTATATAACCCATTGCTGGGGTGGATGGTCATGACTCTGTAGAGTTCATCAGCCCTTTGACAGCTCTTGTGAGTACAGCTACACCCCATAGAGAGGTTAAACTCCACGACAATAACACATGCGATCCTTGTAGCTGTCCTGTTATCTTGTCTTGGCTTGTCACTGGATACATAGCTGTGGGCATGGTGTGGGTGCTATGTGCGTAACACAAGCACGTAGCATTGCATCTTTATGTGCAGATATTTCTTCACAAGTCACACAGCGGTTGAGGAATGGCAACGTGCGTAGACTCGACCAGTTAGAAGCATATAGTCACTAATCTACATGTGAGCTGCTCGGGTCTTATCCTAACGTCGCTGCACTGTTAACATGAACAGCAACATGCTTCGGCGGAATCTTGAGCGCTTGAGCAGCCCTTTTTGAGGACGCACAGCTCACCCGTACCACATGGGAAGGGGATAGAAATAGTGACCTAAACAAAGATTGTTCAGCCATCAAACTGTTCAGCAGCCTGCAGTTGGCGGTGGTTCATAATGGTTTCTGATTTAGGCACAAGGCCAACAATCTTTTGGGAAAGGGAAAGTCGATTAAATCGATCCGAGTGTATTACTGTTACTTTATTTTATCGACACCGTAAGGCAAAGCTAACCTCAGCGGGATTTGAACTCAGAACGTAAAAGGTCATAACTCTATGTCGCTAAGCATGTTGTTCGGCGCGCTACTGATTCTAGTTCATAATAGCAGGGAATTCGTTGAAGAGACGTCCGTCTACTGTTAAGAAGTAGCTGTTATCACACTCAGACACACCCACATCTAAATACATCGACAAATAGCAACCAAGTTTCTTTTTGATTTTGAAATACGCTTCGAAGAAGAAATATGATTTTCAGTAGAAACGTTAGTGAATATTTGTGAAAGTAAATCATGATACTGCCAACTATAACACTGTTGCTAAATAAAATATAGTATTCAGTAGAAAGTACAAAGAACTTTCAAACAGTTTATCACACGTCAGACAGAGCATAGATATAAAGATGATTGATAAAGAAGGGCGTTTTCAGTTTAGATATAATCGCCCAGGATGTAGTTACTATGATAACTACCACCATTACAACCACCGTCTCACACTACTACTACTACTACTACTACTACTACTACTACTACTACTACTACTACTACTACTACTACTGCTACTGCTGCTACTACTACTACTACTACTACTGTAAAATCAAAATAGATATTATTAACTATGTCTTAATTCTTTACGCTCAACTTCTCTTATCAAACAATGAACGTATGTATGTCTCCTTGGATTGACCTAACGAATAATGAAAGAAGAAAGCCTAATAATGTTTACTTAACAAACCTAATATAACTGGAATTTAGAATTCATTAGAAAGTGAATGATAAAGATTGAATCGATTATGTATGGAGATAAACGGCTTCGTTCATTTAATTAGAATATAATGTATGCATATATATATATATATATATATATATAATACACACACACAAACAGATACACACACATATATATATATATATAACGGATGAGACACATCTGACATTCTTTCCCTCATATTTGTTTGATGATTCCAAAACACAACACAATACAACGCCCTGTCCGCCGGGGCTGTGGGTGGGCCCCATCGCGTACCATTACATTAGTTAAATACCATTCTTTCATCTCAAACCAGAAAAAAAAAAAAAAAAATACAACGCAACGCAGGTTTTCAAATTCTCTTTAGAATAACAAAAGAGAAAACAGAACAATACAAAACGTTTTATCAAATTCATCTTGAACTGATGAATTAATTTGTAAAGAAAGCCTATCACAGTAAGATGGCTGCCATGAGTTAAATAAACATGGCAGAACAATATTAGAACGTTGCCTCAGGCGTGGGAATGAGTTTTAAAGATTAGTTAGCAA
>OZ024743.1:145574911-145577411 GCA_964016885.1 Eledone cirrhosa | reverse complement strand
TGTGAATATAGACATAGAATATTCGAAAATATTCTGTATGTTTATAATAAACATTTTGAAGACCTAATCGCTATAGAATAGAATACGTCACGTATTACAATTAGATTCTCGATAAAAGCAAGGGAAGTAATCTACGCGTTTCATTCTCGTTAGAAATCATCAGGACTACATATCCAGTGCTTTTATCGAGAATGACACAGCTAGAGACTTATAGAATACTTAGCTGTGTACAGGAACTGGTTTGAAAGAGCGGTTGCCGGTCCGGCAGAAATTAGAAATTGGAATAAATGCTCTGAAATAGCGATATATATGTGAATATAGACATAGAATATTCGAAAATATTCTGTATGTTTATAATAAACATTTTGAAGACCTAATCGCTATAGAATAGAATACGTCACGTATTACAATTAGATTCTCGATAAAAGCAAGGGAAGTAATCTACGCGTTTCATTCTCGTTAGAAATCATCAGGACTACATATCCAGTGCTTTTATCGAGAATGACACAGCTAGAGACTTATAGAATACTTAGCTGTGTACAGGAACTGGTTTGAAAGAGCGGTTGCCGGTCCGGCAGAAATTAGAAATTGGAATAAATGCTCTGAAATAGCGATATATATGTGAATATAGACATAGAATATTCGAAAATATTCTGTATGTTTATAATAAACATTTTGAAGACCTAATCGCTATAGAATAGAATACGTCACGTATTACAATTAGATTCTCGATAAAAGCAAGGGAAGTAATCTACGCGTTTCATTCTCGTTAGAAATCATCAGGACTACATATCCAGTGCTTTTATCGAGAATGACACAGCTAGAGACTTATAGAATACTTAGCTGTGTACAGGAACTGGTTTGAAAGAGCGGTTGCCGGTCCGGCAGAAATTAGAAATTGGAATAAATGCTCTGAAATAGCGATATATATGTGAATATAGACATAGAATATTCGAAAATATTCTGTATGTTTATAATAAACATTTTGAAGACCTAATCGCTATAGAATAGAATACGTCACGTATTACAATTAGATTCTCGATAAAAGCAAGGGAAGTAATCTACGCGTTTCATTCTCGTTAGAAATCATCAGGACTACATATCCAGTGCTTTTATCGAGAATGACACAGCTAGAGACTTATAGAATACTTAGCTGTGTACAGGAACTGGTTTGAAAGAGCGGTTGCCGGTCCGGCAGAAATTAGAAATTGGAATAAATGCTCTGAAATAGCGATATATATGTGAATATAGACATAGAATATTCGAAAATATTCTGTATGTTTATAATAAACATTTTGAAGACCTAATCGCTATAGAATAGAATACGTCACGTATTACAATTAGATTCTCGATAAAAGCAAGGGAAGTAATCTACGCGTTTCATTCTCGTTAGAAATCATCAGGACTACATATCCAGTGCTTTTATCGAGAATGACACAGCTAGAGACTTATAGAATACTTAGCTGTGTACAGGAACTGGTTTGAAAGAGCGGTTGCCGGTCCGGCAGAAATTAGAAATTGGAATAAATGCTCTGAAATAGCGATATATATGTGAATATAGACATAGAATATTCGAAAATATTCTGTATGTTTATAATAAACATTTTGAAGACCTAATCGCTATAGAATAGAATACGTCACGTATTACAATTAGATTCTCGATAAAAGCAAGGGAAGTAATCTACGCGTTTCATTCTCGTTAGAAATCATCAGGACTACATATCCAGTGCTTTTATCGAGAATGACACAGCTAGAGACTTATAGAATACTTAGCTGTGTACAGGAACTGGTTTGAAAGAGCGGTTGCCGGTCCGGCAGAAATTAGAAATTGGAATAAATGCTCTGACGTATTCTATTCTATAGCGATTAGGTCTTCAAAATGTTTATTATAAACATACAGAATATTTTCGAATATTCTATGTCTATATTCACATATATATCGCTATTTCAGAGCATTTATTCCAATTTCTAATTTCTGCCGGACCGGCAACCGCTCTTTCAAACCAGTTCCTGTACACAGCTAAGTATTCTATAAGTCTCTAGCTGTGTCATTCTCGATAAAAGCACTGGATATGTAGTCCTGATGATTTCTAACGAGAATGAAACGCGTAGATTACTTCCCTTGCTTTTATCGAGAATCTAATTGTAATACGTGACGTATTCTATTCTATAGCGATTAGGTCTTCAAAATGTTTATTATAAACATACAGAATATTTTCGAATATTCTATGTCTATATTCACATATATATCGCTATTTCAGAGCATTTATTCCAATTTCTAATTTCTGCCGGACCGGCAACCGCTCTTTCAAACCAGTTCCTGTACACAGCTAAGTATTCTATAAGTCTCTAGCTGTGTCATTCTCGATAAAAGCACTGGATATGTAGTCCTGATGATTTCTAACGAGAATGAAACGCGTAGATTACTTCCCTTGCTTTTATCGAGAATCTAATTGTAATACGTGACGTATTCTATTCTATAGCGATTAGGTCTTCAAAA
>OZ024743.1:145552411-145572411 GCA_964016885.1 Eledone cirrhosa | reverse complement strand
TATCCGTGTGAAGGAAAATGATATACGGAATATGAATATCTACTTTAATATATGTACCTTGATATACTTTCCGCGTGTTTTCCCGTTTAAACTACTGTGGTATACTTATATATTAAGGCATTGACATTTGAAAAAGTTTGTATTTATTTCTGATTGATCTCGTATGTCAAATCCTTGCTGGAATTATATATTCCTCTATGAAAAATGTTTTTTTATCGCCTATTTATTATAACCATTGGCTGGATTCTGGAGTTCCCTGGTAGTTAAAAAATTGTAACAATACTGACATGCTGAAAAATTAGAAATGCTCTTGCGTTGTTCCCTCTATTACTTACCTGCTGATGAAGACGACCTGTAAAATTCTATATGGATATTTCTGCTAGAAACATCGCCCATGTCTAGGCAAACGATATAGAGAAAATGTATTTTTATTTAAATTCACGTACCTTAATATATTTTCCATGTATCAGTCCCTTGAAGTTTTTCCTTTATACATTTATATATTATCACTATTACGACACAATTATTTCACCTCTTTAACAGAAACAGACCCCATAAAATTAAAAAAGTCTTTGGACAAATTCCTCCAAGAAATCCTGGATAAACAACATACAGCCGGATATGTCTCCGTAAACAATAACTTTCTACTTAAGTGAGCCAAGGTGTCCAAATCCTGATTTGAAAGACTTCGTCAGGTGGTGCTATTGAGTTAGCCAATACTGGCCGAAACCTATCAAAGTTATATATATATATATATATATATATTTATATAATAGTAATAATAATAATAATAATAATTGTTTCTACTTTAGGCACAAGGATAATAATAATAATAATAATAATTGTTTCTACTTTAGGCACAAGGCCAGCAATTACCCAGTGCATTACTGGTACTTTATTTTATCGACCCGTAAGGATGAAAGGCAAAGTCAACCTCGGCGGGATTTGAACTCATAATAATAATAATAATAATGATTTCTTTATTAACCACAAGGGTTTACATAAAGTAGACATTAAGGACAGTGCAGGACAATACAGGACGGTACAAATGAGCATTTCTGCGTGTAAAAAACAAAAACAGAGGATGTAACAAAAATAACAATGAAAAATTCCCCAATAGGGGGGAGACTTCGGAGGGACATTTGTGGAGAAAGCCCAGTAAAAGGCCACAATGACCCTGACCACCAAGGCAAGTGCCCTCTCCCAGTTTTCCACCTTTAATTTACAGATATATACTCAGAGTAAGCCCATTCACTCGGGCCATTCTTGCTTCTCTCACCCATCTTTCAACAAAATGCTGGGAAGAGAGCACTTCCCTCTCTACTCTGATTTTCCTTTTCAAATGAAATTTGAAAAAGTTAATCAGGGCATCACCGAAGAGGTAAGTGCTCGTCTTCAGCCCATACCAAACGTGTCCACCATACTATCCCTTTCGCCATGGCCATCAGACAGATAAAAACTTCCTTCCCTTCCCGTCTAAAGGAAGAGGGCGGGGCAATCCTCACGATGGACTCAGATGATAGCCGGATCCATCATACACGCGACAACAGGTCTTCGACATAAACCCAAAAGTCATCAATTTTCGGATACTGGACGAGTCCGTGCAGGACGGTTTCGTCGACGTGCGGGCATCTCGGACATGCCCGGCTGACGGCACCTCCATGTCTGCAGGGTTTATCTCGAACTGGCAAGGCTCCTCGGTAGCACTGCCAGGCCAGAGATTTCTGGAAGTTGTCCATAGGCCCCGGCCCGAAAGTTCTTCCGAAGAGATTGGCTAGTTGATTTTCGTCGACGCCTAGAGTTTCCCCAAGTACGTCGTCGCTCTTCCCCTCTACTAATCCTCTATAGAACGCCGAGGTGGAGTTTCCACCGATCACATTGCCCAATTGGTCGAGGGCTGTGAGCGCGTGAAGACATTCTAGTCTCCAGGCGCTCCCTCTTGGTCTTCGCTTGACCCAGGACTGCAACTCCGCCAAGGAAACGAGCTGGGGAAATACGTGTCTAGCAAACGGCGACCACACCTGATCACCGTCGAGGAAGAGGTGGAGATATCGTAGCCTGAGCGCGTGTCTGCGCATCATCAGCCACGGCTTGCCCAGCCCTCCACGTAGCGGGTGTTGACAATAGATGGACCGCCTGACCATCGGAGCGCGTCCCTTCCACAAAAGCGAAAGAGCAAACGCTCCAACGCAGTCAGGCGGGGCTTAGGACAAGGTACGACGGTCAGGCAGTAGCAGATGACAGACGCGATGTACGCGTTAGCCACCTCCGCTCGACCTTTCAGGGATAGCTTCCTCTCCGCCCATTTCTGGGTGAGAGAAGCCACCCTGCTCGTCACCTCGTCCCAGTTTTTATCCGTCTGGAGGTCCGGACCGAACCAGACCCCCTAGCAATTTAACCGGTCCGTCCGTCCAGCGTCCGACGACGCTGTTGGACGGCATGGACCTGCCTCTCCAGGTGCCGAGCTGCAAGCCCACTGACTTTTCCTGGTTGATCATTGCTCCTGTCACCGCTTCGTATTCTCTTAGTGTAGTGCCGATCGCCTCGATGTGTTTGGCGTTCGACACCACTACGGTGACATCGTCCGCATATGCTGACACGGATCTTCCGCATCCTAGTTCGCGCGGGACGCCGCTCAACGTCTCCAGTTTGTGCAGTAATGACTCGAGAGTCAATACGTACAAGAGGGACGAGAGGGGACATCCTTGGCGGACCGAGCGCATGATGTTGAACGGTTCCGAAAGGTGACCGTTCACTCTCACCACAGAGCAGATGTCGCTGTGCATGGCAGCGATCCAGCCTCTGAAGACGGGCCCAAAGCCAACCGCCCTCAGGACTGCCGCTAGGTAACGATGGTCGACCCTATCGAAAGCTTTTGACTGATCTAAATTGATCAAAGACCCACCCGTGCCAGGTTCCCTAGCTACCCTCTCTACGATGTATCGCATGAGGTGGAATATATCGTGGATGGATCTGTCGGGAATGGCGCATGTCTGCGCCTCTCCCACCAGACCACCAACGACAAGCGCCAACCTCTTTGATAGCACCTTGGCCAACATTTTGAACTCTGTGTTTAGCAGAGTTATGGGCCTGAAATTATCTATGTTATCCCCTTTGTTCGGATCCTTTCTCAGCAGCGCCACCGCTCCTCGGCTCACAGAGCTGGGAATTCTCCCGTTCTGTTACCAGTTGCAGTAGACGTCTGCCAAGAGGCCTCCGAACAAGTCTGGCATCTGTACGTACAGTTCATAGGGCAGACCATCCAAACCAGGCGATTTATCCCTTGTGCAGCCAGTCATTGCCTCCCGTACTTCAGCGGCTGTTATCGGCTTTTCGCAACACTCCGCCTCAGTGGCCGTGAGCCGCGGCAGTCCTTCGAGGTAGACACTAAAGTCCATCCCCCGACCCGGCCCACCGCTGCCCCCGAACAACTGAGCGAAGGGTCGCTGAAAAGCTTCACACATTTTCTCGGGATCGAGTAGCATGCGCCCGTCGTGGTCCACCAAAGACCGGATCGTGGCATTGTTGCCACGACGCGCCTCCGCCACTCGGGCCCATTGAACGGCTTTCGTCCCCTCGTGTCTGAGAGCACGCACCCTAGCACTGACAACGCAGCCTTCGTGCTTTGCATTGAAGAATTGGTCAAGGGCCAATTTCGCCGCAAGCACGTTGGTCGCGATGCCTTTGCTAAGCGCCTCGTCCAATTTTCTAACTAGTTCTCCCTCTGCTCTATTTTTCTCTATTGCTAAAGCCTTACTAAACCTAATGGACTCTATTCTAATCGCTCTTTTCAGAGCAAACCACCACTTGTTGTTGACGATGGCCCTCGTCAACGCCCGCTTAACTAGTTCGCTAATCCGGTCTCTGTAGGCCTTGCGCGCTGGTAAGGACGCGTTTAGCTTCCACTAGCCGGGTCCTCGTCTATGAAGCCTATCTAAGACAAGCACACAGATCACGAATTTGTGGTCCGTGTAACTGACTATCTTGAATTGTGGACAGCCTATGCTAGACCTATCTATTTCCCTACAAAATACTCTATCTAGATATGATCTGGATGACCCTATGTGATTTGTCCAAGTCCACATTGGCACATTCGGGAAATTCAATCGGTACCTGTCAGACAGTTCAAAACGCCTGAGCAGGTTGGTGTGGCTCTTGCACCCTCCTCCCCTATCCGATAATCCCACACAGTCCCAGCGTGCATCTAAGATCCCGTTCCAGTCGCCCACTAACACTAAAGAGCGGGACGTTCCAAGAAAGGTCTCGAGACGGCGGAAGAGATCAGGCCGCCCTGCTCCTGTCTGGGCATAGACAGCCACTAGCCTGAAAGCTTTCCTGTCTCCGCTGGTCACGTCCAGCACCACCAACTTACCTTCTGGGTCCAGGAAGATGGCCCGTATGGCGAGATCCAAACCTCTCCGAAAAAGCACAACAACTCCTCACCCCCGATCCAGGACGGCTGGGAGATGCGTACACATCGTAGCCACCGAAGATCGGTGCGAAGGCCCGTGCTTCGGAGATTCTGGTCTCGTTGATGGCCACTACATCTATGTTTAGTGACCTGAGATCGTTGAGCAGGTGGCCCTGCTTCCATGACGACCTCAAACCACGCGCATTTATGCTGCCTATTCTGAGTGAGGTCATGTTTAAAATGGAGTGGAAAAGATGGGAAAGACCACTTACCTTACTTTTCGTAGAGGAAGGATGGTTTCTCCATCTCTTTTCACTTGATCGTCTGGTGAAGGGACCGTTGAATCGTCCCTTCGGCTGGTCGTCGGCTCTTCTATGAGTATGTCCGAATATACTCTCCGGTTGAGAGTCCCTCCTAGGTCTCTGAAATCACCAACTGCGTTGGGGAATTTCGTTTTAATGTTTGTGTATTGTTTCTGCTATTTTTACAAGTCTTATGTTCGTTGGCGTTTTGATTGGTGCTGGTATTATGTAGTCGTGCTGTGAAATGTCTGTGTGTTCAATTATGTAAGTCATTAGTTTCTTGTTGTGTGTATTTATTGCCGTGCATTTGTTTTTCTGGGGGTGGGGTGTGGTTCTGCTATTTTCTTGTCGTTGTTGCTGGGTGTGTGTGTTTTGTTGTTGTGTTTGCGATGTTGGTGCTTGTGGTGGTGGTGTTGAAGGTGTTGTTGTTGTTGGCGGTGGGGTTGTCGCCGGTGGTGATGGTGTTGCTAGTGTGGGTGGTGATGGTGTTGGTGGTGTTGCTGCTGCGAGTCTCTTTGCAGTAGCCTTTACCCTTTTTTCATTTCTTTCCTCCCTTTTCGAAGGCGATGATGCGCTGCTTCTGCGTTTGTGCCTTCTTGCGACCTTTTGCCATCCCTCTCCCACCTCACACTCCATGTCTGATTCTGTGAGGTCGGGGAGGGGTACCAGCTCCACTCTTTCACTTGTTGTTGTTGGTGATGTTTGTAGTGGAGTCTCTGTTGCAGCTGCATTTGGTATTACTGTTGTTGTTGTTAATACTTCCACTGCTGCTGCTGTTCTTGATTTCCGTGGCGTGGGTATGGGTGCCACGGACCTATCGTTCCTGGTTGCCGCTTGTCCTGTTGCTGGTAGCCGTGGAGCCGGTTTCGGAAGGAGGGGGGTTTTCTCCTTTCTCAGGGTCTTCTCGTTGCAGAAGGCCCTGAGGTGAGTCTTCGATCCACAGCGAAAGCATTTCGGGCGTTTGCCCTCAACACTTATGGGCAGTTGAGTGCCGTTATCGAAGTCTATCACATCCGGGATAGCTTCGATGCACTCCTGGTTGGTTTGGATTAACATCTCAATGGAGGTGCCGACCCAATCTTCTCTTACTTTTTTCTGTACTTGCAGTACAGTTGTTTTGTCCTCGATTCCGACGAGGACAGACGTGGCCAGCCAGGAAGGGGCCACCATCCCGGGGGGGTGGGGGGTCAGTTTGACCCTCACAATTTTTTGCCCGCAGTAGGAGGGCACCAACACCATTTCCTCGCTCCTTAGGGTCACTAAGGATTGAGCCTTTGCCTCCTGGGGTGTGGCAAAAAGCACGTCTACGGTGGCATATTTCTTGCCTCGGGTGATATGCGTTTTCCACTGCCACACAGACCCTAAGGCCTTTTGTATTTGAGCCTCTGTGGCTCTTTCAACCCTACGGGATTTTGTGCTTACTGTACGGTACGTGACCGTACAGTGGTGTTGGGTTTCGAAAAATCTTTCGGCTGCCTTTCAGATTGCTCGGTGTCCGGTTTTCGTCACCATTTTCTTCGCTTCCTGTAATTCCTCATTTGTTATGAGGATGGTTTCCAGGTTCTTTGCGATACCTGCAAACGAGATTGGTTTTTCTTTGCTGTTGTTGTTGTTGTTGTTGTTGTTGTGGTTGTTGTTGTCGTCAGAGCTGCTGTTACTTTTGTTGTTGCTGCAGGTACTACGACTACTGCCACCGCAGCTGTTGCTGTGGTTGTTGTTGTTGTTGCTGCTGCTGTTGCTGTTGCTGCTAATGCTGTTGTTGTTTATGCTGCTGCTGATGCTGTTGCGGCTGCTACTGTTATTTTCCTTGTCACTGTTGCTGCTGCTGCTGTTATTACGGCTGCTACTACTATTATTCATGACGTCAGACGAATGAAAAGGGTTTTCGTATTTACCGCACACCTTTTTCGTCGTTGTCGTCGTCGTGGAGAAATATTCCATGTTTTTCACGTGATTTTGTAAACTATTTTGCTTTACTGGCGTCGCTTGCGAAAGAGAAGGGAAGGAGAGAGACACATTTAGAGAAGGGAGGGAGAGAGACAATCTTCTCTCTGCTGTAGTGACGATTGAGGAAGAAGAAGACGGAATGAGTGGGAGTGACCTATGAAAATTCTTTTTCGTAGCCATGTTTTTTTTGTTTAAAATAAATATTGGGCACAAAACCCCAATAAGCGGTTATTTAACCCCGAAGGGCCAAATAACGGGCAGAAAGACCCCTCTCACGAGGAGGAGGGTGTTTTTGTCTACAAGTTGGTTAAAATTTTAAACAATTTACAATTGTTATAGCGGTCAAAATTTACAATACCTTACAGAGCCGAGCCTCCGTCAACCATGGCATTCAATAATAATAATAATAATAATAATAATAATAATAATAAATGCTCATAACAAGGTGTTAGCCATAAATTCCTTGGCAGTTCCAGTTGTCATTTATAGCTTCGGTGTGTTGAACTGGAATATGAGTGAAATGAAAAGAATCGTCACCAAAATCCATAAGTTACTGACTTGTAATAGGATGCACCCCCTTAAAGCAGATGTGGAATCGGCTTTACATTCCTAGAACTAAAGGAGGCAGTGGCCTGATCCAATTTGAACTTACCTACAAGACCACCACTATTGGACTGGCTAAATACCTTGAAACAACAAACGACTGTATGCTGAAGCTTGTTGAAAAACATGAGAGAAGTAAGAAGCTTCATTCTATCTTGAATGAGAGCAAAAAATAAGCTACTGATCTCATGCTTGATACCCAGGTTGGACAGACTAAGGAAACTGTTGCAACTAATGCTGCCAAGCACATAACATTTATGGCAAAAGAGCAATTAGCATCAAAGTGGGAGCAAGAAACCTCTGCATGGCAAATATGTGGCTAATAGCAAACAAGCTGATGTTGACTAAAAACACACCCATCAGTGGCTATGTAGCTCAGGGCTAAGAGCAGAGAGCGAAGGCTTCATCTTAGCTGCCCAAGATCAAAGCTTACTGACACAGAATTACCAGGCCAATGTGATGAGAAATGGAGTAAATCCAAAGTGCCGATTCTGCAATGTTGAGGTTGAAACGGTGGACCACTTAGTTTCTGGATGTAAATGTTTAGCCCCAGTATAGTACAAATATAGATATGACAGAGTTGGCCAATATCTATACTGGGTAATATGTCTGCATTATAAAATTAAAGCTGTTGACAAGTGGTACAATCATCATCCTGATGCTGTAACTGAAGGAGAAAAAGTAACAATTCTTTGGGACTTTCCTGTACATACTGACTGGACCATAAAAGCTAATGGACCAGATATTATTGTAAAAGATCAACATAGCAAGATCTGTTTATTGATTGATATGAGCATCCCATGTGATCACAATGTCGCGGCAAAAGAATTTGACAAGCTAAGAAAATATAAAGATCTGCTTATTGAAACCGAAAAAATGTGGCACCACAAGGCTGTTACAATACCAGTGATTGTGGGAGGACTGGGAATGATCAAGAAAGGAACAGAACAGTATTTGAGGACGATTCCTAGTTTACCCTCTCTGCAAGAGGTGCAAAAAATTGTTTTGACTGGTACTGCACACGTATTGAGAAAAGCACTATCTCTATGAGAAAGTGTGTGTGTGTGTCAGTAGAGCACTTTCTTTGTAAGAATGATAAGCTGTAAATTATATTCAATGTGGTGTATTAACTGGCTTACCAATATATACAGTGAATTTATTTGCTCTAGGTGCCAGGAAGACACTCCGCATATATCAGAAACAATACTGAAGGAAAAGGAAAAACAATAATAATAATTGTTTCTACTTTAGGCACAAGGCCAGCAATTACCCAGTGCATTACTGGTACTTTATTTTATCGACCCTATAAGGATGAAAGGCAAAGTTAACCTCGGCGGGATTTGAACTCAGAATGGCAAGGGCCGTAACTCTATGCGGCAAGGCATGACGTCCAACCCTCTACCGATATTGCCAATCCACCGCCCTAATAATAATTGTTTCTACTTTAGGCACAAGGCCAGCAATTACCAGTACATTACTGGTACTTTATTTTATCGACCCTGTAAGGATGAAAGACAAAGTTAACCTCGGCGGGATTTGAACTCAGAACGTAAAGGGCCATAATTCTCTGCTGCAAAGCATGGCGTCTGACGCTCTACCGATACTGCCACTACTTAGCAGGAACAACACAGTACAAAGAAAAACTAAATTGAAAATGTATACTGAGCTATTTAAATGCAAGTCTATTTAGTATTTATAACACTTTAGAACGGTGTGTGTTATAGATATTTATACATACAGCCAAACCAAAATCTAAAAGGAATAAGATAGTATTGTTAAATCTCATTGATATCTGGGAAAGCAATATCAGATTTAGAGAATAGGAATATCTTAAACTCTTAGAATAGCATCAATGCTACAACAATAATAATAATAATATATATGTATATATATATATATATATATATATATATATATATATATATATATATATATATATATATATATATATATATATATATATATATATATATATATATACATATACATATACATATATATATATATATATATATATATATATATATATATATATATATATATTCATTAGTTAAGCAAAACAAGACCACAAAATTCACAAGGAAGACATTATTAAAAGATTGTCAACATATTTTAGTTTGATGTAAGGAATGTAGAGAATAATAATAATAATATTATTATTAATAATAATAATGTCCGTTTACAATTGTTTCGCTACTCCATATAATATTTCTGGATCAGATGACTATATATCATAATTGATCTGGTTCAGTTGAAAATAATTAACATATTTAAAAAACAGAGCGGCTCATCGGAACTTCAAAGGAATATAAATTAAAATAATGAGAGAATGTTACATAATATAATGTTCCATATATTGGTTTTTCACTATGGTGTCTTGGTTGCATCAGTTGTCAGCCATAATCAAGCAGTATTCATCTGTCGAGGCTGCATTGTGTGAGATCTATGGGTAACAAGATGGCTGCCAAAGGACATATTTACCTTACTAATTAGAGGGTAGTTTCAGGGGAAGTAACTCCTCGAGAGATTAGAAATTGTGGGTAGTTTATAGTTAAGTGCTAATTTTTAAATTTTTAAATTGAGAGACAATGTAGGGGAGGTAACTTATAATTATCTAAGTTAGTCATAGCTATTTAACTTAGCTACAAGTAAAAATGCGGCTAGATGACTAAGTTGGGTCAAATATTCTATTGGCGAAGGAATTAGCCCTTCGATGTTGACAGCTAATAGTTACCTCCGTTCTATCGTTAATCGGTAGAGGTCGTGATAGAGTTATGTAATATGCTTCTGTAATACAGAGATGACAAGATTTTCTTCGTCCATTGAACGGTTGGGCCCTAGCCACGATATCCCATTTTAGTGAGTGTTGAACGTTGCTTAATGTAAGATTTTTAATGGGCCTAGCTAGCGATGTCGAACATCTGTTGCTAGGGTCTCGGAAGGAAAAAGAGTGCGCGTTATAGCGTACCTTAAAAGGGTTAGAGGTAGACCCGATATAAGAGCTGGTATTCGAAGCAGTTTTAACCGTGCACCTATAGACTATGTTGGGTGTCAGGCAGTGTCCATTTAATGGGCATGCATTAGGGTAACGGCAGTTGCAGTTGCTTCTGTGGTTAGTGAGAGTAGGGTAGTTTACCTAAGCGGTAGGTCAGTGCTAGAAGGATTAGATGGGGGAGGTGTGCTACTAGAGTAATTATTGGTGTAGTGCCGTGGTGTATTTGATAGGGGTGGTGGTACCGCGGTGTGGGAGTTATACTGTCTTAGTTTATGATGGTTACTGAATGCGATGTGGCTAGCTAGGTTAGGTGTTGTGGAGAATGAGATTTTAATGTTATTTTTATTAAAGAGTTTGTAATATCTATGTTAATTATTTTCAACTGAACCAGATCAATTATGATATATAGTCATCTGATCCAGAAATATTATATGGAGTAGCGAAACAATTGTAAACGGACATTATTATTATTAATAATATTATTATTCTTATTCTCTACATTCCTTACATCAAACTAAAATATGTTGACAATCTTTTAATAATGTCTTCCTTGTGAATTTTGTGGTCTTGTTTTGCTTAACTAATGAATATTTCCAGCTCTGCGCACCTAACTTCTGCATGAACCCAGCCACCTTGCTGCTTTCTACTGCATATTGCACATTGAGCACATGCCTTTACGCTTTGGCTTCTAACTAATTCACCAATCTCTCCTCTCATATCTCCTCTCCTATCTCCATCTCTCTCTTTAAGATTGGTTACTCTTGAACTGTGTGTATATATATATATATATATATATATATATATATATATATATATATATATATATTTCGTTTCTGACCCTCCCAAAGTATAACAATATATATAGGAAAATGTTTAACCCCGATGGCAGAGCTCAAGCCGTTTCGACAGCTATTTCTGGAGTTCAGAAATAGCCGTCGAAATGGCTTGAGCTCTGCTGTCGCGGTTAAACATTTTCCTATTACCCACTCTACTATCCTAAGTATTGAGTACTCTGGTACATTATGGTCCATCTGGTTCCTTACCACACTTCCTTCGTTATATATATATATATTTTTGAAGCTCGAATTTTCGAACTTACGAAAGTGCCGAGGAAATAATTTTATAAGAAGATATAGGAAGCCCAGGCACAGAAATTCACTGCAATTATAGTTAGTTGCTATAAAATAGCTTATAAAAATATATATCTTAAATGGCTTCATTTATTATATTGTAATTGCCGTGACATCGATCGTGTTTATTCCTGCTGCTGCTAATTCTAGTACTGTGACTTCTCAGGCTTCTGTTTTTTGCTGATCTCCCGACCTTTGTGTTCTTTACCAAACTCGTTTGATAAGTGTTAATTATAAATGTTTCTGTTTTCTACTCTGAATCCTTGCCTTTAATCTCTATTGCTCTTATGTTCATATATCTTATTCTTATTATAGATTGTACATGCTGCATGAAATGTCAATGTTACCTTTCTTTTTCGTGGCGTGCGAGGGCGTGTGTGAGTGTGTATTTTCATGCTTGCTTCTGCGTGTGTGTGTTTTGTATGGATTATTTACTGAAGGGACTGAAATGTGTTCATAATAATTTACAGATTTATGTATGTAGTTTCTATAGTTTTGGCTGTATGTTTTACGGTTAGTAGTATGTACACTGTGTGCAATATAAGTGTGTCGTCTTTAGTGTCAGATTCTTTGCTTGATATTACAATAAAAGAACACATTGTGCCATGCGCTATAGGGCAAGAGAGTCAACTTCTTTTGAGGAGAGATAGATTGATATATATATATATATATATATATATATATATATATATATATATATATATATATATATATATATATATATATATATATATATATATATATATATATGTATGTATGTATGTATGTATGTATGTATGTATGTATGTATGTATGTATGTATGTATGTATATATACATAGAGAGAGAGAGAGGGGGGAGAGGGAGAGAGAGATACTTCTATTTGAAACTGCCACCTTACTGCCATCCTTACAGACATTTCAACTTTTCTTCACCGCCCTCCGATCTACTACCGTTTCTCCTCCTCATCCCCCTTCGCTTCTTCTTCTTCTTCTTCTTCTTCTTCTTCTTCTTCTTCTTCTTCTTCTCTAGATACTCCCACATCACATTAAATATTTCTATTGTTACTGTTAATATATGAATAGGAATAGTAGTTAAGTTACTGTTAATATATATATTTAATGCAGGGAGCATTAAAATGTTAGCAAGAGATAATTAGGTGGAGAGGATAACAACAATTATGGGGAACCACTATTATTACTCTAATTATCACGGCAAGTACGGGAGACAACCCTTGATATATTTTAGTTTTATTCTGACTTCATCAACGAAATATAGCTTTTATTGTACTTGCCTATTGTATTGGCGAATAAACCCACTAAATAAATGTACAAGGTTGTACTTTAGTTGACACAGAGTTGCTTAGAGGATAAAATTATTCACTGTATGCCTCATTCATGTTTCTTTTTGACAGATGTCATTTAATTTGCGTTCAAGAAATTACTGAAACAAGATTGATATCTTAAAACAACAATTGATATCAGAAAACAGTAGCAAAGATGACAAAACATTACATAAAAAAACAAAGTCATCGAGCGAACAAGGGAGTCTCTACATAGTTGCTTGAATATCTGGCACACCGAGTGTGCCCAGGCGCTCACGGCCCTCAGGTAGGCGGACTCGACTGTCAGTGGAGAATCCGCCTCATCATTCTATAGAGGGCTGGTGGTTAGCAGGTGCGACGACGCCCTCGGAGAAGCCCTAGGCATGGAGGAAGACGAACTGGCCAACCTATTCGGTAGGACATTCAGCCCGGGACCCATGGATAACTTCCAGAGGTCCCTGGCCTGGCAGTGCTACAGAAGGGCTCTGCCCGTTCGAGAAAGGCTCTACAGACACGGGCGCCCGGGTAGCGACCCCTCGAAAAAGATCTGTCCCAGATGCGTGTGCGACGAGGAAACCGTTGCACACGCATTGGTACACTGCTCGGGCATTACTGATCTGTGGGGCTATGTCGAACAACTGCTGTCAAGGGTGGGACCGATCCGGTTGACCACCGAGTCTATTGTAACGATCAAGCCGCCTCCCCTCTTCAAAAACGAAGGAGAGGCGGTGTTTCTGTGCGTAATAGCCATGGCGAAAGAGGTTGTATGGTGGACGCGTCTGCAAGGACTGAGGTCAGACACCTTTCTCTCTGGCCAACAACTGGTCCGTTTCTTCCGATATCATTTCGGAAGAAGGATCAGGATGGAGAGAGAGGTGCTGCACCCCAGCCGTTTTTATGAAAGATGGGTGAAAGTGGCGAGAATGGCCCGTGTGAATGGGCCTTCACTCTACATCAGACTATAGGTGAGGAAGATGAAAGACCAAGGGAGCACCCCTTCTCTGTGCTCCTGAGGAAAAGGGTTGCACACTTTTTTCGGGGGTGTGTGCGACCCCCCAAGGCGCCTCCTTTCTATTGAGGATTTTGTTATATATTTTATTCTGTTATATTTTATTTTATTTTTATATATTGTTATTGCCTCCTCCTTATTGAGGACGCCTTGTTTTGTAAACTCCCCCCTTTGTACTTGTCCCACTTTTGATGCCCTGGTGGCAAATAAAAGAAACATATCTATCTATCTATCTATCTATCTATCTATCTATCTATCTATCTATCTATCTATCTATCTATCTATCTATCTATCTATCTATCTATCTATCTATCTGGAGCTGTCTCTCTGTCTGTCGACCTATTGTTTTCATGAATAAACCTGTGTATATATGAGTGTATGTGTATTTATATGATTAAGTGAATGTGTTTATTTATAGGTAAACAGGAGTGTGTGCTTTTATATGAAGAAACAATATGGCTTTAAAATATTGGTCTTTTCTGAATGTAGCGATAGGTTTTTTTTTTTAACAAAACACTTTAATGTAATTGGTATCTTAACTTGTTCGTCGATGAAATGAATACCAGGTAACCACTGACTCCAAAGCTTCTCTCTTTGTGTCAACGATGGAAAACAATATTTTATGGTTAATCACTTTTGTTAATAACTCTATGTTTCTAGTTATTTATTGATAATTAGTTGTTTGATCAAGAACATGAAACGATTCCCTGTTTCTAGTTCGATATACTACCTATCCGATGCTAGATCCCAGAAATGTCTATTTTGATCTCTCTTGGTTGAATAAAATAAATCTCCACGGTATCGATCTTGGCTCTATAATCATTATATGGAGAACATCATGGAGTCGAAACTAACTTTCACTGAGCTGACTCTGTAATACAGTTTTTATTGCTCGTTGTAGTAATTTCATTTTACCCATGTTACTCATACCTCATAAAAGGAAATGAATGTCACAAGATTACATTTTATGTTTCCTATAATTCAAGAGACCAATGCAAAAGGAATAATTCATTTTATTGCTTATTGTAGCATGTTGTACATTTCCAGTAGGTCAGGACTATCGTGTATTCCCCAAAACGGGATTCTTTTTTAAATGATTATTATTGTTCAATTATATTTTTCATTGAAATAAAAAAACCAACAAAACATTAATCGAGTTCTATATTATTCTGTCATAATAATTAGTTATGATGTTAAAGCATTCTAAATAGGTTGTTTTGTATCTTTCAGACATTCACTTCTGTGACCTCTACGAGATGACATCAATGATAAAGAGACATTTGTTCGTTGGCGATTCGCCAATCACAAATGAGTGAAAACACCAACTCAGCTCATATACCCGCTTCATATCGCTTATCACCATCACGCTTATCACCACCTTCGTCTTTGGATAATCCAGACGAATTAACCTCTGACCTGCAATCATCTTCAAGCAGCATTACACACGCATCATCCGAACTAGCATTTACAATGGGCAATCAACTTAGCGGAGATGGAAGTTTGAAAAGAAGAAGCAAGAAGAAAAATAAAAACAAAAATGAAGAAAAAAACAAAGGTGAGAACGGTTCAATATTGGAGGAGTCTGTTGTCGGTGCATTTGGTGGGACACCCGTTGATGATGTCAGTACCCCCAACAAACGACCAGTTCAAACTAAATCACCTCGGCCAGTAAGGTCGACCTATGATAATGTCAATCAAAATGATTCCAATTCGAACTTATGCGCAAATTCAGCACTTTACACCAGTGACCTTTATTTGGACACTGTTAGTCGACTAGAAGTCAGTATGACAGCTAGTCAAATGGGCACAGTTCCGAGAAACGAAAAACCTTATCAGTTTGATACTCAACTGGCTGATGATGTATCGTTCAGTGAAATATCCTTTAACGAATCAGGTTTCATTACACCAGCTCTGAACACACCTCAAGTTAGACGCAACGAATTACAACAGGCAATTCCCACAACAGATAGTGTCAGTGAATTGGGGAAGGAAATTGAAAGGACTATTTTCGAGAGATTATCAGCTAACGAGAAGTCGGATAATAGCAAAATAAAGTCTGAAGAAACTGTTTCACTTCCTTGTAAGCAAGACTTAGAAGGAAATGTTCGTCGTGATGTTGATGAAAACACAAAACGATTAGAATACATACACGAAGAAAAAGTAAAAACCCCAAATGTATGTGCAGGTACCCACACTGACATGAAAATGACTGAAGGAAACAGTACTATTATGACTAAAACGACCGAAGAAAACGGTACTATTACGTCTAAAACGACTGAAGACAGTGGTGTTATTACGTGTAAAACGACCGCAGATAGCGATACTAGTACGTCAGAAACGATCAAAGATAACAGTACTATTACATCTCAAACAACCGAAGGTAACAGCACTATTACGTCTAAATCCACCAATGATAAGAATACTATAACGTCTAAACCCACCGAAGATAACAGTACTATTACGTCAACCTCTCGAGAACTAACGCCTCCTATCCACAGTGAGGAAGGGCTTTGGTCAAATGAAAATAGTAAAGACGATGAAAAATCTTCTGAAATGATCAACAAAGCCGACTGGGAATTGATGGAAAAAGAAAGTAAGAAATCAGTTACCAACGATGTAGCCACCGATTCTGAAAACCCGACTGAAATACTTCAAAGAAAACCTGAAATAACTGAAAGTTCAAAAATAGAACCGAAACAGAATTGTTCAAGTTCTGATGAAGCGAGTCGGTATGATTTCGAGCAAGTAAACTTACATATTAATGAGGATTTGAAGGTTTCACCCCAAGACATCAGTCATGATGCGCTTGAAAGAGAAGGTGCTAAGTCGAGTCATAAAGGGACGATCGATAGAAATATTTGCCCAGATACTGTAGAACAGGAACAAAATATATCACCGCCCGATATTTGTGCAAACCAAGACATATCTGCAGTAATTGATGATGAAGTCAAACAATTAAAAAATGAATGTTTAAACGAGAAAGAAGTCGAAACGAAGACTATTAACGATGACGTTGTTCAATTGCCTGAAAACTGTGAAGAATGTAATATTTCAAACGTGTATGAAGCTGAGAAATGTTCTTTGAAAAACATCCCCGAAACCGCTGCTGCTGTAATAGCAATGAAACCTTCAATCCCATACGAAGTCTTAGGTATCTCCGAATCTGTCCCAGCTGAAAAAAATACACCAGTTGAAGAACTGGAGCCTGTTTGCGAAAAACTCATAGAGTCTTCAAATATTTCTTTGGCAGAGCAGTCAAAGGTTTTAACTCGTCATCCTATTTTATGTAAAGATCCAGGAAACAAAACTGAAGAAAATAAGACTGGATGTGATGAAGGCCCGAAAGAGTATGTTCCTGAACAGGACATAAACGCAAACAGCATAACAGATGAATCCAATGAGCATTCTAAAGACTCGGATACATGTGAAATAGAACAAATCCAACGAGGAGCTATCTTACAAGCCCAAAGTAGTTTAGAATGTTCTGTTATGCAAACAACTGATACAACTGACGATAACAAAAAAGAAATGTCAGAAAACGAACAAAATATTTCGAAAACAAAAACAAAAAAAGGACGCAAAAGAAGAAGAAAGAAAAAATCGATTTCAGGAAACGAAAGTTCGGCAAATGCGAGTGAAAGTCAAAGTGTTAGCGAGGTGACAGAAATAGAGGATAATATTTGCGATCTAGTTATCTCTAGAAACAGAGATAGTGATCTAACTAAGGAGGATGAAGATAACGGTAACCATATAAAATCTGTCACTAGCGCCAATGGTAGCGACAGCCCCGTATTTCAGCACCAAACTGCCACCATAGAAAATAGTAATTTTGTACAAGAAAAAAGTTCAACACCAGATGATAAGTTAAACAATATATCTAGTGATGAAATTCAGAAAAAGGAACAAGCAGATCATAAGAAACTATATCCGAAACCATGCCATTTTGTAGATATAAGTTGTTCAACAGGAGCATTACATTCAGCCTCTGATATCCTGAGTGATGAATCAACTCCCACGAACGAACGACAAAATGAAATGAGAGCTTTCTATATTCCAAATAAAGAACATAAAATGAAATCAGATTCTTCACATACAGAAGGAACCAAAGACAACAGTAAACAACTTAATGACCAATTAGAAAATGTTCAAGTTGACGACGAAAGAACTGAGAAAGATCAGAAACTCGAAAATAAAAGTGAAAATATTGGTCAGCTGAATGAAATGCACCAATGTGAAGATGAAAACGAAAATGAAAATGTATTCGATAAGGAAGAAGGTACTACTGTTGTTATTCCACGTTGTCGAGATGGGACCAAAAACACTGTTGAAGAAACTGTCAATCCAAGACTATCAACTGCCTCAGAAGAACTCAACGAGATTATGGAAAATTCAAATAAACTTGAAAAGAGAAGTGATCAAAATCGACCACATAGTTACCCCAAGGAAGGCGAAGATCTACAAGACAAAACTGAAAATCACTCACTCACTTGTTCTCAGGTAAGTTTAGAATCTAATAGCTCCAATAAAAAGAATTCATCTAAATTAGGTCATCTCTCCTTGACTGATATCGACCACAACCTACCGGAAACATTACCCGAACTTGCTGATCTAAAGAACTTTCTTGATTACATAAAACTAGGGGAAAATCAAAAAGTATCAGAATCAACTTTTGCTTATAAGGGTGAAACCAATCGGTCATCTCCTTCAGAAAACACCAGTAGTCGGCGTCTGTCACGTATTTCTCCGGCAGTGACCGACAGATCCGTGACTGAATCCGAAATTGACATCTCAGAGCAACGTGATGATATTAGCACAGACAGCAACATCTTTGCCGATGATGAAGATGAATCAGCCTCTGAGTTAATTTTTACAAAAACTTATACAGAACCAGACAAAGGGGGTGAGGTGCTAGTAAGTTGTACAGTAGTTAATACAGCTGCTGACGATGATAGTGATGACTTCTGGGCAGAACATTCGGCGAGTGAAGAAGTCTATAGACAAATAGAAACCTCTACTAAGGTTGTAACTACTGTTTTTGACAACGCTCGCCTTCAAATGCAAGACATTCATACACATTTACAAAATCTCCGTTTGCAAATGGAGAACCTTCAAGAATCATTGGACAATGCCTCAATTTTTAGCCATGAGTACTATCCTGCAGACGACACTCCTGAGTCATCGCAAGATTTCTATCCTTTAGATCAAGAATTCATTGTTTCACAAGAATATTTCCGAAAGCACATTACATCGGTGACAACAGAAGAATATTCTCCTGCGGAGTTAGGACCTGTGTTAACTAAGGAATATTATTCATCACATTTTGGTAAACCGCCATTGTTGTAATATATATATATATATATATATATATATGCTTGTATGTAGCATATATATATATATTATATATATATATATATATATATATATATATTATATATATATATATATATATATATATATATATATATATATATATATATATATATATATATATATATATATATATATATATATATATATATATATATGCTACATACAAGCATACACGCATTGTTTTGGAAATATATTGCAGCATTCATGCACACAATCAGTGGTATCAGAATAAAGATAAAACAGAAATAGCCTCCAGTGATGTAGATATATTAACATTATCTTATGTTATTTGGCAGTATCGGTAGAGGGTCGGACGCCATGCTTTCCAGCATAGTTACGTCCCTTTACGATCTGAGTTCAAATCCCGCCGAGGTTGACTTTGCCTTTCATCCTTACGGGGTCGATAAAATAAAGTACCAGTAATGCACTGGGTAATTGCTGGCCTTGTGCCTAAAGTAAAAACAATTATCTTATGTTATTTTGTAAAACTGTATATTCTAGAATAGGTATTTTAGCGTTTGGCGGTCGTTCTCTGCTAATGTTGGGGATACGATTGAGCACAGATATGCGATATTTAGACTCTGGAGGCACGTGTGGTTGAATTCAATTGTTAAGTTATCAACACATGAACTAGATTTGTGGGCCTGAAGAAAAAAATAGTTGTACAAATCAAAATGATGAAGATAATAATAATAATAATACATGAATAGTAATGATATAAAATATTTTTTATTTACGCACCACATCTCAACAGAGAGAAACGAATATAATAGGCACAAATAAACGAAAAGTGGGTTTGTAACATCAATTTTAATATCCTAAAAGGATAATTGGGGATAATGAAAGGAAGATGATTATGATGGAAGGGGGAAAAATTGTGATAGAAATGATAATTATGAAGATAATCATAACCAAGCCAAGAAATATTCTA
>OZ024743.1:145527411-145542411 GCA_964016885.1 Eledone cirrhosa | reverse complement strand
ATAAAAAATTGTTAAAATATTGTAAAATTGATAGTAGTTCAATAAAATTAATAAAAGAAATCAAGTTAAATTAAGATGGCTGACATTGTGAAGCGAGAGACCACACGCATTGCGTTTTAGCTCATGTGCCTTGCAGACATGTACATTTCCGACAGGCAATACGGAGCGGGCTTTGCTTTATAGTTAAGTGAATTCTTCTGCTGCAAATTCCTTTCCTCGAAACTGTCTGGCATTTGGAAGCACTCACCACACCAAGTTTGACTGGTAAGTGTTTCCACGATTATTGATCGAATTGCAGTTGCCCCAGACTTTTCTTAATCTTGTTTTTATAGTGAAGTAGTGCTCTTCCGACTTGTAGGGACCATTTTGGTAGTTTTCAATAAAAAAAGTGTGTTGGGAATTCTTGTATCTTCCATATGAATGACGTCCCCTATCCAACGCATTCGTGGACTTAGCAAGAATTTCTCAAGTATCGGTATTTGGCATTTTGTCATTTCATAAAATGTTATATATTGAACACAAAATATATCACGTGAAACACACATAGAAAGTTGATTTGTTTCCTGTATAGAGGCTGCGTCTCACATTCATACAATAAAGAAAGGATAGCTACAACATAATAAACCTGAATCTTTGTTTTAAGTGGGACATGATCTTTCCAGAGGCATTGATTTCCGAAAGAATTATTAGCGTTTCCAAGATGCCGAATGCTTTCACTATGAATCCTTGTATCAAGAGGTTACCCTAAAGTCATTGAAGTGACTGTTAATTGGATTATCATAATTTCATTTTTGATAGAGTTTGATTTTTTTAGTGATACAGTTTGGTACAAGCGGTAAGCAAATAATTTCTTTTAATATAAATTCCTGCAAACCATGAACTGGTTCGTGAGAGAAGATTTACGAATACTAAAACGGCATTAGATGAGACGCATTATTCAACAAATAATCAACGTACGAGGAAGAAACACAGCCTGATCCTTCTTCACAGAATCAACCTTTTCTATCCTATTCATCAATACTGCATTTTAAATGAACTAATGGTGAGTAGGTCTGTGTGTTCTTTATTAAAATCGATTAATATGATCTTTTTAATTATAACATGTTTTAATAAAACTTGTTTTCTAATTTTATCATACCTATAGAGCACAATCTGCGATATATTTTGTAAGATTATCTAAAACTGTTAAATGCTTGGTGGCTGCGACAGCGAGTTTCTGGATTAAAAACATTTGTTTTGCAATATCTACCAGCTTCATTTATATCCGGATCACTGTTCAAAATAGCGTATCGTGCTGGTATATCTCTATATATGATGGCTACCGACTTGCTATCGAGTATGACCACCTTTCGCACATCCTTTCTCTTTTCCTTTAAGGATGCAGTGCCACACTGTTATGAACGTTCCAGACTACGAAAGAACACACCGACATGGTAAGACCAAGACTTCATCTCCTAGACACGAACAGTACTTCAACGTAGAACGTGGCAGCATTGTCGAACAGAGAATTGTGACTGCTTCCGTCTAAACCAGAGGTTCTCAAACGTTTTGGGCCACCGCCCCCCTCATGGCCACGTAATACCCTCAGCGCCCCCAACCCTATTTCCAGAGAGACCTGCCTACAGGCAGATTGTAAATAATATATAATAAATAAGATCGTTAATTTATATATAATATAAAATATACCATGTATAAATAAACATTATATATTTTTTATTTTACTATATTTATATATAATATGTACCATTTGATATTTAATATACTATTATATCATCTCTACTGCACCCCCACCACCTCCTCAGGCTCCAGCGCCCCTGGAATTTTTCAACGCCTCCCGGGGGAGGGTAGCGCCCACTTCGAGAACCTCTGGTCTAAACGATACCTTCTGAATGGTGAATACACAGAAGTGGGTGGTATTATATTGTGGCAGATTCTGATCGCTGTAAAGAAAGGCCTGTCGTCACAATATGTCTCTAAGAAGCCCTGGCCTTTGCTCGGTAGGGTGGAGGTTAAAAGAAAAGAAAAAATATGGACACAAAAACTGCTTAACAATCAGATATTATAGTGACACACACTTGTGTGACATAGAAGCCACTCGTTAAATGTATAAAACCGCTAAGGTAGCTTCAAGCTCAAACAAAACAAAATAGCTAAAGACTACAAACACCGCAGGTTCCAAGTAAGAACATCTTTATGTGTATTTACACAATCGCACGCCCCCCCCCCACACTCATATATACAAGCATATATACACATTATTGGTTAGTCGTTAACTGTCATGGGTTTCTCCACCAGTTGGTGGATTTTGTTTTACATACCATCGAGTTTTCAGAAATGACGCTCCTCATCAAGCAGACTTTGTGCGGTTGCCGGTCTTGTTGTCTATCACTTGACCATTCAGCAGTTTGTACTGAGTTACATGTTACTACTAGAGCTCAAGCGAAACCTAGCGTCTCTGCTTTGATAACACTTCGCAGTCCTTGCTCTTAACTTAAAAAATCTACTTTTTTTGGCCATTATTTTTACCTTTCTATATACACTTTCTTCTGTCGGTTGAGCGACTGAGTAGTTGTTTCTTTGTTCTTTGTTCGTGTTGTTCCATGTTGTCTTGTGTTTACTCTTCTGTTTAGGCAATGTAATAGAAAATACAGCTATCATGCTGTTAAAAAAAATTAGAGCTGGAAAATATCTGCTAAATCTGCATAAATCTAAAATAATTTCAACAAAGTTTTCTTGATTCTATTCTGCATTTTCTTATTGCATTATCGAATATAGGTTACTCTTTGTCTACGTTGAGAATATCCACAATAATCATTGATAGCTTAGGTCAAGTATTGCACACACACACACACACACACACACATACACACACACACATATATATATATATATATATATAAATCTGCCTGCATATACACACCAAAATAAATAAAATTATTTGTATTATTCAAACAAAATGTTCAATGGTCTTTTTCGTGATTATTGAAAATTCTATTCGAAGACAAGTTTCCCCCTCACCTAGAAAAGAAATAAGCACTACTACTTTGCTGTGACACGTTATCTAATTTAACCAGATCTCATGATTCATCCAGTCACGTGAGAATATTTGCACAAATTGTGTGTGCAACACTGTTGTTAATTTGTAAAACACCATTCACGAGCAAAATGTCATCTAAGAGTCTTCGAGTCTCTATTAGAGGCTACTGTAGAAATTACATCTTATTGTCACTGTTGTTATTGCGAGCAGCATCATTTAAAAAAAGTTGCGCTTGGTTTGAAGTGCCTAAAACTTGCCATCATTTTGAATTCTGTATAAACATTATTTCTTTCATATTTCCAGCATAGTTACGTCCCTTTACGATCTGAGTTCAAATCCCGCCAAAGTTGACTTTGCCTTTCATCCTTACGGGGTTGATAAAATAAAGTACCAGTAATGCACTGGGTAATTGCTGGCCTTATGCCTAAAGTAGAAACAATTATTTCTTTCATATTTCTTTCTTGGCGTAGATTGGCAGTATCGGTAGAGGGTCGGAAGCCATGATTTGCAGCATAGAGTTACGGCCTTTTACGTTCCGAGTTCAAATCCTGCCGAGGTAAACTTTGCCTTTCATCCTTACGGGATAGATAAAATAAAGCACCAGTAATGCACTGGGATAATTGCTGGCCTTACGCCAAAAAGTAGAAACAATTATTTCTTTCATATTGGAAAATTCGCCGACATGTATGGGATCAATATACTTTTAAGAATTAAAAAGCAAACAAAACAAATCAACAAGAACAGCAGAAACAAATCACAGAAATTGTTTTAGATGTTAATGTCTTTTGAATAGGCACAGTTGTTTTGTATATTTTATAGAAAGCTAATATAATATATCGTATTCGTTTTTATGGAGGGCATTGGTAGCGAATGTGGAGATCGGTAGCTGTAATCTGGAAGCGAAACAGGCCTACTGTGTCTTCTTCATCGAGAGGAAGTTCTCCCGACACGCCGCTCTCAACGACATACTGAGAAGCAGCCTAGACGCAACTGGCTTTCCATCACAACTGGAGCCAAAAGGCCTTGACCGCGGAGATGGCAAACGTCTCTATGGAATCACCCTCTTCCCATTCGAAAAATAGGAAGAGGGTGACGCCACCTCTTGCGACACGTTCTCCGCTTCGGCCACAAACCCCGGTACCGCAGCCCGCCTTGCAGAGGAAAGGAAAATAAACAAATACCGAGGACTGTTCGGCCGTTTCCTCTTCGCACCAGTCACCAACGAGACCTCAGGCATACTTGCACCACGTACAGTCGAGCTCCTTCGCAAGATTGAAACGTTAGTGGCCCGTTTGAGAAAGGAGCCCCGTGAGGTGGGGTGGATTTTGCAGCAGGTGTCGCGGGCCATTGTCCGCGGGAATGCTTTTGTGGTCTTGTTAGCGGGGTGCAGCCCCTTTACTGCCGCACTCTAGGCCCAGAGGCCAATCATCGTCCCTATTCTTCTGTGACACTATTTTACATTCCATTCTTCTCAATCTAAATTTTCTATTTTCTTTTTCTACTAAACTGTATTTACATGATATATTCCATAAATATAATTTTTTCTACTTTTTCATTTATTATTTTTGTTTTTGTCGAAGCAAGTTAAATTGAATACATATTTCATCTTCTAAGATAAATGAAAGACAAATTCAGAGTAGGCAATCTCATCACCCAGAGAGGTTTTGCACATGTCAATGGCACTGCCTCACCCTGCTATCTAACTTATTAAAAAATACCGTAGGGCATGTAGCCCTAACTTTTGCCGTTTACTTTTACCATAGTTTTCAATCTTTTTGAAAGTGGTTTATTAGAAAGCAACGAACTAGATGATAAATTCGATATATCATCTAAAGGAAGAAAAAGAAAATCTCTGAGACGAATCGAATTCCAAGTTTATTTAAGTGCAGTGATTCCCAAATGCTCTCGGGACAACGGCTGGTACCTGGCCATCCACTTTAAGATCATTATTTACAATAATATTATACGATCTATTAGTAACGCAAATAAGAAAATTAGAATTCAGTTCATTTACAATTAATATTATGATTGATTAACTAGTTATAACATTTTGCTTTAATTAATTGAAGACAATTGATGACTATCATTCTGCTGTACAATATAAGATTATTGGAATTATCATCGTATCCCGGCATGTTGCTGCGTTTATTTCCATCTAGCTCAGGGATAGAGAATCCTACCAATCATCTACTGACCATGATTTAAAATTCCATATGCCCCCCCCCCCCCCCCCCCCCGCCCCCCCAAAACCCACAAACAAACAAACAAACAAACAAACAAACAAACAAACAAACAAACAAACAAACAAAACAAAACCAAAAACAAAAACAAAACAAGGATTTAAGCCTCAATACCGAAACAGTACTTTAATATAAGTTGCATACATAGAAATTTGTAAAATTAAGGATTCGTTCTTTTTCTTAGCACAGATCTGCTCCTACAAGTTCTTTCGTCTCACCTTTCGTACTCATGGACATACTCTCTTAACCCTAGTTTAACCAAATATAAACTGAAAGGTTTTGAAACAATAAACATAGGCTATGAATAACAAATACATGATGATTATCATAAAGCGCTCTACTAAGTTAACTTATAGTCCATCAGGATACGACCACTTAGGCCGCTGAACTTTTCTTATATAACACTTTTCCATTCTCCATTGGCAGATTGCTACTACATCGACTGCATGGTTATCCTATCACTTGACATACAAACGGTCTCTCTCTCTCGCCCCCTCTCCCTCCCCCCCTCTCTCTCTCTCTCTCTCTCTCTCTCTCTCTCTCTTTCTTAGCCCTTCTCCCCCATACGCCTCACTCGCCTCACTCCATCATCTTTCGCTGTAATTACTTACACATCAACCTCCTCTTCTTACTTTATCCATCTAATTTCCATTCTGCGGGCATTATGTTGACACTTTACTACATGCAAGTGTTATAGCTCGAAATTTTAGGTTTTTCAACTCCCCATACCAAAGAACTTAGTGGATTTAATTTATAGTTTACTAAGGTCCATATATGATAAACGATCTGCATTACATTAACCTGTACCAGTAGAGTGCACTGGAATAGTGTAGTATAGATATACACTATACTTGTCTCAGTATAGGACCCTGCAGCAGATCAAAATAAGTAAACAAAAAAAGAAAAAAAAAAAACCCAGTAGGTTAAGTGTGAAGTGGTCAATGCAAAAAGAAATGAGTAAACATTTACTCTTCCTGCTGTCAGTCATATGTGAAGGCGCATGGCTTAGTGGTTAGAGTGTTGGGCTTACAATCGATAGGTTGTGAGTTCGATTCCAGGGCCGGCTGATGCGTTGTATCCTTGAACAAGGCACTTTATATCACGTTGTTCCGGTTTAATCAGCTGACGTAGCTGTATCGGCCATCACCTTTCCCATGGACAACATGAAGAGGAGAGACTGGTATACATGGGTGACTGCTGGATTTGTGCCTCGAAAGGGAAACATTATAGTTGCAAATCGCAAGGTCATTCGTGACCGAAGAGGGTCTTTACCCTGTCAATAATGAGCTGTGTTATGTTGTTACTGACACATCTGACGGGTTTAGATTGAGAGAGATTCTCACAGCTTCTAGTGATGACCCTAACAAGTATCGAGACAAGGGTCAAGCAGTTCATCTGTTTCAATCAACAAAAACAAACAAACAAAACAAAAAAAAAAAACATAAGCTGACAGGTTTACATGTTTACATATATTATATTTATAAATGTATGCTTTTATTTCCACTTTTCCTGGAGGTTCGGTTAAATCATGTACAGTTTTATATACAGATATGATTTTATACTTCAGCTGCCTAGTGCACAATTAATAAGTATATATATATATATATATATATATATATATATATTTACATATATATATATATATATATATATATATATATATATATATATATATATATATATATATATATATATATATTTACATATATATATACATGTGTGTGTGTAAATGTACATGATATATATATATATATATATATATATATATATATATATATATATATATATATATATATATATATATATATATATATATATTAAAATAACAGATTAAAGTTTAAGCATAGAATCGCAGCTTTCACCCTTAACGGGATCTTAAAACCCTCACAATGATTAAGGATTTCGAAGTTGATGTCATCCTCAATGCCCGTGAGTCGGTGATTAATTTCGACGACTCTATTTGGATTAAAAAATCTAATATTACCCCATTCGACGTGAGTATGGGCGCCGGCGATTCTGCGGAGGTTACTGATCTTATCGGCCTTTACCTTCTTTTCTCTATCAAGGAAGAATTCCCCAACGTGGGCGGTGGTTTGTACCGTGATGATGGGCTTTTGACCATGACTAAGTGCGGTCCACGTTCTTGCGACAGGTTCAGAAAAGAACTCACAGCCTTCTTTAAAGGCTTCAACCTCTCCATACAGGTTGACGCCAACCTCTCGGTCGTTAATTACCTCGACGTTACCCTCAATTTATCGAATGGATTGCATTACCCGTATAGAAAGCCGAATGATACGCTTAATTACATAAGTAAGCATTCAAACCATCCTGCCAGCATAACCAAGAACCTGGTAAAAAACGTTTCTTTGAGGCTTTCCCGTCTATCTACTAACGAGCATATTTTCAACGACCATTTCACATATTACAATGAAGCTCTTGCTCGGAGTGGATTTGTCGATAAGGTAGCATATACAGAGTACGATAATAGACCTAGAAGAAATAGATCCCGGCGCATTATAAGGTATAAACCACCATATAATGTGGAGGTGGCCACACCATTAGCTAAGATCTTTCTCTCCCTTATTATGAAGCATTTTCCCCCTACACATAAATATATAAACAATTTTAATAGAAATACTATTAACATTTCTTACTTTACGACTCCTAACCTTGCACATAACATCACAGCTTCAAATTTAGCTAAACTACCTAGCCGTAGGAGCACGTGCAACCCTGTAGTTAGTACTAACTGTAATTGTAGGAATCGGGTTGACTGCCCCCTATCCGGGAAATGCCTCTCTAGTAACATTGTCTACAAATGTAAGGTTGAGACTCCAAAGTCCCGTAGGGCCTACATAGGGTTAACCGCCAATAGATTCAAGCAGCGTCTTTACATGCATACCCATTCTTTTCATAACCATTTAAGAAGGAATATGACGCCACTTTCAGCTTATATCTGGGGTCTAAATGACAACCACACCCAATATAAGTTACACTTGGAGATCCTAGTTAGGGCTAGATCGTATAACGGAAATAAAAGACCATGTGACCTCTGCGCCGCTGAGGCCCTGGAAATACTCTACGCCAAAGACCACATCTTAAACAAAAAATCTGAGGCAACTTCGGCTTGTAAACATAAATTGCACAAAACTTTCCTGTATTACAGCCCCACATTATACCCTAACGGATAGTACGAACTATACGCGGGTATTTTACGTCATGATGTGGTAGCTAAGTATATGTTATGTTTATACCATTACTTATTTATATAGGTAAGTATATATTACCTGTATGTTTTGTGAAGGTACGTATACTTTCTCGTACGTATATTTGATTGTATATGTTATCGCGTATATATTATATATTCTGGTACATATGTTTTTGGTTATGTGTATACGTGAGTTTTGCGTCTGTGTGCGTGTGCGAGTTCGTACGTATGTAGGGTGTGTGTATATGTGTACTTTGTGTTTTGGTTGACGTACGTCTCCGAACATATGTGTATTTACATGTAGGTATGTGTGTGCGCTTGTTATATACGTATTTATTTATTTATACGTTTATTTAATTATATGTATACACGCACACACACACACACACACACATATATATATATTTTAAATATATATTTTTATGTGTATTTGGTGTATACATTCGTATGCGTGCGGGTACAGGCGTTGAATGGGTTCTGTACGTGCGTGCGTTTTTTTTTTTTTTTGTGTACGTGCGTGTATTTGTATACCTATGGCGAGTGTTTTCGCGTATGCTTGTGTATGTACGTATATGGATGCGTGTAAGTATTTATTTAATTTCAATTACCTATTTATTTTATTTACTTTATTCTTAACTCTTTAGTCGAGAATCATTCGGTTTTATAGTTAGAATTTTAGTCTACGACTTCAGTTATACCATTTACGTGGTTTTGTCTTCGCGTGCAATTGTTCTCTCCGCTCCACATATGACGCATTATCTTCGTTTTTTCCGTTCATTGCCAGAGAACGTCTCTATGAACCACCTAATAGAATATTAGTCTACGACTTCTTTTATACCATAAACGTGGTTTTGTCTGCGTGTAATTGTTTTTCACCGCTCCAAATAATGACGTATTATATTCGTTTTTTCCCGTTCTTTGCCAGAGATCGTTTCCACGAACCAAAGTATCGTCTTCCTGTCTTCCTCCGGTTGCAACGTTTTTTGAAATATTTACTTCTGCGGTCACAGATTGACTTTTTTAGTTTCAGAAGATCCCGTTAAGGGTGAAAGCAGCGATTCTTTGCTTAAACTTTAATCTGTTATTTTAATAAATATTTGCTCTACGGTTCTTATATATTTGATATATATTTATCCTTATCGAGGCCTCTTTGGATTTTAGTCTTCAAATTTATTATTATTACTATAAATATATATATATGTATGTGTGTATATATATATTTACATTTGTACGTATATGTATGTGTGTGTTTGTTTGTTAGTTTTGTTGCTATTGGTAACATGCAATCCAATATAACCTATTGCATGGACGGGTCGTACGTATGTGCGATTGATATAAAAGAGATCAATATTGACATAGAAGAAAAACATTTTACAATCTATATTTTAGACGAATAAGTAGATGAATAAGAGGCAGAATATCTTTAGGAAGTTGTAGATAACTAAAAGGACTCCGTCTATTGATTAATGATTTTGTTGAAAGATGAAAAGAGATCTGATGTTCTTTTTTCTTATTTTGCCTTGACACCATACGCACACACACACACACACACACACATATATATATATATATGTTTTTACAAACATATCGAAGACAGGACTGTATATATATATATATATATATATATATATATATATATATATATATATATATATATATATATATATATATATATATATATATATATATATTAAAGTGTTAAACGATATTCAATGATTATGTCAAAGAATGAGTTTTACAGTAGATTGAAAGCACTCTACGGTAAAATAATTTTCCGGAGTTATTAATATTAAAATATAAATATTAATAAAATAGATGTTCTTTTGATCAATTACATTTTATTATACAGTACCTCCTCATCAGACAAAATATAATGATACATGACATACCCTGAGATGTTAAATGGTTAAGATTTAATCAAGGTAGTGATTAACCTGAGCGAAAATTTTACTTATATAGCCTAATTATGAGAAAATGCGAAAACGTAATAAATTCATTAGAGAATGTATGAGTAATAAAAAACGTTGCTTACTGTAACTGTTCTAAAAGTTTTTAAAATGTATGATACTACGATATATCTAGGAAAACGTCTCATGAATCATAACAGCCAGTGATAGCCACTGGAAAAGGATTTATAAAGAGGGAAAGATAAGGGGGGGGGGGGGTGATATATGTAGAAGGAGATTTTTTCCGAAAGTTAAACGGTTAAATTTGAAAATATTTAATTTATGATATTAGGGTGAAGACTCCAGATTTCAGGATTATTTGCTGGTTATTTATATATTATTTTTATAAATTCGATAAGTGTGTTATCATTTCTAAACTTCTGAATTTTATGAGGGTAACATTTAAAGGATTTAGCTGGCACATAAAGGATGAAATATTATACTGTTGATTATTTACCTAAATTTAAACTTTAAGAAAAATATCAACATATTAGGTATGTAAAGCTTTTGAAGCACTTATTGTTATAAATATTTAAATAACTATTATGTATATAGGTATATATTAATGAGCCGGTATGTTTAAGGTAAATAATAACGACGCAGATAAAAATAAAATAAGATAATAGATTGAAGCATGTTAAGGATAAATATATACCTATGTATAACTGGGTGTAAATGTACTATTTATTCTTCAACCAAGATATCAACATATTATTAGATATAGGGATGTATATATATAGATATATGTTAGGTATTAGTAGTGTAGTATACTTTAGGTAAATGATAACAGTTATAATTTTATAAGTAGAGTTCAACGTGTTACATTTAAATACACACATATATATATAAGAGAAACAATAATGAGTGCATGGATAATTCAGAGTTCAAATAATGTCTATAATAATTTTTAGTTTGGATATTTTCTCTATATTTGAATCATATATATAGAAATGTGGTAGGTATATTTAAAAATATTTAAGAATATATAAAATATAATATATAACTACATACATATTATAATACATTATATTATAAATAAGAGATCAAAAGCGCAGCAAAAATTCACATTTATATATAAGTTTGAATCTGTCCTAAATTTTAGATTTTAAAGTGCAGTAAATATATTTAAAAGAAATATATGCATATACTATACTATACTATAAATAAGAGATGAAAAACTCATTAAAAATTCACAGTTATAGATAAGTTTCATAACAATTTATGGATTGGGTATTAAACTAAAATTTAAAATTTAAAATAGATCAAAAATGTATTAAAAATTCACAGTTATAGATAAATTCCGTGAATATGTAAGGATGAGGTATTATACTAAATTGTAACATAGATAGGAAGATAGATAGAGAAATAAAGAAATGATGGTATTGATAAAAGTTAACAAAATAATGTTATGTGTGTCAATGTTCCGGCATGTTATTGAACAAATGTCAATTATTCTAGCGTTCTTTCTTCTATAGATAGCTATAAAATAAAGCAATATTAAAGGCCATTAAAGTTTTTCACTGTTGATTATATATTCGTGGTAACCGAGTTATTATTGGTTTGGTGTTATTGTGTCTTTTTTTCTCGTTTTATGTGAGGCTAAAAAAGTGGACGTAGCTTTATGGAGGCAACTAGAGAATAATTCACTTTTTTTGTTAATTAGGGTTTCAGCATATGTATACAGCAGTATACATATCACCTTCAACGCTTGACCGCTCCACTCACTCCCCTATTGTTCTAACATATCACCTTCAACGCCTGACCGCTCCACCCACTCCCCTATTGTTCTATAGGCAAGTTCAGCCACCCCTACCTCTCACCAAATGCCATGATAGACTTATTTGTGTTTACAACAAATTTTAACCAATCCTCTTGACAGCTACAATCTTCCCATATAAGGAAGTACCCCCTTGACAAGTTCGGCTATTTATTCAGGCTAAAAATTCTAATTTAGCCCAGAAATAGCCGTCGAAACGGCTTGAGCTCTGCCATCGGGGTCATACTTTTTCCTATTTCCCACTACTACCCTAAGTATTGAGTACTCTGGAGCGTTATGGTCCATCTGGTCCCTTACCACAATTCCTTTGTTATATATATATATATATATATATATATATATATATATGTATATATATATATATATATATACATATAAATATATATATATATATATATATATATATATAACGAAGGAAATGTGGTAAGGAACCAGGTGGACCATAACGCACCAAAGTACTCAATACTTAGGGTAGTAGAGTGGGTAATAGGAACGAGTAAGATCCCGGCGGCTGAGCTCAAGCCGTTTCGAATTAGCCGTCGAAACGGCTTGAGCTCAGCAGTCGGGGTCTTACTCGTTCCTATATATATATATAGCCTCAGCCGGATGGCTGAAACAGGTAAAAGAGTAAAAGAGTATATATATATATATATATATATGTATATATATATATATATATATATATATATATATATATATATATATATATATATATATATATATATATATATATATATATATATATATATATATGTATATATATCTATATATAAGGAATTGTCAAGACAAAATGTATACAAGTATCATGCATATATATATACAAGTATCATATATATATATATATAACCAAAGATTAATATGGTTCATTGATTACTCAATGAATACAGTTTTACAATAGATTATAAGCACTCTACAGTGAAGTTTTCTGGAGTTATTAATATTATTCAAAATATTAATAAATGAAGAGGTTCACAATATCAAAATATGTTTTATTATATATATTTCGGAGGTACTGTGCTGTTTTTTCAGTACGTTCTCATCAGATAAAATATATGAATTGATGTATGACATACATCAAATGTCTTGATGGTTCAATTCCAGTATTGCTAATACTGGAATTGAACCATCAAGACAGTTAAGGTATGTCATACATCAATTCATATATTTTATCTGATGAGAACGTACTGAAAAAACACCACAGTACCTCCGAAATATATATAATAAAACATATATTTTGATTATGTAAACTTCTTCATTTATTAATATTTTGAATAATATATATATATATATATAAATGAAAAAAACTGAAACGAAATTTCATTTTTCACTCTTAGTGCGGCTGTTACTCATCAGCTGGCAGGAAGGTATACTTTGCTGACGATAGCTAAAAAGCTTGAAACTAGTACATCGTTCCTTTGTCAGTGTTGAACAAAAGGGCAACGATGGTTGCTAAACACTGTACGGCTTAATTCGGGATGTTTGTTTACAAACAAACCGAGCATTATAATAAATGCTCGCTAAATCCATACGTACATATATATATATATATATATGTGTGTACATGTATGTATATATGTACATACTACTGTACGTCTCTATACATATATGTATGTACGTATACATACTTATATTTAAGTAACAGCCGTACCAAGAGTGGGAAATGAAATTTGGTTTCATTTTTTTCCATTTATCGTTTCCGGTGCGCCCGGCCGATTAACTCACTCGATATGCAAATTTGGCTGCTCACCGGTTAATATGCATACTGAAAGTATATACTTTCAGACGTTCAATCATCTGGCAGGAAGGTATACTGTGCTGACGATAGCTAATAAGCTTGAAACTAGTACATCGTTCCTTTGTCAGTGTTGAAAAAAAGGGCAACGATGGTTGCTAAACACTGTACGGCTTAATTCGGGATGTTTGTTTACAAACAAACCGAGCATAAATGCTCGGTAAATCCATACGTACATATATATATATATATATGTACATGTATGTATCTATATACATAATATTGTACGTCTGTATACATATATGTATGTACGTATACATGCTTATATATATTTTCCTGGGTCCTGTATTTTCGTTGCTCTAGTGATGCGGCTGGACTGCCGACCGCTATATCTGATTTGCTAAGCTGTCTGAACGTAATAATATTACTCTGGGGTCTTTCCTCATCTGAGTGCTCAAACTACAGACCGATTATGCATATACGCTAGCTTGGCCGTATTCTAAAGCTTCGTCAATGCTGTATTAATATATATATATATATATATATATATATATATATATATATATATATATATCTCATTATCTTTACGATCTGAGTTCAAATCCCGCCGAGGTTAACTTTGCCTTTCATCCTTATGGGGTCGATAAAATAAAGTACCAGTAATGTACTGGATAATTGCTGGCCTTGTGCCAAAAGTAGAAACAATTATCTATAAAAGGCAGATTGTTGTTGTTGTGTGTATGTGTGTGTGTTTATGCATGTTCCATGTTTATACATTTGCACAATTTCAAACCGATTCGACTCAAAGTCTGTATGAATGTTGTAAATGGTCTCACTTAGGTCACCGACTATTTATTCTTTTCAACTCACCCACAATTACGTAAATAATCGATAAAACTAAATACATGACGCTTTACCTGTCTAATACAATCTGATTACCTCTCTCTACGCCCCTTAAAATTCGATAAAACTACATACATGCTGCAACTTTCTCTTATATACGCTTAAACCACTCCTTACAAACTTCCTTTAGGAACTCGGAAGAAAGAAGAGAGAAAGA
>OZ024743.1:145454911-145522411 GCA_964016885.1 Eledone cirrhosa | reverse complement strand
CTATCAAGGACGAATTCCCCAACGCGGGCGGTGGTTTGTACTGTGATGATGGTCTTTTGACCATGACTAAGTGCGACCCTCGTGCTTGCGACAGGTTCAGAAAAGAACTCACAGCCTTCTTTAAAGGCTTCAGCCTCTCTATACAGGTTGAGGCCAACCTCTCTGTCGGTAATTACCTCGACGTTACCCTCAATTTATCGAATGGCTTGTATTACCCGTATAGAAAGCCGAATGATACGCTTAATTACATTAGTAAGCATTCCAACCATCCTGCCAGCATAACCAAGAACCTGGTAAGAAACGTTTCGTTGACGCTTTCCTGTCTATCTACTAACGAGCATATTTTCAACGAACATTCCACTTATTACAATGAAGCTCTTGCTCGGAGTGGATTTGTCGATAAGGTAGCATATACAGAGTACGATAATAGACCTAGAAGAAATAGATCCCGTCGCATTTGTTGGTATAACCCACCATATAATATGGAGGTGGCCACACCATTAGCTAAGATCTTTCTATCCCTTATTACGAAGCATTTTCCCCTACACATAAATATAGTAAAATTTTTAATAGAAATACTATTAAAATTTCTTACTCTACGACTCCTAACCTTGCACATAACATCACAGCTTCAAATTTAGCTAAACTACCTAGCCGTAGGAACACGTGCAACCCTGTGGTTAGTACTAACTGTAATTGTAGGAATCGGGTTGGTTGCCCCCTATCCGGTAAATGCCTCTCTAGTAAAATTGTCTACAAATGTAAGGTTGAAACACCCACGTCCCGTAGGGCCTACATAGGGTTAACCGCCAATAGATTCAAGCAGCGTCTTTACATGCATACCCATTCTTTTCGTTACCCTCTAAGAAGGTATATGACGTCATTTTCAGCTTATATCTGGAGTCTAAAAGACAACCACACCCAATATAAGTTACACTGGAAGATCCTGGCTAGGGCTAGATCGTATAACGGAAATAAAAGACCATGTGACCTCTGCGCCGCTGAGGCCCTGGAAATACTCTACGCCAAAGACCACATCTTAAACAAAAAATCTGAGGCAACTTCGGCTTGTAAACATAAATTGCACAAAACTTACCTGTATTACAGCCCCACATTATACCCTAACGGATAGTACGAACTATACGCGGGTATTTTATGTCTTGATGTGGTAACTAAGTATATGTTATGTTTATACCATTACTTATTTATATAGGTAAGTATATATTACCTGTATGTTTTGTGAAGGTACGTATACTTTCTCGTACGTATATTTGATTGTATATGTTAGGACGTATATTTTTATATTTCTGGTACATATGCTTTTGGTTATGTGTTTACGGGAGTTTTGCGTCTGAGTGAGTATGCGGGTTCGTACGTATGTTGGGTGCGTGTATATGTGTACTTCATGTTTTGGTTGACGTTCGTCTCCGAACATTTGTGTATTTACATGTAGGTATGTGCGTGCGCTTGTTATATACGTATTTATTTATTTATTTATATACGTTTATTTAATTACTTATTTATTTGTATACACGCACACACACACACACACACACATATTTATATGTGCGTGGTTTTGTATACCTATAGCGAGTGTTTTCGCGTATGCTTGTGTATGTACGTATTTGGATTCGTGTATGTATTTATTTAATTTCAATTACCTCTGTATTGTATTTTATTTACTTTATTCTTTACTCTGAAGCGGAGAATCATTCGGTTTCCTAGTTAGAATTTTAGTCTACGACTTCAGCTATACCATTTACGTGGTTTTGTCTTTGCGTGCAATTGTTCTCCACGCGCAACACATATGACGCATTATCTTCGTTTTTTCCGTTCATTGCCAGAGAACGTCTCTATGAACCTCCTAAGAGAACATTAGTCTACGACTTCTTTTATACCATAAACGTGGTTCTGTCTTTGCGTGTAATTGTTTTTCACCGTTCCTATTAATGACGTATTATATTCGTTTTTTCCCGTTCTTTGCCAGGGAACGTTTCCACGAACCAAAGTATCGTCTTCCTGTCTTCCTCCGGTTGCAACGTTTTTTGAAATATCCACTTCTGCGTTTACAGATTGGCTTTGTTAGTTTCAGAAGATCCCGTTAAGGATGAAAGCAGCGATTCTTTGCTTAAACTTTAATCTGTTATTTTAATATATATATATATATATATATATATATATATATATATATATATATATATATATATATATATATATATATATATATATATATATATATATATATATGTGTGTGTGCGTGTGTGTGTGTGTGTGTGTGTGTGTGTGTGTGTGTGTGTGTGTGTGTGTGTGTGTGTGTGTGTTTGTGTGTGTATGTGTGTGTGTGTGTGTGTGTTTGTGTGTGTATGTGTGTGTGTGTGTGTGTGTGTGTGTGTGTATCCCGGGTTCAATCGGGGTAACAGTAAATAAGGTATACAGTACATAGTAGAGTATATACAATATTAAATATAGAAATGGCTTCTACAAGACTAGAACTATTTCATTCGAAGAAAATCACAAGGAAAGCCCTTCGAATTTCCTTCGAATGAAACAGTTCTAGTCCTTTAGAAACATTTCTATATGGGCATTTCTCACTGCTTTTCAGCCCCTTGGATTGTGTCTATTATATTCCTTTGTTGGATAAATTTCGGAATACCTGATGATGTCACAGGATTCATACTGAACCCGGTCATTGAAATGTTCATAGTATAATAAATCTTTAAGGAATTACACCAGTCCAGCCTCCTGTTATTTTATAGTAATTAACTCCGTACTCGCACCACCAACAACACAAAAGAAGACGGGTGAGCTGCAATACGTCGAGTGTTCTGACTAATATTACATCAAGGTTGACTATACGGAATGATCAGTTCTATCCAGTGGTGAACCAACAAACCTAAATGAATAATGCCCCAGGAAATGTTGAGCGCTTCTAGATGTAGTAGAGAACAGGGGCCCTGGCACCAGCATACAGCTACTACCAACATGGGGCTAACTGCAGCCCATTCGGATTTTGGCTGCATTAAGCTATGTCTACCTTACTACCCGGACCGTGCATTGCTACTTCCCTGTCAGGAACACTCAAACTCCGTCAGACCTCATAGATTCTTTGAACAATCAACACATTCTATTATACCTTGTCTTGTATTGACTGAATTTTCTATAATATATTTCAAATTTTGGGGTTTCACATTGAAAATTAACACTCGAACCTACACTACGTATCACCTGATACCACCCATACTCTTCTATCCTCTATATATTTATAACCCTATCCTCTATATCTATATTTATAACTATATATTCTCCAACCCTGTTATCTATTGTTTATTTGCTACACCTTGTTCTGTATTTTATTTCTTCTATATTCTGATTTCTTCGATATGTTCTTATTTACTTCCATTTTTACTCCCACAATTACCACCCTGGGTATGACTACATTTTATTCATTTTATTCTCCTTATATACTTATCCTTTTACTCATCTGTTACCTAAAATTACCACACGACACTAGAATATTACTTTCTGTACCCTATATATCTGTTTATCTTTAATTATTCCCCCTACCCAATCAGGACTCTCACTGCATATAAATTGAAATAACTCGAGCTAACTTGGGATTGAATATAGTCTTTTAACCTATTTCATCAGATTTTGCTACTTTTAAACTTCACACCATGGGTGTGAATAACTAACAATCGTCATAGCCATCCGATGGCTATGACGACCTTCCCGCTTGCACGCCCAGCGCTTGAGTCGGTCAAACTTCCTAGAGTGCTTGGAAAAATAAATTTCCCTTTCGAAAATACTCGGAACGGTTGTTAAGTCCTTCGGCCCTGGGTGGGCTTCGAATCCGCCGCATCACCGGTTATTGACCGCCAAACAGTACTCTTAAATTTTGAGCTTAATCTTTAATCCTAACTTTAAACTCTACCCTAAAAATTTATCATGAATATCAAAAGTATATTTAACTTTTACATAAATGCCTCCTTCTACTAGTTCTTTAACTAAATCCCCCACTCGTAAGAATAACTAATAATCGTTTGGTATAACGCGATGATCAGCTGGCGGCGACGGCCTTCCCGCTTGCACCCCCGGCGCTTGAGTCGGTTAACCTTCCTGGAGTGTTTGGAAAAATAAATTTCCCTTTCTTTCGGTAGACGAAAATACTCGGAGCGGCTGACACGCCATTGGGCTCTGGGTGGACTGGGAATCCGTCACGTCGTTGGTTATTGACCGCCAAACGGTACTCTTAAACTTGGGATTAATCTTACTTTTTAATCTTAACTTTATATTCTACCCTGAAACTTTATTATGACTATCAATGATACATTTAACCATTTCATAAATGCCTCCTTCTGCAAATTCTTTAACTAAATATCTCAAATTTAAACCCAAATCTTACTTTTCTAACCTTTAATCTTATCTTAAATTATACACTTTAATTCTAAACATAAATTTTACATTTCTAATATTAATCGTAATTTCTAACTCTACATTAAAAAACCTAGTGCCTAGTGTACATCCGTCCACTATATATATCTTTTTTTATTTATTTATTAGTACTTTTTAGCACTTCTGACTAACTTCTTATATGTAACCTGATCTCACCGCTAGCATCTGTCCACGACGGGATAGTAGTAGTAGTGTACACTACAAACGCACGGCACCTTGACCACACCAACAAGAAAATATTAAGCAGATTCCTCACTTGAAGGCGGCCGCCCGGACTAGCAACTGCTAATTTTTGGCCGCCTTTCTCGTCTTGGGCATTTCTCTCTGCTTTTCAGCCCCTTGGATTGTGTCTATTATTATATTCCTTTGTTGGATAAATTTCGGAATACCTGATGATGTCACAGGATTCATACTGAACCCGGTCATTGAAATGTTCATAGTATAATAAATCTTTAAGGAATTACACCAGTCCAGCCTCCTGTTATTTTATAATAAATAACTCCGTACTCGCACCACCAACAACATAAAAGTCGACGGGTGAGTTGCATTACTTCAAGTTTTCTCCCTAATATTACATCAAGGTTGACTATACGGAATGACCAGTTCTATCCAGTGGTGAACCAACAAACCTAAATGTATATATATATATATATATATATATATATATAAAAAAAAAATAAAAATAAAAAATAAATAAATAAAAGGGTAAAAGAGTATATATATATATATCCAGGGGGTGGATCGAACCTTGAGGTGATCAGTGGTGAAACGCGCGTCACCTATCAATAAATGCAATGAAAGAATAATCAATCGTCCTTTTTATCCTTTCTCTCTCTCTCTCTCTCTATATATATACAGTAAAGACTCCCTTCAGTCACAAATAACCATGGATTTTGCACCTATAAATTTCTCTTCTGAGGCACAAGCCGAGGCAAGTTATCTTAATGGAAGACCGGCAGTCGCCCATGCATACCAGTCTCCTTTCTCCACATCACCGATGTTGTCCAAGGGAAAGGCAAATGCCAAATTTCCTTAGCTCCAGTGACGTCGCAAATCATTTTTACAGCTGAGTGAACTGAAGCCACATGAAATGGTCTTGCTCAAGGACACAGCGCATCGCCAAGCTCCAGAATCGAACTCAAAACCTCACGATTGTGCATCTAACTCTCTAACCATTAAGCCATGCGCCTTCACACACACACACACACACACACACACACACACACTTCTCCGCCCCCACCCGCACTGCACTGTACTACACACACGCGATGGCTCTAAACGTGTCTTAAGGAATATAAGGTGCAATGTTGTTTTCTTGAAGTGAGCATTGTTGTTGAAAGAAACGGTGTTGGTATAATCCTGCTGGAAGACGCTTTCCAGGTCTCTTTTCACGGAGTTATAGTCTCGGTGTAAGGTGTTAATATTATATGTGGAAGACTCTTGGTTGGGGAAGGCGAAAGATGAGTAAAGAGGGTCAGGTGCCTGAGAATGGGCTGTGTTGGACGTAATACCTTGTAGGTCATTATATAGAGAAGGAAGAGTGTGAAGGACAATGGCTGTTTCCATAACCTTTGAAAGTGAGTGCGATACTTGGCAGCGCCAGAAGAGGTTTTTCTTGTTGGGACTGGAACACTGTGTAGCATGTTTCCAAAGATCATGGTACATCTGCGGAGAGAGAAAGGGAGAAGGAAAAGAGTGAGAACGAGAGAGAGAGAGAGAGAGAGAGAGAGAGAGAGAGAGAGAGAGAGAGAGAGAGAGAGAGAGAGAGAGAGAGGTTTGGGAGAGAGAGAGAGGTTTGGGAGAGAGAGAGAGAGAGAGAGAGAGAGAGAGAAAGAGAGAGAGAGAGAGAGAGAGAGAGAGAGAGAGAGAGCGAGAGAGAGAGAGGTTTTGGAATTATAGAAGCTAGTTCTGTGGCACAGTGTTAGTACGTGTATGTATGCAGGCTGGAGCATTGTGTGGGATGAAGGGCTGTTGCACAAACCTATAAAACATACGGACCGATTTTACGGCTTTGCCGAAAATTAAAAACGAAATTTTCGTTCTGACATGGTGGATACCTAAACGTATTCGTGAGTGAATAATAATAATTAATAATATATAATAATAATATTATTAATATTCGGTTTGTTTGCAAGCAAACAGCCTCATGACACCATGTGTGTTTTCTAGATGACAACGTCATACTTTTGTTCCAGCGGTAGCAGAGAAAAAAACAGTCGACAATTGTTTCGGACTTATTGTCCCTTATCGTGATTGTGTATCCTCGTAGCTGCTACCCACCGGAACTGCTTAGAATACATTTGAGGATATATATATTGTTGTTTTCATCAGTTCTTTGATAGAAAACAACACCATACTTCAGGACTGGGCATATCAAAAGATCGAAATAACAGAGGCAAACTTTGTTCCATCATTATGTTTTTCTGTTTTTTCTGTTCAAGTTCTAGCTGTCTGATGAGGTCATAACAGTTGAATAATATTTATCACCGAAATATACATAATGGAGAATATAAATAAACGAAGTTAATTTTACCCTGTTGACTTGCACTTCTTGTATATATATATATATATATATATATATATATATATATATATATATATATATATATATATATATCAAAAGAGTCAGGACCCCGACGGCTGAGCTTCGGCCGTTTCGACAGCTAAATGATAGTTATATATATATATATATATATATATATATATATATATATATATCCAGGGAGTGTAACGTGGAGTTAATGTAGGTTCACCCGGGTGAACACTCGATGTTTAGGTTCATTTCTGTGTGTGTATGTGTGTGTGTGTGTGTGAGAAGCATTAATTAAATGCCTTGTGGTATTTGCGCTGGCTTTGCCCGTCAATAAATAAAGCAACAGTACATATTTATAGATACGTTCAACTTTATATACACACAAACTGACTTTCAACCTTTCTCATTCTCCTCTCTCTAAAACACGTACGTGCATGCGCGCGCGCACACGCATATACAAACACACATATGTATATATGTGTATAAGTTAAATTTAATGTAGATACAACTAGTTTGTAGATTTCAAACCTCCCTGTGAAAACGAACAAGTGTAAACACATTTTCTGTTATTTCCTATGTGCACAGAAAAACATCAGAGATTGCATTTACGCCTTTGACAGATTTTTGATAGCGGTTCGATACATTCTCGTATTCTCTTGAACAGTATTAGTGAAGACGTGTATTTTAATAAATGTGTAAAGCAAGTATATTAAAGTTTTTATATCAATAAATCGATATAATATAAAAAAAAAACGTGTGAATCGTTTTGATAAAATGCTTCAAAGTTACAAAGTTCTACACTATATAATTAATGTAGTAACAAAATGTGTAAACTGCTTCGATATGAATACGGTTATGCCATTTAAACGTTTGTGAACAAGTAATGAACACTGTCTGTGTCAGTCTACTATATTAAAACTATTGAACCGTGAAAAATCAATTGTGTGAATTAATGAGTAAAGCTTAAAGAAAGGAAATGATGTTTACTAAAAATATAAAAAAATAGTAAAACAAAAAGAATTATTATTTCTGAATACAATATTTGTCTTTCATAATACTTTAGTTGAGCAATATTGATATTATTTTACCAACATTTCATTAATTATAGAACATTTATTGTTTATATAGATTTCCAAATATTTGTTAAATAACAATGACATCTATATTAAATCTCTATGGAGGTTTTTGCTATCTTTTTCTAGTTTTGTCATCACAAGATATTCAACTATCTTATTTCACAAAGCAAACCACTGACGTTGTATATTTTAATTAAATATCACGTAACATTGAGGCCACTTGTTTTTGTTTCTATTTAGATATTTGAGTAGGTAGTAAAGTTGACACAAAGGTAAAATCAATATAATTAACGCTTATAAGTAACGAACATGAATCGGTTCTGCGTATCATATTTAATGCATTCAATATACCCAATTATTCCATCCCTCTTAATTACGCTGTTTACTCTATTTCTCTCTCTATCCCATAACCTTGAGATACTGAATACCAGTATAAGGCCAAGAAATGGTTTCAAATAACTATGTGCTTGAATTAACGGTGAAGCAACTGCAGTTTTGGGATCAAATCTTTGACAACGACTATTATTGGAGGCTGGTATTTTTTATAGGTTTGGCTAAAATGAATAATATATAGGAAACTTAGAAAAAGATAACGTAATGATCGATTGCTGTAATGTTATTCGGTAATGAGAGCTCTTTTATACACACTAAACCAGCTAATAAATGTATTCAGGTCAGGTCATTTACCTAGTCATATATCATTGCTTTAAAAGCATCTCTTATTTAAATAGAAAGTAACCTTGATGAATATAATTAATGCAAAAACTGAAAAACCAAAATTCCTTATATGTTCATGTGCAACTAGGAAGGTACGTTATCTTTAAACTGTTAACTTATACACCCGTACGCATTCACATATATACGCACACACATATACGTTATAATAGATGGTAGGGTAGAGAGTTTTGTTTCGAGTATCTATGGAAAGAAATATGTATAGCTTAGGACATTAACAATATTAATCATATCGCACAAACAGAAAATACAAATACTAAGATTTGTACAGAGCATATCCACAACATTCACAACATACAAGGAGACACAAAAAATCCATCAAAGAAAGCCAAACAATCCCTTAGATAGGACAATACGGATATGTTTCTTTCTTATTAAACCATCCTCTCTCTATCTTTATATAGGGCTTATGTTCGAAACGATGATATTTTCCTTAGGGCAACACTTCTCTTTTCATTAATCTGAACTTAAGAATCCCAGTCCATTTTGGGCTGTACATTTATACAATGTAAATATGATGTTCGATGATTATCGTTCACCGTATATTTCAGGCCAAGATTTAAGTGTCCGGCACAAAATAACCTTTTTGTTATAAATTTAGTATTAAGTTGAGTGGCTTACTTGCATTGTGTAATTTCATTACCATATATATTATGTGTATCACCTAGCGGTTATTTCAGAATAATAGCTGTTGCATATATAATGAGAAATCGATTAGTCAATGCGTGTTATAACGTGCTTTGATATAACCTCTAGTCCGTTACAAACGTTATATTTTCTATTCATAGATTTTACAGAACTATATCCGAGAAGAAAAGGATGCTGTTGTAATTGTTGCCGCCATTTTATTTTTTTAAGATCTTCATTAATGTGGCAATCAGCATATTAGACTTTTTAGAACAATCTCATATAATTTGATATTGGTGATATTCCTAATGTGGTTCTTTCAGACTACCAGCTGTGCACTGTCTACACCAGACATATATGTTCCCGCAAAGAAAGGATGGAGACAAGTAAGAAAAGATAAATGTAAAGCCAATATATTTTGCCATGAATAAGTGGAGAATCAACGTTTTGAACACAAACCCTTTATCAAAATAGTGAAGAGAGATAACAAGAAAAGAAATGCCCGTATGTTTTTATCTAGTAGTCAGGATAATAATAGACGAAGAAAGTGGGGAGGTAGGTATGTGATTTCTGAGTAGAGGCGTGTGGAAAAGGGTGGTGGGCAGACATGTTGTTCATGCGTAAAAAGAAGTTGGCGTGATTGTTCATGTGGGTGACAACAGTATGTATATATATATATATATATATATATATATATATATATATATATATATATATATATATATATATATATATATATATATAAATAAAAATAGACATGGGGTAAAATGTCCTCTTCAGTAGTCTGCTGATTATCGTTGGTATTTCGACGCATTAAAGACTAGATACCTAAAATCAGTGCGAGCGATAACTCAATTAAGTTATCGGGACAGTGGGAATATATATATATATATATATATATAAAAAAATATTAATAAAATAGATGTATAAAAGTATTAATAAAATAGATGTTCTTTTGATCAATTACATTTTATTATACATATTTCGGATGTACAACAGTACCTCCTCATCAGACAAAATATAATGATACCTGACATACCCTGAGATGTTAAATGGTTAAGATTTAATTAATGTAGTGATTAACCCGAGCGAAAATTTTACTTATATCCTATTTATGAGAAAATGCGAAAACGTAATAAATTCATTAGAGAATGTATGAGTAATAAAAAACGTTGCTTACTGTAACTGTTCTAAAAGTTTTAAAGTGTATGATACTACGATATATCTAGGAAAACGTCTCATGAATCATAACAGCCAGTGATAGCCACTGGAAAAGGATTTATAAAGAGGGAAAAATAAAGTGTGTGTGTGTGGGGGGGGGGGGGTGTTCGAAAGTTAGACGGTTAAATTTGAAAATATTTAATTTATAATATTAGGGTGAAGACTCCAGATTTCAGGATTATTTGCTGGTTATTTATATATTATTTTTATAAATTCGATAAGTGTGTTATCATTTATAAACTTCTGAATTTTATGAGGGTAGCATTTAAAGGATTTAGCTGGCACATAAATAATGAAATATTATACTGTTGATTATTTACCTAAATTCAAACTTTAACAAATATACCAACATATTAGGTATGTAATGCCTTTGAAGTACTTATTGTTATAAATATTTAAATAACTATTATGTATATAGGTATATATTAATGAGCCGGTATGTTTAAGGTAAATAATAACGACGAAGATAAAAATAAAATAAGATAATATATTGAAGGATGTTAAGGATAAATATATACATATGTATAACTGGGTGTAAATGTACTAATTATTCTTCAACCAAGATATCAACATATTATTAGATATAGGGATGTATATATATAGATATATATTAGGTATTATTAGTGTAGTATACTTTAGGTAAATGATAACAGTTATAATTTTATCAACGTATCACATTCAAATACACACACACACATATATATATATATAAGAAAAACAACAATGAGTGCATGGATAGTACAGAGTTCAAAATAATATCTATAATAAATTTTAGTTTGGATATTTTCTCTATATTTGAATCATATATATAGAAATGTGGTAGGTATATTTAAAAATATTCAAAAATATATAAAATATAATATATAACTACATACATATTATAATACATTATATTATAAATAAATAAGAGATCGAAAGCGCAGCAAAAAAAAAAATAAAAAATTCACATTTATATATAAGCTTGAATCCGTCTCAAATTTTAGATTTTATAGTGCAGTAAATATATTTAAAAGAAATATATGCTATATTATACTATAAATAATAGATAAAAAACTCATTAAAAATTTAGAGTTATAGATAAGTTTCATAAAAATTTATGGATTGGGTATTAAACTAAAATTTAAAATTTAAAAGAGATCACAAATGTATTAAAAATTCACAGTTAAATAAATTCCGTAAATATGTAAGGATTAGGTATTATACTAAATTATAATCATAGATAGGAAGATAGAGAAATAAGGAAATAAAGAAATGATGGTATTGATTAAAGTTAACAAATAATGTTGTGTGTATCAATGTTTAGGCATGTTAATTGAAAAATTGTCATTCATTCTAGCGTTGTTTCTTCTCTAGATAGTTATAAAATAAAGCAATATTAAAGGCCATTAAAGTTTTTCACTTTAGATTATATATTCCTGGTAACCGAGTTGTTATTGGTTTGGTGTAATTGTTTCTTTCTTTCTCGATTTATGTGAGGCTAAAAAAGTGGACGTAGCTTTATGGAGGCAACTAGAGAATAATTCACTTTCTTTGTTAATTCACTTTCTTTGTTAATCTCATAATTATTAATAATCAACAGGGTCTCCATTGTACAGAGCGGGCAGTTATTTGATATACTAGAGTTGCGGTAAATTCCACAGTTCCGAAGTTTTGTCAAAAGAGTGGAGTATTTTAAATTCTTCTCTTTTAAAGACCATATGAGCTGTGATAAAGACGTGGATGATTTCCTCTTAGAGTTCGAGAATGAGCATTTATGGTTCGCAAAACGGGCTTTGAATGTGGACGAGGTTGATGCAATGTAATTGTATGTTTTTTGATCAGTTTTAAAACTCATTCTTTGACATAATCATTGAATATTGCTTAACACTTTAATATATATATATATATATATATATATATATATATATATATATGTGTGTGTGTGTGTGTGTGTGTGTGTGTCTGATGGTAGCTAAGATGCTTCCATAGGCGGTATGCTGGTTGAGCACTCTATGCTCTTACAGAGCAGAGTATGTTAGGATAGAAAACGAAAAATCAGTGATGCATCTGAACTCAATTTATTGTGTGTTACAAATTGTTTCGCCGGCCGACAGCTCGAGACGCGATCATTGTGTGGATCTGTCTGATTCTGGACCCGCAGGTTCGACGGACACGTCTAATGATTTCGGAGCATATTCTCTCACTGGGGTATCTGACCCTCTGGGCCATACCGTCAAAAACTTCATCTTCTTGGCGTGTCCTGTGATTGGCCGCTGGTAGTCTACCTCATCATAATTCTGACCACATGTACCAGTCCGCTGACCATCAGGGCATTAGCTGTTCCATGTCTGCTACACTTCAATAAATTACTGCTGTGTTTGGTAGTTTACACATCCACGCGCGCGCGCGCACGCACACACACGCACACACACACACACACACACACACACACACACACACACACACACACACACACACACACATACACAACGACAGTCGTACGCATATATGCCCGCTAAACACACACATTTAAGGAGAACATATAAACATATAAACATACACATACATGCATCCAGAGAGACACATACATACACAGACACATGCCTATATACATCAACATACACACACACATGTGCATACATATGCATACGCGTATATATACCCGTACACACAAACACGTACAGACATATAGATAGACCCCCCCCCCCCATCCACGCACACACATATATACACGTACCCATATACATATATACACACACGGATACACACTCGCTCGCAAACACACACACACACACACACACACACACACACACACATTATATATATATAAAAATATACATATAACTGTTTCTACTTATGGCACAAGGCCACCAATTACCCAGTGCATTTTACTGGTACTTTATTTTATCAACCCCCGTAAGGATGAAAAGTAAAGTTGACCTCGGCAGGATTTGAACTCAGTCCGTAAAGGGACGTAACTATGCTGCAAAGCATGGCGTCCGACCCTCTACCGATACTGCCAATTCACCACCTTAATATACATAAAGATACATAGTGGGCTATACATGAAAGGGTGCACCTTGTTATATGTGCCTACAGAGATGTTATTACGTTGCGAACATGGATCAATCCACGTATGGAATCTTCACGCAAAGCCACATAAAGTGCGTTCATGATATTACAGTAAATAGTATGCGCAGGCCGAAAATGCGTGCAGAATATATAAAAAAAAGAAGAAAGAACGTGTATGCATATGAGATAGTACACAAGAGAAGTATGAGATACACACGTGAGTCTGTGTATGGAAAATACATTAGGTTTACAAAATGGAATGCGTGGAGAGTATGCACTCTCTACTGAAAAGATACACATGCAGGAGGGTGCGTAGACTGTGGTTGAGGTATAGTGTCTTATTGGTGTAAGGCAGTTGACTGAATATCAATGGAATCCGGGTTAGCCTGCTCCGGCTCAGGCGATGTTTTTGCCTAGGGTGACGTGCAGAGTCGGGTAGGCATCCTGGGTTATTTCGGCTGACAGGGTATGGTGTCTGATCCCTTGAAACCGTTTCGCCGCTCTGGTCGGCGTGCGTTGCGCTGCATGCCTTTAGCTTGGGCTGCCCGATGGATTCCATGCGGAGAGTGTACACCTTCTCTGATGTCTGCACGTCATGATTATTTCTGATTTCAGGTTGACCGCATCATCCTTCAGTTTGACAATCTCCATGGCCTCGGATAGGCATAGCCTACACTTTCTATTTCCAGCCGAATATGCATTCCCGTGCCGAACAATACTCCAGTTGAGGGCATACGGGGTACCCTTTGTCTTTCAAGTCCCACACCAGGTCCGCCAGCCTGGTAGAGTGCCTCTTGCTCTGGTCCTTGAAAGAGTTTGTGTGGTTATACATCCGCGATTTAAAGGTCGTGGATGTTGCGCCGATGTACGCCAATGTATATTGTGCGTGCTAACCACACATTTATATACCAGGCCATTCGTTAGGCATCTTTCCTGCAGAGGGCACTGTGTGCCCGCTCTGCAGTTGCACGTTCTGTCGTTATATTGTTCATTTCGGACGCCTGGCCCTTGATCTGCCACGGCCCTCTCCCGATTCTCTGGGTGTTGTTCTGCCGAGACGGTGGTCCCCTCCGCCACTCATTTCCGCCCGGCGTTGGATTGTATCGTCTTCCGCGGGCGTAGCGGCCGCCGCATGGGCCGGGTTGTTGTCTGCAAGGAGCCCTCCCGCCTACGATTGACGGTCGAGGTTCCCCATTTTCGCCGCGTTGGTTTTGGCCATGTAGTCTGCCATGTTAGGTGCGGTGGAGAAGGAGAACCTCTCCGTCTGGGGGTTGAAAATCTTGTGGTATCTGCTCGAGCGCGGGAAGCACTCGACCAACGCTCGGAAGAAGAGGCCTGGTACATTGCAGCATACATGCATAGAATGTCGGTGGGCTTGCAGCTCGGCACCTGGAGAGGAAAGTCCATGCCGTCCGACAGCGTCGTGGGACGTTGGATGGACGGACCGGTTAAATTGCTCGGGGTCTGGTTCGGACCGGACCTCCAGATGGAGAAAAACTGGAGTGAGGTGACGAGCAAGGTGGCCTCCCTCACCCAGAAACGGGCCGAGAGGAAGCTGTCCCTGAAAGGCCGGGCGGAGGTGGCGAATGAGTACATCGCATCCGTCATCTGCTACCGCCTCACCGTCGTCCCTTGCCCCGGCCCAACTCTCACCAAAATGGAGCGCCTCCTCTTCCGCTTTTTGTGGAAAGGACGTGCTCCCATGGTCAGACGATCCATCTGCTGTCAACACCCGTTGCGTGGAGGGCTGGGCATGCCATGGCTGATGATGCGCAAACATGCGCTGAGGCTGCGACATCTCTGGTGCTTCCTTGACGGTGAACAGGTGTGGTCGCCGTTCGCCAGGCACGTTTTCCCACAGCTCGTCTCCTTGACTGAGCTGCAGTCCTGGGTCAGGAAAAGACCGAGGGATAGCGCTTGGAAAGTGGAATGTCTCCAGGCGCTCACCAGCTGGGCACCAGTATTGGTAGAACATCCACCTCGGCGTTCTATAGAGGACTAGTGGAGGGGGAGAACGACGACGTTCTCGGAGAGATCCTGGGCGTCGAAGAAGATCAGCTGTTTGCTCGCTTCCGGAGAACTTTCAGCCCAGCGCCTATGGATAACTTCCAAAAATCCCTGGCCTGGCAGTGCTACCGAGGAGCGTTGCCGGTTCGAGATAAGCTCTACAGACACGGAAGTGCCGTCAGCCGAGCCTGTCCGAGATGCGCGCACTCGTTCAGTGCCCGAGCATTGCTGAGCTATGTCGAACAGTTGCTGTCGCGTGTAGGATCCGGTTATCGACTGAGTCTATTGTGCAGATGGTCTCGCCGTCTTCCTTTGAGGAGGAAGGGCTTTCGGTTTTCATCTGCCTGGTGGCCATGGCGAAAGAGATTGTGTGGTGGACAAGGTTGAAAGGGTTAAAGACAGACACTTTCCTCTTCGGCGAATCCCTAATTAACTTTTTCAAGTTTCACTTGAAGAGGAAAATCAGGGTGGAGAGGCAAGTGCTGCCTTCTAGCAAGTTTGTTAAAGGTGGGTGAATGTAGCGAGAATGGTCCGAGTGAACGGGACCGCTCTGAATACACGCCTGTAGTTTGAGAAATGGAAAAATTGAGAGAGGGCGCTTGCTCTGGTGGTCAGGGTAGCCGTGGTCTTTTGTGTGGTTTTCGCCACGAGTAATCTTCGGAGGTTTCCCCCTATTGGGGAAATTTTCATTGTTCCAATTTTCATTTTTATTGTTTATATATATATATTTCTATGTAATTTTCTTTTTCTTTTCTTATATAAATAATAAAAATCTTTACACGAACAAAACCTACATCGTATCGTCCTGTGCCGTCTGTAATGTTTTTCTTGATGTCAGCCCTTGTGGCCAATAAAGAAATCATTATTATTATTAATAATAATAATAATAATAATAATAATAATAATAATAATAATAATAATGTTTTCTTTATTAACCACAAAGGTTTACATAAAGTAGACATTAAGGACAGTACAGGACAATACAGGACGGTACAAATGGGCATTTCTGCGTGTAAAAAAACAGAGGATGTAATAAAATAACAAAGAAAAATTCCCCAATAGGGGGGAGACTTCCGAGGGACATTTGTGGAGAAAGCCCATTAAAAGACCACAGTGACCCTGACCACCAGGGCAAATGCCCTCTCCCAGTTTTCCACCTTTAATTTACAGACACATACTCAGAGAAGGCCCATTCATTCGGGCCATACTTGCTTCTCTCACCCATCTTTCAACAAAATGGTGGGAAGAGAGCACTTCCCTCTCTACCCCGATTTTCCTTTTCAAATGAAATTTGAAAAAGTTAATCAGGGCATCACCGAAGAGGTAAGTGCTCGTCTTCAGCCCTTTCAAACGTGTCCACCACACTATCTCTTTCGCCATGGCCACCAGACAGATAAAAACTGCCTGCCCTTCCCGGCTAAAGGAAGAGGGCGGGGCAATCCTCACGATGGACTCAGCTGATAGCTGGATCCGTCCTACACGTGACAGCAGGTGTTCGACATAAACCCACAAGTCAACAATGCTCGGACACTGGACGAGTGCATGCAGGACGGTTTCGTCGCCCTGTGCGCATCTCGGACATGCCCGGCTGACGGCACCTCCATGCCTGTAGAGTTTATCCCGAACTGGCAAAGCTCCCCGGTAGCACTGCAAGGCCAGGGATTTCTGGAAGTTATCCATAGGCCCCGGCCCGAAAGTCCTTCCGAAGAGATTGGCTAGTTGATTTTCGTCGACGCCTAGAGTTTCTCCAAGTACGTCGTCGCTCTTCCCCTCCACTAATCCCCTATAGAACGCCAAGGTGGAGTTTCCACCGATCACATTGCCCGATTGGTCGAGGGCTGTGAGCGCCTGAAGACATTCCAGTCTCCAAGCGCTCCCTCTCGGTCTTTGCTTGACCCAGGACTGCAGCTCCGTCAAGGAGACGAGCTGGGGAAAAACCTGTCTAGCAAACGGCGACCACACCTGATCACCGTCGAGGAAGAGGTGGAGATGTCGTAGCCTGAGCGCGTGTCTGCGCATCATCAGCAACGGCATGCCCAGCCCTCCACGTAGCGGGTGTTGACAGCAGATGGACCGCCTGACCATCGGAGCGCGTCCCTTCCACAAGAAGCGAAAGAGCAAACGCTCCAGCGCAGTCAGGCGGGGCTTAGGACAAGGTACGACGCGATGTACGCGTTAGCCACCTCCGCTCGACCTTTCAGGGATAGCTTCCTCTCGGCCCATTTCTGGGTGAGAGAAGCCACCCTGCTCGTCACCTCGTCCCAGCTTTTGTCCGTCTGGAGGTCTGGACCGAACCAGACCCCTAGCAATATAACCGGTCCGTCCGTCCAGCGCCCGACGACGCTGTTGGACGGCATGGACCTCCCTCTCCAGGTGCCGAGCTGCAGGCCCACTGACTTTTCCTAGTTGATCATTGCTCCTGTCACCGCTTCGTATTCTCTTAGTGTAGTGCCGATCGCCTCGATGTGTTTGGCGTTCGACACCACTACGGTGACATCGTCCGCATATGCTGACACGGATCTTACGCATCCTAGTTCGTACGGGACCCCCCTCAACGTCTCCAGTTTGTGCAGTAATGGCACGAGAGTCAATACGTACAATAGGGACGAGAGGGGACATCCTTGGCGGACCGAGCGCATGATGTTGAACGGTTCCGAAAGGTGATCGTTCACTCTCACTACAGAGCAGATGTCGCTGTGCATGGCAGCGATCCAGCCTCTGAAGACGGGCCCAAAGCCAGCCGCCCTCTGGACTGCCGCTAGGTAACGATGGTCGACCCTATCGAAGGCTTTCGACTGATCTAAATTGATCAAAGACCCACCCGTGCCAGGTTCCCTAGCTACCCTCTCTACGATGTTTCGCATGAGGTGGAGGTTGTCGTGGATGGATCTGTCGGGAATAGCACATGTCTGTGCCTCTCCCACCAGACCACTAACGACAAGCGCCAACCTCTTTGCTAGCACCTTGGCCAAAATCTTGAACTCTGTGTTTAGCAGAGTTATGGGCCTAAAATTATCTATGTTATCCCCCTTGTTCGGATCCTTTCTCAGCAGCGCCACTGCTCCTCGGCTCACATAGCTGGGAATTCTCCCGTTCTGTTGCCAGTTGCAGTAGACGTCCGCCAAGAGGGCTCCGAACAAGTCTGGCATTTGTACATAAAGTTCATAGGGCAGACCATCCAAACCAGGCGATTTACCCCTTGTGCAGCCAGTCATTGCCTCCCGTACTTCAGCGGTTGTTATCGGCTTTTCGCAACACTCCGCCTCAGTGGCCGAAAGCCGCGGCAGTCCGTCGAGGTAGACACTAAAGTCCATCCATCGATCCGGCCCGCCACTGCCCCCGAACAGTTGAGCGAAGTGTCGCTGAAAAGCTTCACACATTTGCCCGGGATCGAGTAGCATGCGCCCGTCGTGGTCTACCAAAGACCGGATCGTGGCTTTGTTGCCCCGACGAGCCTCCGCCACTCGGGCCCATTGAACGGCTTTCGTCCCCTCCCCTAGCTCTGACAACGCAGCCTTCGTGCTTTGCATTGAAGAATTGGTCAAGGGCCAATTTCGCCGCAAGTACGTCGGTCGCGATGCCTTTGCTAAGCGCCTCGTCTAATTTTCTAACTAATTCTCCCTCTGCTCTATTTTTCTCTAATGCTAAAGCCTTACTAAACCTAATTGACTCTATTCTAATTGCTCTTTTCAGAGCAAACCACCACTTGTTGTTGACGATGGCCCCCGTCAACGCCAGTTTAACTAGTTCGCTAATCCGGTCTTTGTAGGCCTTGCGCGCTGGTAAGGACGCGTTTAGCTTCCAGTAGCCGGGTCCTCGTCTATGAAGCCTATCTAAGTCAAGCACACAGATCACGAATTTGTGGTCCGTGTAGCTGACTATCTTGAATTGTGGACAGCCTATGCTAGACCTATCTATTTCCCTACAAAATACTCTATCTAAATATGATCGGATGACCCTATGCGCTTTGTCCAAGTCCACATTGGTACATTCGAGAAATCAATTCGGTACCTGTCAGACAGTTCAAAACGCCTGAGCAGGTTGGTGAGACTCTTGCACCCTCCTTCCCTATCCACTAATCCCACACAATCCCAGCGTGCATCTAAGATCCCGTTCCAGTCGCCCACTAACACTAAAGAGCGGGACGTTCCAAGAAAGGTCTCCAGACGCCGGAAGAAATCAGGCCGCCCTGCTCCTGTCGGGGCATAGACGGCCACTAACCTGAAAGCTTGCCCGTCTCTGCTGGTCACGTCCAGCACCACCAACTTACCTTCTGGGTCCAGGAAGATGGCCCGTATGGCAAGATCCAAACCTCTCCGAAAAAGCACAGCAACTCCTCCCCTCGATCCCGGACGACTGGTAGATGCGTACACATCGTAGCCGCCGAATATCGGTGCGAAGGCCCGTGCTTCGGAGATTCTGGTCTCGCTTATGGCCACTACATCTATGTTTAGTGACCTGAGGTCGTTGAGCAGGTGACCCTGCTTCCATGACGACCCCAAGCCACGCGCATTTATGCTGCCTATTCTGAGTTAGGTCATGTTGAAAAGGAGTGGAAAAGATGGGAAAGTCCACTTACCTTACTTCTCGTAGGGGAAGGACGGTTTTTCCATCCTTTTCACTGCTTGTGGCCTCCTCAGGAAGGATGTCCTTATAAATCCTCCTGGAGAGTGCTTGTCGGAAGTCTCCGATGTCTTTGGGGAATTTTTGTTTTAGTGTCATGTACGTTTTCTGTGTGATGCGAGCGATTTGTATGTGTGGAGGTGGTGTGAATTTTTGGGTTGTTGTGTAGTCTTTTTCTGTGATGCTGGTGTTGTGCTGGATGTAGTGTAATAATTGCTTGTTGTTCAAATTTAATGCTGTGTAGTGTGTATCGTTTTGGTTGTTTTGTTTTGTTTGGGTTCGTTTCTGTTTCGCATTTTGGTGACTTTTGTGGTGTAGGTGATGGTGGTGTTGGGGTTAATGATGGTGATGTTGTTGGTGTTTGGGTTGATGGGGTTGGTGATGCTGGTGTGGATGGTGGCATATCTGTCCTAACTTTTTTGTTTGTTAATTTATTTGTTTCCCTCTGTATTTTGTTTTTGGAGGGGGAAGGAAGAGAATTTTTTCTTTTTTGGTTTCTTTTTTTTTTCCGGATATCGTTTCCCACTCCTCGTCGTCACAATCTGTCTCCAGTTGTGATAGGCCGGGGAATGGAAAATCCTCCACAGGCGTTAGTTTTGGTTGTGGCGTGGTGGATGGTGTAGGCGTTGGTGCTAGTTCTGAAGCGTTGGGTGGTAGTGGTGTTGGTTTTGCTGGTGGTGGTGGTGTTGGTTTTGCTACTGTTGCTGGGGTTGTTGCTGTTTTAGTTGCTTCTGTTGTTGCTGCTACAGTTGTTGCTGCCATCTCTGCTACTGAGGGTGTTGATGGTTGTGTCACTGGGGTGGGTAGGAGAGGTGGCCTCAACCTTTTAGCCTAAGGGCAGAAAGCCCTTAGGTGGGTTCCTTCACCACAAACGACACACCTAGGCCTTCTGCTCTCGACAATTACGGTGAGGTGGCTGCCATCAGTGAGGTCTATTACTTCTGGGATCTCCTCAATGCTTTTTTGGTCCGCTTGGATCAGGAGCTCCATCCCAGATCCGGACCAGTTCTCCTGCTTTTCTTTTGCTATTGCTATTATCTTTGTGTTGGCTTCGATGCCGGCGAGGACGGCCGCTATTAGCAAGGGAATTTCGATGGCCGGTGGAACGTGGGTCACCCTGATCTTTACGAGTCTCTGACCACAATAGCTTGGGACGAGTGTGAAGTCGTCACTTCTTAATGGGGCCATGGAGTGTTCTCTAGCCTCCTCTGGTGTTTCAAAGAACACATCCACGGTTCCATACTTCTGCCCACGTCTGATGTGGGTTTTTCTTGCCCACACATGTCCCAAAGCTTTTTGGATTTGGGACTCGGATGCCCGTTCCACTCGGCGCGATTTTACATTTATTGTTCGATACGACACGGTGCATAGGCGCCGATGCTCCATTTTATTAGGTGGGTGGTGGGGTGGGGTGGGTGGGTGGGGGTGGGGGGTGAGGCTGACCCTGTACCCATCTTTCTTTACCATTTGTTTGGCATTTTCTAATTCCTCCTCAGTTACCGTAAATGCTTCGCACTGTTTTGCTACTCTGGCAAAACTCAGGGGGTTTTTTTTAATGTCATTGTTGTTGTTGTTGCTATCGTTATTTTTGTTATTATTAATTTTAGTTTCAGTTGTGGTGGTGGTGACGTCAGTGAAGTTCGGTTTGGGAGAGTCCATTTTGGTTGAAAATATTTCGACATCACGAGTTGATTTATTTTTTCCTTTTGTTTCTGTTGTCGCGGTGGTAGTGGGGGTGGTGGTTGTCGCGGTGGCGGTAGTGGTGGTGGCGGCTTTAACACCTGCAGTCATTGGTAATGGCGGGAAATGAATGTCTGCCTGAGACAAATTTAAAATATTGCTAGTGCTTAAATTGTGTGTGTTGGCAGACGTAGTAACATTTACAATGGTGGTGTCGGTGTGAGGTGTTAATTTGTGAGAAAGGCTTTCAGCTGCTTGGTGCAGTGGTGAATTAGCCATTTCTTTTTCAAAGAAATTTTTTGATAATCATAAAAGTTTAAATTTTGGGCACAAGGCCTCAATCTTTTTGGGTGTCCTTTTCGGAAAACAATGTATGTGCGCTTATATATAGTTAACAATAAAAATTTTCCATAAATGGCAATTTTTAACAAACGGAAATAACAAACCTTTGCGGAGCTCACGATGATACGATTTACTACGTAGGTCGCCAATAATAATAATAATAATAATAATAATGATTTCATTTATTGGCCACAAGGGCCAACATATAGGGGACAAAACAAAAGACTGGGACAGTGGGGTTTTACAAAAAAATCGAGTAAACAATATGAATAAACAAAGTAACAATAACAAAGTAACAATAAAATTACAACAAGAAAAAATTTCCCAATAGGGGGGATGACCACCTAGGGTTCGCTCAGGTACCCCACCAGTCCTGAACGACCCGACGCTTCGAGAGCACCCTGGAAGGGCACCCCTCTCCTCTTCAAATTTACCTTCAAATTTACCTACAGCCGCATGACCAGAGTAGGCCTACTCACACGGGCCATTCTCGCCACATTCACCCACCTTTCAGCAAATGTACTGGGGGGCAGCCCTTCTCTCTCCATCCTAACCTTCCCTCCAAGTGAAACTTGAAAAAGTTGATGAGGGATTGGCCGAAGAGAAAAGTGTCTGTCTTCAGTCCTTTCAACCTCGTCCACCATACAACCTCTTTCGCTACTGCCACCAGACAGAGGAAAATTGCCTGCCCTTCCTGGCCAAAAGAAGGCGGCGGGTCGATCTTCACTATGGACTCGGCCGATAGCCAGATCCGTTCTACACGCGACAACAGCTGTTCAACATAACTCCACAAGTCAGTAATGCACGGACACTGGACGAGTGCGTGCAGAACGGTTTCGTCGCTCTGCGCGCATCACGAGCAGGTCCCGGCTGACAGCACTTCCGTGCCTGTAGAGTTTATCTCATACCGGCAGTGCCCCCCGGTAGCACTGCCAAGCGAGGGATTTTTGGAAATTATCCATCGTCCCCGACTCGAAAGTCCTCCGGTACAGACTGGTTAGTTCGACTTCGTTGATTCCCAGAGCCTCTCCGAGTGCGTCGTCGCACTTGCCCACCACTAATCCTCTATAGAACTCGAGAGTGGAAGTTCCACTGACCGCATTTCCCGCCTGGTAGAGGGCAGTGAGTGCCTGGCAACATTCCAGATGCCAGTCACCCAGTCTCGGTCTCTTCTTGACCCAGAACTGCAACTCAGTCAAAGAAACGAGCTGCGGAAAGGCCCGTCTGACAAACGGCGACCACACCTGTTCACCGTTTAGGCAGAATATCTGGAGATGCCGCAGCCTCAGCGCGTGCCTGCGCATCATTAGCCACGGCATGCCCAGCCCTCCACGTAGAGGGTGCTGGCAGCAGATGGACCGCCTCACCAGCGGAACCTGACCCCTCCACAAGAATTTGAAGAGGAGCCGCTCCAAGATGGCGAGGCGAGAACGGGGGCAAGGGACGACAGTTAGACGGTAGTAGAAGACGCACGCGATGTACGCGTTCGCCACCTCCGCCCGACCTTTCAGTGATAGCTTCATCCCAGCGCATTTCTGGGTGAAACTGACTACCCTGCCCGTCACCTCGTCCCAATACTTATTCACCTGGAGGTCTGGCCCGAACCAAACCCCTAGCAACTTTACCGGTCTGTCCAGCGCCTAACGACGCTGTTGGACGGCATGGACTTGCCTCTCCAGGTGCCGAGTTGCAAGCCTACTGACTTTTCCGGGTTAAGTTTTGCTCCCGTCAACCTTTCATATTCCTCCAATAAGGTACCGACCACCTCGATTTCTGAGGTGTCCGACACCATCACGGTGATGTCGTCCGCATAAGTCGACACGGCTTTTCCGCGTCCCGGTTCGAGCGGGATGCCCTGCAACAGCTCCAGCTTCCGCAGTAAAGGCTCGAGAGTCAATACGTACAGAAGGGAGGAGAGAGGGCACCCTTGACGGACCGATCGGGAGACCTGAAACGGTTCCGAGAAGTGGCCATTAATTTTGACCACCGAGCAGGTGCCGCTGTGCATTGCAGCGATCCAGCTTCTGAAGACGGGGCCGAAGCCAGCCGCCTTGAGGACAGCCTCCAGGTACCGATGGTCGACCCTATCGAATGCTTTCGATTGATCTAAATTGATCAGAGCCCCACCGAAGCCAGGTTTACACCCTACCCTCTCTATTAGGTGGAGGTTGTCGTGTATGGACCTGGTTGGGATTGCGCAAGTTTGCGCCTCCTCAACCAAATCCCCGACGACAAGCGCCAACCTCTTCGCTAACACCCTGGCCAAAATCTTAAACTCTGTGTTCAGCAGAGTTATGGGCCTGAAGTTATCTAATGTATCCCTCTTGTTCTCGTCTTTCCTTATCAGCGTCACCACTCCCCTGCTCACAGAACTGGGAATACTCCCATTCTGCTGCCAGTTGCAGTAGAGTGCTTCGAGGAGATCGGAGAACAAGTCTGGCATATTTACGTAAAGCTCGTAGGGCAGACCATCCAAACCGGGTGACTTGCGCCTCATGCAGCCGACAAGGGCGTCCTAAATTTCGGCTGAAGTAATCGGCCTTTCGCAGCGCTCAGCGTCGGCTGTCGAGATGCGCTGGCAAGCTGTCAATGTAGGGACTGAAATCCGTTACTCTCTCTGACTCGCCACTCTCCCCAAACAACCGAGCAAATCCGCTTGGAATCGCTTATCTCGTGTCCGTCTCGGTCCGCAAAGGACCGAATTGTGGTTTTATTACCACGCTGCGCCTCCGCCACGCGGGCCCATCGAACAGCTTTGGTTCCCTCGTTTCTCAACGCACGCGCCTTAGCTCTGACAATGCAGCCTTCGTGTTTCGCATTGAAGAAATGGTCTAATGCCATTCTCGCCGCTAGCACGTCAGTTGCAATGCCACTACAAATAGCCTCGTCTAACTTATCTACCAGCTCTTCCTCCTTTCTATTTTTCTCTAACGCTAGTTCTTTGCTGAACTCCATCGAAGATTTTCTAATCTCTCTTTTCGGAGGCCCCCCCCCCCCCATCTGTTGTTGATGATCCCCCCTGTCAATTTTGCTTAACTAAATTGTTGACTCGGTCCCTGTAAGCCTTACGTGCCGGAAATGACATGTTCAGCTTCCAGTAACTCGGTCCCTAGCTACGCGTTTTATCTAGGTTGACCATAAAGATCACAAATTTGTGATCTGAATAGGCGACCGTTTTAAAAAGTGGGCAGCCTACACTCTTTCTATCTATTTTCCTAATGAAGATTCTGTCTATATACGATCTAGATGACCCCATGCGGTTGGTCCATGTCCATACTGGCATATTGGGTAAATCTAGTCGATACCTGTCAGACAGTTGGAACTGGCTGAGTAGGTGCCTGAGGCTTTTACACCCCCGGCTCCTATCGGCTACTCCCACACAATCCCAGCGTGCGTCTAAGATGCCATTCCAGTCCCCCGCTAACAGTAAAGGGCGAGACGTACCCAGAAAGGTCTCCAGGCGCATAAAGAAGTTCGGTCGCCCGGTCCCTGTAGGGGTGTAGACGGCCAGCAGTCTAAAGGCACCACATTCGCTACTGCTCACATCCAAGACCACCAACTTACCGTCCGGGTCCCGGAAGATCGACCTTACCTCGAGATCCAGTCCTTTCCTAAACAGCACTTCCACCCCACCTCCCATTCCCGGCCTGCTAACAGATGCGAAGATCTGATAGTCGTCGAAAATGGAGGCTAGTGCGCGCTTGTCGGAAAATTCTGGTCTCGCTGACGGCAATCACATCCACTTCCAGCGACCTGAGGTCGTTGAGTAGGCGACCCTGCTCCAGGGTCACCCCAGGCCGCGAACATTTAAACTTCCTACTCTTAATATGGCCATGCTGTCAAGCTAAAAGAGAGAGGGAAGGTTTACTTACCTCCCGGGGTCTTGTGAAGGCCGGGTGGTTCGACCTCTATGGTTGGTGGGGTTTCTTTTGGAACCCCTTTAAAAGTCTCGATGTGGGTTTCATATTCGGGGTTCCCACGTCTTGAGGAAAGCTCTCCCGAATTTCTTTGAAGGAATCGAATGACATTCGGACCAGAAGCAAATCTTCTGGCACGCAAAATGTGCTCATTTCAAAGATCTCCCCCTCTGTTTGAATGTCCTCGCTTCGTGCTAAGAGGGCCATCAGTTTATCGTTGGCCCTTCTGACAAGCACGAAGTTTTTAACATTTTGTTGGTGTGGTTTTATTTGTTTTCGTTTTGGTGACTGGTGGTGATGGTTTTGGTGGTGTTGTTTCGGATATGTCTGTGTTTGTTGTAGGTGTGGTGTCTGCAATTTCAGGTATTTATGTGTTTATTTGTACTTGTGTTTGTTTAGGTTGTTTGCGTTTCGGGGATTGTGGGGGTGGTGTCGATGTTGCTGTTAGTGCTGATGTTATTGGGGAAATGTTTGCGTTAGTGGTGTCTGTATTTTTTGTTGTGTATGTTTTTGTGTTTTGTTGGGGCTTTTTTGGGGATGAGTTTTCTCTGTTTTTTTTTGCACTTTTGGGTTTTCCTTCATATTCGCTGTTGGAAGACAAAGGGTCTGTGGCTGTGAGTGTCTCTGTGTCTGTGTGTGCGTTTATTGTTTTGTCTATGTGTATAATTGGGGGGTAGGGGGAGTGGGAGAACTTTCCTCGTTTTCCCCTTGGATTGGTTTCTGTGTTGGTGGTGGTCCGGCTATTTTTGATGTTGGTGTCCGTGTCTTTGTTGGTGTTGTTTTTGGTGGGGGTGGTGCAGCTTTCCGTGCTGACACTGGCGTTGGCAACAAAGAAGGTTTGCGACCCCCTGCATTTTTGCGCCGAGAGCAGAAGGCTTGCAGATGCGTTGATTCCCCGCAGACGAAGCAATGCGGCCTTCTTGCCCCAGTGATTAGTTGGATTGTTGTCCCGTCCTGCAGGCGGGCAAAATCCGGGATGTTGTTCATGTCCTGCGGTTTCATTTGGAGAAGAATCTCCAAATCCATTCCGGACCAGTCTTCTCTCTCTGTCCTTTTGATATCCAGGGGGGGTAGTGTCTGTCCCCTCCTCGATTGCGCATCCCAGGAGCCACCATATGTTCATTCCTGGTGGGAACTTGGAAATGCAGACATTTACTGTCCTTTTTCCCATGTAGGACGGGTGAATGATAATGTGTTCCGTTTTGCAGGGGGTCACCGAGTGCTTAATAGCAAGGGCCTCGGTTTTGAACAGTACCGAAATGGTACCGAATTGTTTGGGCCTTGCTTTATACTCTATGTCACATCCGATGCACTCCAAAGCAGCCTCGACCTCTGCTTGACTGGCAAGTTCCACTTTGCGTGTGTGCACTGAAATGCATCGAAAGTACATCGTCCTCCTTTGCATGGCCGCTATTGCCCCGTCCAGGATGGTCAGGTTTGCCCAGGACTTCTCCCGTTTAATTAACCTTCACGCCTGGGCCAACTGTTCGTCTTTATCGCTAATATCAATATTCAATAAGTGCTTTGTTTTTGCTGCTGCTGCAGAAAAGGTGGTGCCTCTGTTGCTCTTGTTGGTGTTGTCATTCTTCCTGTTGTTGTTGGTGTTGTTGTTGTTTTGTTTGTTGTTGCTGTTGCCACCGCCATCCGTGTTTACATTGAAGCTGTCGGTGTTATTGTCGTTGTTGTTCTGAGTTGTTGTGGTGGGGGTGGTGGTGGCGTTGGTAGTGGTAGTGATGTCGTTTTGAGATGATACTGCTACTAACACTGAAGGGAGTGGTTGTGATAGTAACTTTTGTGTTTTGCCATCACATTCAGTGGAATGGTCGACAGACATGTCTGTAGTAGTCGTAGTTGTGGTGAGATCTACAGTGGCTGCTTTTGAACTTTTGACCTGAACGTTGTTTACCGTTTCAAGGTCGAAATTTTCCTTGGGGCGGGGGAGCGATTTTTTTCAAAGTTTTTTAAAATATATTTACCCATTACAATCGCTGTTTACATATTATTTGAAGAAGAGAAACAGACATAGATCGGAAAACACACTGTTTATTTCGGGGGATAAGTTCTGTTTAATCAAAAATCCGTCTAATTATTATGCAATCATCTCTGTGGTTGAAGATGTGAAAGGTGCATATATATTTTTAAATATTTCCCCAATACAATTTTCTTTTTTTACATTTTGGTCGATTGTGGCTAAATTTCAGATTTTGAAAGGAAAATGGACAGTTGAAAGATCACTTCTCTCTCCCACCATCACATTCACAACCACTTCCCCACACATTCACACCAGTAAATCCCCAATCTATTTTTAGAATACTGTCACTGACTGCTACCTACCTCCCTTCTCAGTGTCTAATGTGTGGGTATATATATATCTGTGTGTATATACATGCGTGTGTATAAATATGCACGTGTGAATATATTTATGTATGTGTATGGAGCCCACAAAGAGGAAAAAGAAAAGAATACTAGCATCCCATTTACACCTCAAACTCAAAATAGACAGAAAATAACATCGGAGAAGCAACTCCTCTAAGCTACAATGTCACCCTACCCACTACCACTCCCAGCACCCCACCCCCAGAATTAATCTCCCGGCCACCACCCCCAACACGACTCACGCCTCAAGAACAGTTGAGAAAATTCTCGTACACCTCTTACAGCTGCAACCATAACAATATCACCTCAATCAACAACAGCAATGACCATAACTATACTGTTATAATAGTAATAATGATCTCAGTGCCAGCCAACAAATGCACTACCCAAAGAGCCAGGAAACTTTCCATGTTCGTCAAATACCATGCGTAACGCAAGCATGTACTGCGAGATGAACAAATAAAAATGAATACACAATATAAATCGTCAATATATATTTGTGAAATGGGTGGTGGTTGAAATTCAGTTGTGCACTGTTAAATGGTAGTAGACGTGGTCGGACTGACATGAAAATTTACACACCTATGTAAAAAGTGCCAAGGAAGCAAATAGACGAGGTTTCAGATCTCTAACTTAAAAAATGTGGTCCCTGGGGCCCCAAAACGGTCTATTTACTATCGGCTTCGGTGAGTTATTTCCCCCTTTTTCCGTAGTCGCTTTCAATATTCATTGTCTTATTTACAATTTCATACAAATAAAGCGGTAAATAAAGGATTATGAGTTCATGCAATTGACTTGTTTCGTCAATATATATATATATATATATATTTTCAATATATATATATATATATATATATATATATAATATGAAAACGCTTTAATAAAAAAAAATATCAACTGTAATGTATGTATGCATGTATTTATGTGTTTATATGAGCGGGGATATGCAAGTAAATCTTACTTTGTGGACAGCTGCGCCTGAGCATAATATTCATGCTAGAACAGCATATATTTGAAAGTTTTCAGGGAGTTGAATTACTGATTTTGGATCGGTAGCTTTAGCTTTGAAAAAATGAAATGTGCAGTGTAAACATTTTTTATTATTCCTCCGGGAATGAATCTTCTCTGCCTTTTTCCATCTCTCTCTTTCTCTCTGGAAGAAATCAGCCGTAGTAGACCTAAAAAATGGTTAGATACACCATGACGCACCGTGCATCACGTTGGAGTTGAAAAGTTGAAAAGCAGACATGGCGTTGTGCGGGGGTGACTCGCAGCCCAATGTTCCAGGGGGGAGCAAAAGAAGAAGAAGAAGAAGAAGAAGAAGAAGAAGAAGAAGAAGAAGAAGAAGGTGTGAGCTGGGGTCCTATCAAATATGTAGGTTGTGTCTTAAATTGAAGGTTTAGTAGAAACAATTCATGTATAGTTTTGTACTTTTCTTTTTGTCATTCATATATAAACAAATCTACAATATAAATTGGAAGTGGTCGGACGTTGTATATGTAGGTGTAGTCGGATAAACGTCGAAACGGCTTGGTGGAATGCAGCGAAAATTTACACAGTTATGCAGAAAGACCCGAGGAGGCGTTGGGTCGACTTTCAAGCTACAAGCTTCCATGGTTACGGAGAAAATCGATGAAACAGGAATTTCCCATTCAAATTGAACTGAGAGTAATCTGTGAACGCAGAAGTAAATATTCGAGAAACGTTGCAACCGAACGAAAACAGGAAGACGATATTTTGGTTCGTGAAGACGTTCCCTGGCAATGAACGGGAAAAAAGCGAGGATAATACGTCGTTATGTGGAGCGTGAAGAACAATTTCATGCAAAGATAAGACCAAGTTTATGGTATAAATGGAGTCGTTAGACTAATATTCTATTTAAAATAACAGAATGATTTCCAGCCCCGGAGTTTAAGAATGATGCAAATAAAATTGAAAACGAAAATGACAGAGGTTATTAAAATAGTAAAAGTAAATAGTGAAGATTTAGGCCAGTACATACGTATGCCCCGACGGACATACACATACATACGCACACACAAATACATACCCCCCCCCCCACACGAACGCACGCGCGTATGTATAAACCTTATGCATTTCTACAGTATTTTCACCCACCTTAAGACATTGGTTACTTATGTACTCCAGATGGTCATGGGCACTGTCATTTTTCCAGATATTGATTATAGCCCCCCCCCCCCCCCGCAGATAAGCCCTTTAACCAACCACTTCCTTGGAGTTGACTGAAGCACTGCAGTGCAATGCAACAAAACGTCATAACTTCTGGAGTTCGCAACCGATTTTCACAAAACTTGACACATGGGCTACGTTTGTCCTACAGATGAATGTGAACTCTCAGAATTGGCACATATTGGGTAGGGGAGCCCTGGGGGCAGGAACCCCCTTTTGGAAAAAGCCGATGATTTTGTAAAAGTATAGTTTTCGAAGCAGCACTGAAGTATTGACATACATGGTATACACAACTGCTATTTAATATCTGAGTAACGCCGGGTACCTCTGCTAGTATATATATATATATATATATATATATATATATATATATATATTTATAAAGAGGATAATTACGTTATATATATATATATTTATAAAGAGGATAATTACGTTATAGGTAATCCAAATAGAGGTTGTGAATACTTCTTATCATGGATAATTTTAGCGTACCACGTTGTATGACTCAACAAGAGGTTTACGTCAGTGAAACAATTGTTAGACTGTAAATAAACCTCCTTGTTTGTACTGTTGACCATGTAATTCTCCATTTTTTCAATTTTATATATATTTATATATATATATATATATATATATATATATATATATATATATATATATATATATATATATATATATATATATATATACAATATGTTGAAAAGGTAACACACCAGAGAGAGATATACAGTGCGCTATCAATAAAACAGGGGAAAAACCCACCAGTGTATGGAATCTATAACCCATGAAAGGCAGACTGTAGACACGATAATTAAAAATATAAATTAAAGCATAAATAAATACCTCTATAACTATATAACACACGTACAAATCCAAAGATACTAAACCAAAGATATGTTTCACAAGTAATTTGTTGAAGAAATGGGTTAGCTTCGGTTCATCAGCGTGTGTAAGGCTATACATTTCAGACAACACTAAGAGAATTTTAAAAGTGACTGTCCCGCTACACGTGGGAGAGAGAAGTCACAGCGTGTTTAAGGGCAGTGAACCAGTGGCCTCTGAGGGTCAAACTGCTAGAAAGGGCAGCCCAAAGCCACTCAGAGAAGTGTGCTCAACCAAACAGAGTTAGGAAAGACTGTTATTAGGAGCGAAATATCACGATAAATTAACGGAGGCATAGGCCTTCGCTATTCTCTGTAAATAATGTGCTCAAAGGAGAAGAAATCCTGAGCTCTTTAAAATACAATATGTTGAAAAGGTAACACACCAGTGAGATATACAGTGCGCTATCAATAAAACAGGGAAATATCCACCAGTGTATGGAATCTATAACCCATGAAAGACAGACTGTAGACACGATAATTAAAAATATAAATTAAAGCGTAAATAAATACCTCTATAACTATATAACACACGTACAAATCCAAAGATACTAAACCAAAGATATGTTTCACCAGTAATTTGTTGAAAGAAATGGGTTAGCGTCGGTTCATCAGCGTGTGTAAGGCTATACATTTCAGACAACACTAAGAGAATTTTAAAAGTGACTGTCCAGCTACACATAGGAGAGAGAAGTTACAGCGTGTTTAAGGGCAGTGAACCATGGCCTCTGAGGGACGAACTGCTAGAAAGGGCAGCCCAAAGCCACTCAGAGAAGTGTGCTCAACCAAACAGAGATAGGAAAGACTGTTATTAGGAGCGAAATATCACGATAAATTAACGGAGCCATAGGCCCTCGCTATTCTCTGTAAATAATGTGCTCAAAGGAGAAGAAATCCTGAGCTCTTTAAAATACAATAGGTTGAAAAGGTAACACACCAGAGAGAGATATACAGTGCGCTATCAATAAAACAGGGAAAAAACCACCAGTGTATGGAATCTATAACTCATGAAAGGCAGACTGTAGACACGATAATTAAAAATATAAATTAAAGCGTAAATAAATACCTCTATAACTATATAACACACGTACAAATCCAAAAATACTAAACCAAAGATATGTTTCACAAGTAATTTGTTGAAAGAAATGGGTTAGCTTCGGTTCATCAGCGTGTGTAAGGCTATACATTTCAGACAACACTAAGAGAATTTTAAAAGTGACTGTCCCGCTACACGTGGGAGAGAGAAGTCACAGCGTGTTTAAGGGCAATGAACCATGGCCTCTGAGGGACGAACTGCTAGAAAGGGCAGCCCAAAGCCACTCAGAGAAGTGTGCTCAACCAAACAGAGATAGGAAAGACTGTTATTAGGAGTGAAATATCACGATAAATTAACGGAGGCATAGGCCCTCGCTATTCCCTGTAAATAATGTGCTCAAAGGAGAAGAGATCCTGAGCTCTTTAAAATACAATAGGTTGAAAAGGTAACACACCAGAGAGAGATATACAGTGCGCTATCAATAAAACAGGGAAAAAACCACCAGTGTATGGAATCTATAACCTATGAAAGGCAGACTATAGACACGATAATTAAAAATATAAATTAAAGCGTAAATAAATTATCGTAATAATTTTAATTATCGTGTCTATAGTCTGCCTTTCATAGGTTATAGATTCCATACACTGGTGTTTTTCTCCCCTGTTTTATTGATAGCGCACTGTATATCTCTCTCTGGTGTGTTACCTTTTCAACCTATTGTATTTTAAAGAGCTCAGGATTTTTTCTCCTTTGAGCACATTATTTACAGAGAATAGCGAGGGCCTATGCCTCCGTTAATTTATCGTGATATTTCGCTCCTAATAACAGTCTTTCCTAACTCTGTTTGGTTGAGCACACTTCTCTGAGTGGCTTTGGGCTGCTTTTTCTAGCAGTTCATCCCTCAGAGGCCACTGGTTCACTGTCCTTAAACACGCTGTGACTTCTCTCTCCCACGTGTAGCGGGACAGTCACTTTTAAAATTCTCTTAGTGTTGTCTGAAATGTATAGCCTTACACACGCTGATGAACCGACGCTAACCCATTTCTTTCAACAAATTACTGGTGAAGCATATCTTTGGATTAGTATCTTTGGATTTGTACGTGTGTTATATAGTTATAGAGGTATTTATTTACGCTTTAATTTATATTTTTAATTATTGTGTCTATAGTCTGCCTTTCATAGGTTATAGATTCCATACACTGGTGGTTTTTCCCCTGTTTTATTGATAGCGCACTATATATCTCTCTCTGGTGTGTTACCTTTTCAACCTATTGTATTTTAAAGAGCTCAGGATTTCTTCTCCTTTGAGCACATTATTTACAGGGAATAGCGAGAGCCTGTGCCTCCGTTAATTTATCGCTATATATATATATATATATATATATATATATATATATATATATATATATATATATATATATATATATTTTGTTGAGTGAGATGGTTACCAGTTGGAATTTAGCGTAAAGCTTTCTCTGTTATTGTATTAATATTTTACTCTTGATTTGGCCAGAGATTTTTATTTCCAGGTACCTTATACACATGACCTTCCGTATTTCTTACTGTTATGAGATATTGTTCGTTTTTTGGTTATCACTTCTCTGTTTTTAGCCTAAGAAAATATCTATATGCGTGTGTAAATAATTACATGCATACATTTATTTTTTAAAATTGAGTCCTTAACACGCGGAATTGATGTTGGTTTTGAAATAACTAATTAACCCGCGTTTATTAAATATTTTACTCTTAATTTGGCCAGAGATTTACATTCCCAAATGTCTTTTAAGGCGTAACTTTCCGTATTTGTTACAGTTGTGAGATATTGTTCGTTATTCAGGTATCACTTCTCTGTTTTTAGCCTAAGAAAATATCTATATGCGTGTGTAATTAATACACGCATACATTTATTTTTAAAAAATTAATTGAGTTCTTAACACGAAGGATTGATAATGTTTTTGAAAAAACTAATTAACCCACGTGTATATTATTTTTCTTTTCTCGTGACTCGTGATTGTCTCCCTTTCCCGCTTCATGACGCTATGATACTTCCTCAGTCAAAGGACTGCTGGAATTTCAAATTTGGCGGTCATTCGATGCGTGAAGGGACAAATTAGCAGACACGAAAATTAACTGCGGTAAGAAATTTTTCTTATATCAAAGTTTAATGGGCTTCCACTAACGATTTATAAGTGCCCACCTAATTGTATTCTTACATGAAAATATATTAGGCTTCTACATAAACTGGAAATATTCTCCCAACTTGTAGAATACTTATAATGAAACAATTATTTGGAAAGAGAGATATATTTTAATTTTAATTATATCTCATATAAAATAATACAACTGGCTTTCCACAAAATACATATAGTTGGCACCCCAGACACTAAATTGGGTTTATACTAACGTATAACCTAATGTTTGTTGAGTGAGATGGTTACCAGTCGGAGTTTAGCGTAAAGCTTTCTCTGTTATTGTATTAATAAAAATTATATATATATATATAACGAAGGAATTGTGGTAAGGAACCAGATGGACCATAACGCACCAGAGTACTCAATGCTTAGGGTAGTTGAGTGGGAAATAGGAAAAAGTATGACCCTGACGGCAGAGCTCAAGCCGTTTCGACGGCTATTTCTGGAAATGAGCTCTGCCGTCGGGGTCATACTTTTTCCTATATATATATATATATATATATATATATATATATATATATATATATATATATATATATATATATATATATATATATATATATATATATATATACATACATATATATATATATATATATATATATATATATATATATATACATATATATATATATATATATATATATACATATATATATATATATATATATATATATATATATATATATATATATATATATATATATATGTATATATATATATATATACATACATGCGTATAGAAACATCCCCACACATATGCCCGTACACATGCACTCAGTTTATCTGTCTTTGTATTCTTCTCTTTCTTACAGCCAGTTGTACACATGGGTATACAGTCTTTCACAACCAAGTAACGAAGTTTCTGTCTTGTCAGAAATGTACCTGTTGTCTATGAATGTCATCACCGTTAGCATATAAAGGAAGAGGAAATGAGTATAGCCGAATGAATCTACCACAGTATATTACTCAAGAGAAGAGAAACAAAATGAACTACTGCAGAATTAGAACTCAAAAGTGATATAACTACATGCCATAAAGTCAGGTATTCTATCCTTTTTGGTTAGAACACTGCTTACAATATTAATTAATTTGCGTTCTCAGTAAGAGGCAAAAAGAATAGAAAAGGATGAAATACTGTTGATCATGAGACTGCTTTAATCGAGCTGGCCTTGAAGTAAACAACGACATATACATACGTGTATGTCGTTTTATCTTTTTATTCCACATTTTGATATCTACTTTGTACTCTTCTTTACAATTGGTTGCAGCTTTCAAAATAAAACCATTAAACAAATAGAACGGTTGGTGCTAACTTAATTAACGGATGGAGCCAAGTAATTTTATCTAATCAAAATTACACTCGCCGTAAGAGAAAAAATTATTAGCTGAATGGACAATTTTGGTTAAGAAAGGCAAGGGAGACAATTTTAATTAATCAAAACCTCTTTCTGTCACTCTCTCTTTCTCTCCCCCTCCCTATACACGCGCGCATTTATATATATATATATATATATAAGGAACGATCGACTTTCGTCAAATCGGACCGAGGGAACAATGTTTCCGTTGGTCTTTCCAATTGCTAATACTATCTATCGGTCGCAACTCCAGGTAGAAGGAGCAACGTGAAGTAAAGTGCCTTGCTCAAGGACATAACGCATCGCCTGGTCCAGGAATCGAACTCACAACCTTACGATTGCGAATCCAATTCTCTAACCACTCAGCCACACGCCTATATATATATATATACTCTTTTACTCTTTTACCTGTTTCAGCCATCCGGCTGAGGCCATGCTGGGGCACCGCATGTATATATATATATATATATATATGTATATATATATATATATATATATATATATATATAAAAGACGTAAAATAAGAAAATATTTTTTAAAAAAATTTAAAAAAAATTTTTTTTTTTTTTTTTTTTTTTTTTTTCTTACTTACTTAAATTTTCACTCCAACTAATTAGTTTCTGCAATGGGATAAAGACAGTTACATAATCCAACTGTCGAGAATTCATTGCGTCATCAGGGAGTCTATTCTCAGCTGAGCCTCCAGGCAATGCGCGGACACTGGCGGCTCATATAAAAACAATAATTCGGTAGAAAGAACAGCTAGGCGAGGACTGGATTCTATGTACTGAAATTCTCACTGCTTCCAGTCAAATGGCCGATTTGAAAAAAAAAAAAAATTTTTTTTAAATTTAAAATTTTAAAATTTAAAATTTAAAGATTAAAAATTTAAAAATTTAAAATTTAAAATTTAAAATTTAAAATTTAAAATTTAAAATTTAAAATTTAAAATTTAAAAATTTAAAATTTTAAAATTAAAAAAAAAAAAAAAAAAAAATTTTTTTTAAAAATATTTTCTTATTTTACGTCTTTTATATTATTGTTCTGCACCCTCCTGCATTGAACCACCTAGGTACTATGACATAACCTGTGTATTTGCTGACATGGACGTGCATCTGTGCGCCTATGTTAGTTGATATATTAAATTATCTATATTTATCTCCAAATCACTGATTTGTCGAGCAAACCTGCCAAAACCACTTCAAAATTTTTTTGGGGGTGTTAGTAGGCGTCAGTCATCTTACCATCCCATTCCTTCTAACTAGCCTCTATGTCACGTGATTGATTCTTTAGAATCGGCCATTTGACTGGAAGCAGTGAGAATTTCAGTACATAGAATCCAGTCCTCGCTAGCTGTTCTTTCTACCGAATTATTGTTTTTTAATGAGCCGCCAGTGTCCGCGCATTGCCTGGAGGCTCAGCTGAGAATAGACTCCCTGATGACGCAATGAATTCTCGACAGTTGGATTATGTAACTGTCTTTATCCCATTGCAGAAACTAATTAGTTGGAGTGAAAATTTAAGTAAGTAAGAAAAAAAAAAAAAAAATAAATAAAAAAAAATTAAAAAAAAATTTTTTAAAAAATATTTTCTTATTTTACGTCTTTTATATTATTGTTCTGCACCCTCCTGCATTGAACCACCTAGGTACTATGACATAACCTGTGTATTTGCTGACATGGACGTGCATCTGTGCGCCTATGTTAGTTGATATATTAAATTATCTATATATTATATATATATATATATATATATATATACATGTATGTATGTTCTTCTTGTTTTAGAATTCACAAATTTTTGCCAATAGAGAGAGAGGTCGGTTTCTAATAGACACAAGACTCTCTCATTGGAATTTACTCAACACCAACTAGGTAGATATGTATGCATGTCTGCATACATGCATGTGTGTGCAGGTATGGATGTTATTGTATGTGTGGATGTGTATGTTTTGAGTTGCATGTGTGCATGTGCATCCGCTTTGTATGCATGCATGTTATCTCTTTCTCTTAATTTCGAGTATATTTTTTTGACCGGCCACCTTCCTGGTGGCAAGGTTGTAAAGAAAAGAAATTGTCATCCTTGAATCGCAAGAATGTTTTGCAAATTTTGAAGGTGCCAGCTATCGCAGCCATTTGTAGACTATGAATTAGGGAGCTGCGCTCTTGTCCGCAAATCCAAGTTCAGTCATACTTTGGTCCAAACGGGTTGGTATATAACCCGTAGCTCCAATAATGATGTATGTATGTATGTATGTATGTATGTATGTATGTATGTATGTATGTATGTATGTGTAGGGGACATGGGCATATTCAGTTTGGTGCCCGGGCGTGCAGTTAGCTCACCAGGAGTGAGAGACTCTTAATTCTTGTTCGGACATCATTCTCGGAGAAAGAAAACCCTCATATAAAACCTACGACTCGATGGTAGCCAATAATGTTGTTCAGAGAATGGGATTGGTCCAGTACAAGATGTTTCTTCTTCTTCTTCTTTAGTATACACGTAAGTAGCTCTGTCTGTCTTCTTCTTCTTCTTCTTCTTCTTCTTCTCTTCTTCTTCTTCTTCTTCTTCTTCTTCTTCTTCTTCTTCTTCTTCTTCTTCTTCTTCTTCTTCTTCTTCTTCTCTTCTTCTTCTTCTTCTTCTTCTTCTTCTTCTTCTTCTTCTTTCTTCTTCTTCTTCTTCTTCTTCTTCTTCTTCTTCTTCTTCTTCTTCTTCTTCTTCTTCTTCTTCTTCTCTGTCAGAGACAAAACTGTCTTCAATTAATCCAGTTGGATCTCCAAGCAAAACCAGCCGAGTTCCTGGATGTTATCCAACCATCTTGCTCGGGGTATTATATATATATATTAAATTTTATTTAAGAATATATTATCTGTATTCTTAAATATTTCTTAAATATGTGAGTGAGAGCCTGTTAAAGATTCTAACCACATATCCGTGATATCGGAGCTGTGATCTCTCATTTCGGAGAAGTAGCGGCTCTACCGTGAGTGACTCTCTGATCTCCGAGCTACGCACTCTATCGAGTTATATTACTCCATAGTACCTTCGGAAGAAATCGATGTCGGCCGTTTGTATTTACGACCATAGGTAAGGTTTGGCACGAATGTTGAATTGAAGATAGCGAGTTCGGCTTTTACACCTACCCCCTTCTTCGGATTACAGAATGCTGAAGATGGCGCATTACTGCACCAGCTCCTGCAATTCTTGCACTTAATTCAGCCTCCTGCCTTCTCTATCTGCTTCAGTCGAACTCCATTTACATGTAGAGTGCATTGTGCAGGATTCTTGAGAGGATGGGTGTCTCATATTTCGCAACACTAGTTTTCATTCCAGCATACAGCACTCGGCATCAAACCTATCAGAGATCACCTGACGAGTTAAGTAATACTATGTCGTCTGCAAATTCCTGCCGTGATACCATTTCCGACCCGGCTGCGTATGTAAATCCTGTTCATGAAAATAATGAACAGGAGACGTAACAGTACAGGAGACGTAACAGTACGCACCCTTGGCGAAGTCCGACACCCACATTGAATGGCTTCAATTTAGCACGATTTATCAGACATCAGGGCAAAAAGAAGCTGACACTGATCCCATACCCCGACAGAGCCTTCCACAGTAGATCCCGTGGAACGCGGTCATATGCCTTTTCGAGGTTTATAAAGCAAGAATACATCTCTTGGCAGTACTCACACGATTTCTTAAAGACCTACCGTAGTTTAAATATTTGGTCGGCTGTGCATCCGGGGCGGAAACTACATTGTTCACCTCTCTACATCTCTTTACCAGTCACTTAGCATATACTTTACTTGACGCGGAGTGGACGTTATTCAGCAAGGTCTTTCTTCACTTAATAAAGCTTCAAGCACAAGCATTACTTGATCTAAACGACCCTCACGTGTGCTGCGTGGGTATGGCCTTTTCCGTTTTTCTTTCACTGCAGCATATACAGAAAGGAATCTAAATGCTTAAAAGTCATATTCGGGCCGCCCATGTATGAAATAAAGGTCGTGATGCCAATTCTCGAACCTGAGATGTAGCCATTTATGTATGTATTTATGTATAAAGTTTTTGTAAATAAATTCTAAGTGGTGCGATAATTTAAAAAAAGAAATAAGGAAACTAGTCTCCGGTTAGTTTTATACCATATTACCCAGCTGTTTTTGTTTTTATTTTCTATTTAACTTTCATATGTTGTTAATGTTCTTTACACGAAGCAACTGCTATGCTAATGGCTTTACACAAATTCTAAAAAAAAATATTCGATAGGCTAACTTTTATCCATCTATCATCGTTACTTCGAAATGACGTCATCGAAGACGATAAATTGAGTTTATACTTCATTGAATAAATAACATTTCCATGACGAAATATAATAATAAAAGAACAACAAAATGAACAGTTATATGAATCTGCTAATGGACTTATTTTTAATCAAAATCTTATTGCATTGTTTTAAGGATAATATGGAAGAACGGGAAAAGCTTTCCATAATGCTTCGTAAAATCTTTATTCATTACAGTTTCTTTACTCACTTGAACAATCTTTTTTTAGTATTTTTGTTACTTAACATTCAATTATAGAGTGTTTCTTATTATACTGCTCAACTCATTTAGCTTTTAAAGTTTATTTAAGATTTCCACATGAGTCCATCTATTACAAGGTATTTCTCATTGAAGTGAACAAACAATTTATATCCATGGCAGTCTGCGCTTGTTGAACCAACTAGAATTTTGGCACAGCTCATGCAATTCCATTACAACGAACGTTTTATTCCCTGACAATAACCCAGAATAGAGTAGAACTAAGTAAAAATGGATTATTTATGGCAAACTAATTCCAAATGTACTAACCACAACTAATTCAATTGAAATTAAATTTTCATGCTTTCAATATCAAACCTAATTAACGCACCTTTTAGTAATCTCTGTTTAAACCCAACTTCTACACGTTTATTGTTACTGCGTTCAGCGAGGTTATTCCTTCTGGAAATATTTTACGCTAATAGGTGAATCTGTGGGCGTGTGTACATTTTCATACGTACATACCTACATATACGATTGATTCACATTTTCGTGCTCTCTTTATGTATAAGTGTATCCAATGTATAAATGACAATATATACAGATTTTTAAGTGCATAAGATTATGTATATATGTATGTACACACCCACTCACCACACACACACACACACACACACACACACACACACACACACACACACACACACACACACACTCACACACACACAAATATATTATATGAGTGTGTGAGCGAGTCTGTGTGTGAGTGTGTGTGCGTGTGTGTGTGTTTATGGATGCTAACTTTAAAATTGGAGGAGGCTATCCCCTATGCAGCTCTAAACACAGCCGATTTCTTCCAGAGAGAGAGAGCGAGAATCGACTCCAGTACTGGACTGATACATCTTTCATTGACCATGAAAGTATTGACCTCGACGCGATTTGAACTCAGCAAAAAATATGGCAAACCTCATTCTATCGGACGTTCTAGCGACTCTGCCAATTTGCCACCATACATACACATACACACTTACACATATATATATACATACATATATATATACACACTTACATATATATACATACATACATGGTGGCTGCCAACTCGTTTTCGAGTACGGCCACTACTTTATATCCATGTAGGAGAACCCCTACCGATGCGCTGAACGAGTGTGACTTTTTAGTCCAGCCAGCGACTTGAAAACTCTGGTACAAACACTACACTTGTGACAATTATTGACACATAGTGCTGGGCCCATGGTACCATGTGACGACAAGTGCAGAGAGATCTCCAGATACAAAGCAATGCCTGTGCCGTGAAGCTTTTATAGTGAGCAAAGGCACTGCACAAAGCCAGTCCCACTCTCTTAACCAAGATGATATTTACCAAAAAGAAGAACAAGTCAACATCATTGGATACCATCAGGGTTGCAGGTGTTATATCAGAGTTTTCCTTCTCCTAGAATTCTGCCTTGACAAAGGCTAAGGAGTCATCTCTCCCGGTGATTTTGGATGGCCATTGACTCTTAAGAGCTCCTTTGCCCTTTGACAGGTTTTGTTTTTAGTCCTGCAGGATGTCCAAAGTCACCCTCCTCACCAAGAAACCTTGGTGGGGTTGCCAGTTTAGTCGCCAACGACCCGACCATGAGACAGGTTGTACTGGTATACATGTTACCACTAACACCAACTGGTGACCTGACATATACATACATACATACATACATACATACATACATACATACATACATACATACATACATACATACATACATACATACATACATAACCAAAAGTTAAACAAAGGTTCATTGATTAATCAATTGACTGCCAAGACTGGAATTGAACCATCAGCACAGTTGAGGTATGTCATACATCAATTTATATATTTTATCTGATGAGGACGTACTGAAAAAACAGCAACAGCGCAGTATCTCCGAAATATATATAATAAAATATATTTTGATTACGTTGAATGTCTATATTTATTAATATTTTGAATTAATATATATATATATATATATATATATATATATATATATATATATATATATATATATATATATATATATATATATATATATATATATATATATATATCATAAATCATGTCTTTAGAATCATCAGATAATAAAATATATACTATTTCTTCTTCTAATTAGCATAATTAACCATATAAAAAAATCAATCAGAACAAGCTATAAGAATAAATGCTCTTATGGGGAGATCTCCGACAAATAACCGAGCGTAGCCTCTTCACGGCGGCCTCAGTCGAGTATTTATCCAACATTTCGACAGCATGTAGAAACTGACTAAATATACCATCAACCATACACAATTAGTTGTAAAATTAAACTTAGAAGAAATGCGCACATACCGTAATTATATCTCTACCATGGTTTCTTCCTTATTTTGGACATCCAAATAATAGGAATGTCCTGAGTTAGGATTCATCAGGACAAACTCAAAATCAGACATCTAGTTTTTCAATCCGATCCCGCCAAAATTAGATTCAAAAATGGCTAAAAATCGCTATGTGGCTGTGTTCAAGCCAGAGAGAAAGAATGTGATTGGTTGCTTACGGCGGGTAGGCTTGCTGCTAGAAAGCGCAGCCAAATATCGCCAAATTTAATCTCAACCTATTGGGAGATTATTAAATATAAAGGTTAACATATACATAAAGTTAAAGATATATATACGTTGCAACTGGTCACTTTTAAGCCCTATGAAGAATTAATAAATTAAAAAATCAGAGCATTATATCAAAATCATGTCTTTAGAATCATCAGATAATAAAATATATACTATTTCTTCTTCTAATTAGCATAATTAACCATATAAAAAATCAATCAGAACAAGCTATAAGAATAAATGCTCTTATGGGGAAATCTCCGACAAATAACCGAGCGTAGCCTCTTCGCGGCGGCCTCAGTCGAGTATTTATCCAACATTTCGACAGCATGTAGAAACTGACTAAATATACCATCAACCATACACAATTAGTTGTAAAATTAAACTTAGAAGAAGAAATAGTATATATTTTATTATCTGATGATTCTAAAGACATGATTTATGATATAATGCTCTGATTTTTTAATTTATTAATTCTTCATAGAGCTTAAAAGTGACCAGTTGCAACGTATATATATCTTTAACTTTATGTATATGTTAACCTTTATATATATATATATATATATATATCATCATCATCATCATCATCATCGTTTAACGTCCGTGTTCCATGCTTGCATGGGTTTGGACGGGAGTTTTCCCACTTGAGGCAAGAGTGGTTGTCTTGCTCGCATAGGACTGTCTGGCGAGTTTTCTACAGTTGGATGCCCTTCCTAACACCAAACACATTTACAGTGTGGGGCTGGGAGGTTTTTACCGTGTTGCCTACACGGCCACATTACAGCGTGGACTGTCTGGCAGGTTTTCTACAGCTGGATGCCCTTCCTAACACCAACCACATTTACAGTGTGGGACTGGGACGTTTTTACCGTGTTGCCTACACGGTCACATTACAGCGTGGACTGTGTGTTTTTTTTGTCGTGACACCTACACGATCTCATTTATTTCGGCCAGGATTTTGTGGCCCCAACATAACTTTACATTGAAAGGGGCGGTGTGGATGGGGTGGGGTGGTGGGACGGGGGTGTATTTTGTTAGAGATGCCTACTGACTGTAGTAGGTTTTGTTTTGGCAACTATTCACGATGTGGCTCAATGAAGAATTAATAAATTAAATAATCAGAGCAAAATTCTATACAGTAAAGCATGTCCATAGAATTATTTGATAATATATATACATCATCTCTACTCCCAATCAGCATAATTAACCACACAAAATCTATATATATATATATTTGTCTGGGAGAAAGCCGGTAAGAAAATGAAAGTGAGAAGTGAGTCGTTGATTGCCACTTAATTTTCAAAGTTGTTCAATTGAAGACACGTAACTTCATTAATTTCAGTTAGTGAATAGACTTAATATGTCAGCTCTTCACAACTGTTGCAACGCTGACTGTGTTAGTCATTTAACATTGTACCCGGTTTATGAATGTAGGAAAAGGTTGGTTAGATTGTCTAGGTTTTACTTGCAGAGAATAGAAATAAAATGTTTATTATCCATGTTTTGTTTCATTCTCTATGTAATTTCGTGTATAAGGGTGGTATTTCATATTGATCCAAGGCTGCACGAAGGCGTAGAACAAGCCACCGAAGAGATGCACACACACACACACACACACACACACACACACACACACACACACACACACACACACACACACACACACACACACACACACACACACACACACACACACACACACACACACACACCACACACACACACATATATATATCAATTGAAATGTTATTTCTCTCCAATAATCCAATAATGAGACATAGTAATTCAATGACGCAACTTATTGGACACCATGTGGTCTCGGCAATGACATGGTCTATATACTATATATACTATATATTCAATATTTCGTCAAGTTCTAGAGAATTTTCCACCTGAAGACAGAAAAACCTCTTCCAATATTGCTTGTTTCAAAGTATTGAAATAATTAATATATTTTCTTAAATCCGGAAACCATGGTAGGGGATCGAATTATGATTAAAACTGACATAACTTAGTCGGTCTAGCTTATATCCCCCAAATCATAATTTGTAGAGTCGTTAGAATGAATTGCACTATTCGTTCCGACTCTCTGCTCGCTGAGTTCAAATACCGCCGAGGTCAACTTTGCCTGTCAAGCTTTTGAGGTGGATAAAGATAATACCAGTCTAGTACTGGGTTTGACTCTTCCTCTATATCTCTTTCACACTTCCTTTCTCCAACTTTTTATCCTTCTTTGGAAGAAATCTGTTGCTTTCAGACCTGGAGAGGGATGGGCTCAGCCAGGTTTAAAAATGCACCAGAAACGCCATATATCAATACGACCCCTCCAACTCAGCAGGATTCGGGACCACGCATGCCCGCATGCATGTGTGTATATATATATATATATATATATATATATATATATATATATATATATATATATATATATATATATATATATATATATATAGGAACGAGTAGGACCCCGACGGCTGAGCTCAAGCCGTTTCGACGGCTAATTCTGGACTGAAACGGCTTGAGCTCAGCCGTCGGGGTCCTACTCGTTCCTATTACCCACTCTACTACCCAAAGTATTGACTACTTTGGTGCGTTATGGTCCACCTGGTTCCTTACCACATTTCCTTCGTTATATATATATATATATATTTATAATGTAGGAGGTGAGTTTTATTGTAGTACAATAAAGCAATGCAGATATCGGATAAGAAGCACTCTACAGTTTGTAGGACTGGAGTATACATAATATAAGATCAAAAGATGGTTAAAGGAGTTCCATGTATTTTATTATGCGCATTTCAAAAACAAACATCATCATGCAATAATATTTGTGTTTTCATCAGATAAAACAGGAGAACATGATATGAAGGCTAAAAAACACTTGTGGATAGTGCAGTTTTAAATCAACACTATCTTTTAAAACTGCACTATCCACAAGTGTTTTTTAGCCTTCATATCATGTTCTCCTGTTTTATCTGATGAAAACACAAATATTATTGCATGATGATGTTTGTTTTTGAAATGCGCATAATAAAATACATGGAACTCCTTTAACTATCTTTTGATCTTATATTATATATATATATATATATATATATATATATATATATATATATATATATATATATATATATATATATATATATATATATGTGTATATATATATATATGTATGTATATATATATATATTATATATATATATATATATATATATATATATATATATATATATATATATATATATATATATATATATATATATGTATATATATATATATATATATATATATATATATATATATATATATATATATATATATATATATATATATATATATAAATGGCTTCTACAGGACTAGAACTGTTTAATTCGGGAGAAATCATCAGAAAGCAGACTGTCCAAGTAATATGATGGTATTTATACATTTTCTGGTGGTAGGAGAGGGTGGTGATTAGGATGGGTGGAGGTCATTGGTTAATGGATTTAAAGAAAAGGTCATTCTTTAAAAACTATATTTAGAGTAACAAAGGCAGAAAAGAAACCACTCTGACTCCTTACTTACTGTGGTTACCCCCGATTAAACCTGGGATAAACTTATATATATACACATACATATGATGATGGTCTACTTTTACCCGAGGAATACCTCTAGAACAGATTGTGTTTGACATAGGACACCCAATGAAGTCATTAACTACTTGTTTCCAGTCGGTCAAGTCTTGCACACGTCGTCGTCTTTCCATCACCGCAGGAGCTTGAATAAAGATAAAAGAAAAGTCAGGAAAATAAGGTAAGTAATACTCGTGCAGAAATTTTAGGTTTAATAAGATTTCCATAACATCTCATCGCTGTATAGGTATGGTCTCATGACAAGCCAAGACCAAATATCTAACACCAAGAAAATATAGTAGGGTTGGAGCGTTGTGGTGTTTAGCGCAGGTTAAAGACCTCTAAACGACCTAGATCATTCCCTATAAAGCAAGTTTGATATCGAAGTGACTTTCTTATAAACATGTTAAAAACAAAACCAGAAAAACAAAGAAAAATGCAAAAATGAACAGCAACAATAACAAACCAAACAAAAAAGACTCATTCCTAGGTGTTTTGCAGGATGCCGAACACAAACCTGGAATTTCTAAATGCCTGCGCTATTACTTGATAGCTGTTATTTTGTCGGTATTATTGTTCTGGTGGATTTGTAGCCTTCTATCCAACCAGGTTAGGCTGGTGGGGGCATCAGTCTAATACTATGCAACAAACTGTTCTGGATTTCATGTTACTAGGAGCGCACAAGAGGCGACTTCAACCCATACACACACACAAACACATATACAGAAATGGAGGGAAATGTGTATATATACATACAAACACACACACACACATATATATATATATATTTGTGCATGTGTGTGTGAGTGTGTTTATGTGTATGCGTATTTACGTTTACTGTTTGTTTATGACCCATAACTTAGCGGTTCAACAAGAAGATAACATAACTACTAGTCAATATGATCAACTGAATCTCGTCATGGTGGAGCCCCATTTTTGTCGCAGTCTGTTGAGTGAAACAGGTAATTGAGTAAAATAGTAAAACATATATCTATACATACAAACATATATTTAATATTTATATATATATATTTAATTAGAATTTAGCTTCGACATTGCTGTATACGAATATGTAGGCGAATTTCGATATCTAAAGATATACGATATGTTTAATAAATAAGCATTTTGAAAGCCTCGAGTGGAGTCCATCAGAAGCTAGGGGGATAATTATCTATGCATTTCGAATTCTAATGGTTCTCACCAGGACAATGCTTCCCTCTTCCTACTGCTTGACTAAAATATATAGTTTTTTCGTCTGTGTAAATGGGCTGATTAGCCTCATTTGCATACGAAGCTGTATAAGTTGGCTGAACTTAAATAGAATTAGAACTTAGCTTCGAGATAGCTGAGGAGATGAGAGAGAGAGAGAGAGAGAGAGAGAGAGAGAGAGAGAGAGAGAGAGAGAGAGAGAGAGAGAGAGGGAAAGAGAGAGAGAAAGAGAGAGAGAGAGAGAGGGAGAGAGAGAGAGAGAGTGAGAGAGAGAGAGAGAGTGAGAGAGAGAGAGAGAGAGAGAGAGAAAGAGAGTCAGGGGGATGTATAGAGAAAGAAAGAAAAACGAAAAATGATAGTAGCGCTTGATAAATTGAGGATAGGAAAGTAAAGGTATAATTTTTATAATTTTTTCTTTACTCACATTTTAACTTTCCCCTTTTTCTTTGCCTAAGGTTACTTCTCTTTCTCTCTTCCGCTCTGTCTCTCTTCCTCTCACTCTCTCTTTCTCTTTTTTTTCTCTTTCTATCTCTCTTTCACAAAAGTGGTAATAGGGCAGTGTGTGTGTATGTGTGCGCGCGTGTGTGTATGTGTATGTGTGCACGCGCGTTTGTGTGTGTCGGCGTTCTTAAATTAGGCACACACACACACACACATACACACACACACACACACACACACACACACACACACACACACACACACACACACACACACACACACACATATATATATATATATATATATATATATATATATATATATATATATATATGTGTGTGTGTGTGTGTATGTGTGTGTGTCTGCCTGTCTGTTTGCCTGTTTGTCTGTCGGCATTCTTCAACTTTCCTCTCTCCAAAGCAGACGATATATATATATATATATATTATAAACAAACCCCGAGACAATCAAGATTATATAGTGTGCGTTATTTTTTCCAATCTTATTTGAATTAATACAAAAACAATGGAATTTGAATAACAACCTTGGTTTTCCTTTTGTTTTAATTATTTATGCTCTGCAGCTTTCATTGTCTACCAGTATGGTAATCTACTGGAGTACACCTTTGACTTGCATTCCTGCAAGCTGTCGACAAGAATAACGTATCAAGCTTGACGCACTTTACTAAAATGATTGTGGATTATTCCTCTCTCGTTGTCCCCCCTCTCTCTATATATATTTAAACATATATATACATCCATGCCAACACACACACGTGTATATATATATATATATAATTTAAAAAAAATGTTCGCTCTACATGGCTGAATACAATAAATGTAATCTGAGTTTTTCGAATATTAATAATAATATTCGATTCGTTTGCAATTATGCAAACAAGCTTAATTTTTAAAGCCATGTCAATAGAATGAGCTCCTGATTCTTGCTCTTGTGTTGGCATGTAAACAGAACTGCAGTCACTAATGTTTCTGGGTATCACCCTTCATCAGTACAGTTCACTGTTCACCTGCCAACTGTCAGGTGAACAGTGAACTGTATATATAATTGTATTTTAAAGAGCTCAGGATTTCCTCTCCTTTGAGCACATTATTTACAGGGAACGGCGAGAGTCTATGGCTCCGTTTCTGTATCGTATATATATATATATATATATATATATATATATATATATATATATATTGGGAGGAGACACAAAGCAGGCTTTGTTTAAAAAAGGATAGCGAATTTGAAAATTAGGTAGTAACATGTGCTTACGCCGTATTTGACTACATAGAATTAGTCTGTTAGTTGGGATTTAAAAAAACCCCTCTGAATGGAAAAAGGATGAGTATTGACGTACATGGGACATCTTTGGTTTGCCGGACCAATGTGTTACCATTACACCAACATGCCACCCATGCTTCCTTCCATTCAATTAGAAGCTATATACTCATAGCAGGTATATATATGTATATAAATAGGGAGACACAAAATAGGCTTTGTTCACAAACGGCTAGCGAATTTGAAAATTAGGTAGTAACATGTGCTTACGCCGTATTTGACTACACAGAATTAGTCGGACAACATGCTTTATGGCATAGAGTTACAGCCCTTTACGTTCTGAGTTCAAATCCCGCTGAGGTTAATTTTGCCTTTTATCCTTACGGGGTCGATAAAATAAAGCACCAGTTACGCACTGGGGTCGATTTATTCGATTCCCCTCTCCCAAAATTTTTGCTCTTGTGCCTAAATCAGAAACAATTATTCGTTCTACATGGTCACACACGCATCTCTTTCTTTCTCTCTCCCTATATATATATATATATATATATGCGTCTTTTCGACTCATTGGACAAGGAAATAAGACAAAATATCTACATACCGATACGGGACAGGAAAATGGCTTCAATCAAACGCATTAATAATTGTTTCTACTTTAGGCACAAGGCCAGCAATTACCCAGTGCATTACTGGTACTTTATTTTATCGACCCCGTAAGGATGAAAGGCAAAGTCAACCTCGGCGGGATTTGAACTCAGATCGTAAAGGGACGTAACTATGCTGGAAAGCATGGCGTCCGACCCTCTACCGATACTGCCAATCCACCGCCTTAATCAAACGCATTAATAATGCAACACATAAATGTAGGTAAATCGTAAGGGGAATCGATACATTAATACATATTAGTTTAAACAATAGCTCTGGAACTAATACAGATAATAGACAAAAATTAGGTGAAACGACGTAAACTGATCAGGTCAGTTGCTGTAGATCAGTGGTTCCCAAAGTGGGTTCGGCAAAGGAATGTCTGGGGTTCCGTGAAAAAAGGTAGAGGAGTATATTTATATTACGACAATATAACAACATTAGACTTTGGGGTTCCCCTAATAGTTTCTGAACCAAACAGGATCCCGCGTTTGAAAAAGTTTGGGAAACCTTGCTGTACACAGGTCACATGGATGTTATTATTTTATCGATCCTGGCAGAATTTAAACTAAAAAAGTAAAGGCATGTAACTAAATATCACAAGACTATGGTCTACATATTCTGCCATCTATTCTTTCTCTAATTATAACGATGACTGTTTCTGTCACAGACACAATGTCACAGATTTGTAGATGGAGGGTTTATTCTATTAAATCGTCTCTAATATTTGTCAGCTACTTTATTTTATCAATCATGGAAGGATGAAAGGCAAAGTTGACCTCGGCAAGATTTGAAATCAGAAAGTAAAGACATAAATAACGCAAATCATTTTGTCCGGCGCTCTATCAATTCTTCCAGAATGCTTCTAATTATAATAATTGTTTCTACTTTTGGCCAGCAATTACCCAGTGTATTACTGGTACTTTATTTTATCGACCCCATAAGGATGAAAGGCAAAGTTAACCTCGGCGGGAATGATTTCTAGCATAGGTACAAGGCTCGCAATTTTGATGAGTGAGAGTAAAGTCGATTAAATCGATCTCAGTGCTTGACAGGTACATTTTCTCTTGAATTCTATCGATTCTTCTCGAATCCTAATTATAGGAAAAGGTCATAAACCTTTAAGGATAATGTAGTATAGTTAACAAGGAAGTGTAGGATGTCAGGGTGGGAGAGTACAGTTAGTAGGGGCCATGCCACTTGCCATTTCCTTCCCAGGACAGTTCATCTACCACTGGCTCAAATATGGAATCCAGCTCTCACATGTGAACTGTCTGCGTGTGAGAGTGCACTACAGCACGGGCAAAGAAATTCCCAGATCAGCCAAACCAGGTTAAGAGTAACCGTCGCGTCATAAACTCTTTGTGAAATTCTTTAAGAGCTTTTCAGCACACACATATAAGAACTGAATTTCCAGTGAATTATGCAATATTGATGAGGGGCGCATAACCCAAAGCACGGTGGGTCACGTAAATCACCTTGGTAATTCCAATTTTTCTGCTGTATACTTCCAGTTGTCTCGCTTTACCATTGGTCTAAAAAGTCAAGGACAAGAGAGTAAGGCTGCTTGACTGGCGTAACTCTCCCTCATTATATCGAAGACCGCCGAGGTTAAATTTGCCTTTCATCCTTACGGTGGTTGATAAAATAAAGTACCAGCAATGCACTGGGGTCGATTTAATCGACTTTCCCCTCCCCCAAATGTGCTGGTCTTGTGCCTAAATCAGAAACTATTATAGCGAAGACCAGCTTTTGAAACACTAACATATGGCGGTTTTAGGGGGTTGCAGTTCTGACGAGAAAGGTTTGGGAAAATGTTTCTCGTGGTGTTTTGGATGAGTGGGGGTGACACAAAATGCTTCTGTGGGAGCTGTTCATGGCTTCGAATATTTCTATTGTTGAACTCGCACAATATTTCTACTGGTTACAATTTCGAAGTTGGTTGAGAGAAAAGTTATATTTTGATATACAAGTGTTTACATCTTTCTCTAAACTTCTCTCTGTCATTCTGTATTTTTGCATCTTGCATTCCTCCTATTTTATCTTTTCAGTTTTTTCTCTACTCTACTTCATCTTAATCCAGTGTTTTCTCTCACTCTCACCTTTCTCTAGAAACTTTGCTATTATTCCCCCTCTATTTTCACCCCCCTCTTCTCTAATTATCAAGTCAAGTACTATCTATTTCTCGTTCTCTGTTATGCCTTTCTTCTGCTGTAGCTTTTTTTCTCCCATCTCTATATAAATTTTCAAAATATTACACAATACTAGAAAAGCCATGCATTTATTACTTAAACAGCGAACTGCTATTAATATGCATTCTGTCCAAATACCTTTAAGGGTGATATTTGCGATTGATATACCCTACCCTCAAGCTTTCTTTAAAACAAATCTAATCTTGTCTCAAAAGAAATTTTTGTTTTAGTGTCACTCATTATTATAAGTTTCTTACAAATACGCATGATTTGAATTCTCTTTTTTTTTTCCTTCTATAAATTCAAAACACTCATGAAACATTTTTGTCTTAATCAAAAATTCAAATTAGATTTGTATTTTTTAATTAACATATTATCAAAACCAATCAGATATTTTCCGTCTACCTAGAGGGGTAATTGACTTGATCGGTATATATATATATATATATATATATATATATATATATATATATATATATATATATAACTATATATAACTCTCTCTCTCTCTCTCTCTCTCTCTCTCTCTCTCTCTCTCTCTCTCTCTCTCTCTATATATATATATATATATATATATATATATATATATATATATATATATATATATCACAGGCCAGCTTGGGAAAGTTGCTGCTGATCCAAACATATACTGGGATTGCTGTTGATACTAACAACTTTGTGTATTTCGTATTTCAACTAGTTTTACAAAATCTTTTTCTTAAAGAAGTAAATCTATGGGAGAGATAATCTTACACACACACACACACACACACACACACACACACACACACACACACACACACACACACACACACACACACACACACACACACACACACACACACACACACACACACAACACACACACATATATATATATGTGTATATATATATATATATATATATATATATATATACATAAGGATTTTCTGCCCTACGGTTACAGTTTCGATAGCAGATGAACTGAATCTAATTTGATTCGGCTTGTTTCAAAAGTATCTTTCGGAGGGCGTGGTTAAAGTTTGATTGACAACCCAAAATATCGACTAAAATAAACATTAGGTCATATGCAGAAGTACCACACAACTACTGCAGCCACACTGCTAAAACCCTCCATGTAGAATTAGGCTTCAACTACAATAGGTGTACTGACGTCATCTACACTATAACACTTCAAAGTCACGCACCGAATTACCTCAACTGCGTAGATAGAAGGTTACACACACATACGTACACACACGCAAACACACAAACACACAAACACACATACACACATACACACACAAACACGCAAAAACACAAACAACCTTGTGTACGCAAGGCCAACATATCTCCCATGGACTAATATACACATTAGGTTATACGCACAAATACCACACAACTACTGCACCTACACCAGTAGAACTCTACATGTAGAATTAGGATTGCATTATGAAGATAAGACACTCCCAGCACTATAACACTTCACAGTCATCAACCATATTACTTCAAAGACATAGAAGATAATCGAAAACAAAAACAACAAAACAATATTTTCTGTTAAAAAATGCCAAATCAGTGATAATTCCCATTGATAATTATTTTAGCTCGGTTAAACCACCAATAACTTTGAATAAAATATGAACTTCAGAAGAGTTAACGAAGGAGCATCTATGCAGTCGCTCTATCTACTAGAATTAGCTAAATCTCCTTTAAATCATACTATTATACTATTCTAAAAAGCACATTTAATAATGTAGCTCTCGATATACAAAAAGATACAATGGCCCCTGTTGGAACGTCTTTGAATTTAGTTTCAATGAATCATGCTAGACCTAGGACTAAACAATGACTACACGAACACAGAGGGAATCTTTATGAGCCAAAGAGAGATCCTCTTCGTTGTCACATAAATTGTTAAAATAGCAGCAGAATGTTCTTTAAATTATACCGCACCGTCTTAAAAGAAGGCGACATGTGTCACAGAGATGAGACATACCCGAAAAAAACCCAAACCAAAACGGATTGATCTTGGCTTCAGCGGATGTGATTATAGATAAGATCAATCAGAACTGACAAGGGGCACACCACCACCACCACCACCACCACCAACAACAACAACACCAAAACATGAACATCACGCAATCTCATTTTGCTTCACCCATAAATCAATAATTTGATGTTTCAAAATATTAGATCCCCATGTTTTATTATTTTCTATCCCTATATACCGCCGAAAGTAATGCGACGTGGAGAAACTAAACTCTTTGCAAACGAAAAAATTTCATGATCACTTCGGAGAGAATACACTGAAATAATTACTCGTAGTCAACCCTATGCTTCATAGGAGTGTTTGAAAACACCATTACATGATAACGAAATTCTTATTTATCGTACAGTGCTATAGAAGTTACAGCAATGGATTGTACAGTTAGATCGAAGTTTCTTCGCTACAGGAAAATCGTTGCACAAATTACTGAGTAAAGTACGAGCCACCAACTTTTCAGCCAGTTTTGTTAACAAGTGAGGTGTCATAGGTAATTTGTATGCGGAGTAATGCCATGCAAAATAGGCCACTGTTACATTGAATAAAACCAGATGTGCAGTTGTATTTGTACTGCCTAAAAAGTAACGCAAAGTAGAATTTGGAAGTAAAGGAGGTTGCCAAACATTTCAATTGGAGAGAAAGTCACGTGAACTTACTCCCTTGGTAATGTGAAGCGAGTTAAGTGAAGTGTCTTACTTCGAAATCAAAATCGTACTGTAAACATCGTTTTCTAGGAGAACACTATTATTCTATGGCGCAAATAAAGTCTCGTCCTTACAGTTTGGTTCAATAATAGAAGCAGCACTCGTAGCCTTTTCAGACCTTCAGGTGATATTGAAGAGGTTGATTATCAGCTTGACCTATGTAAGAAATACTTATAAGGAAAATATGAATCGAGAAAAAGTTTTAGAGAAATATGATTTTGAAAACAAAGGTTTGCATAAAAGTATTTATTTTGGGGTTTCGGGTGTGAAACCCAATAGGGGTGTGAGAGCCAATTTCTTAGGACAAGGTGAAAAGAAGATATATCGTGGTATTCATGGCCGTTTCTTGCACATTGGAAACGTAAGTGAAGTAAAACATTTTGAGTGAGAATTTACAACGGAACACGAACTTGGCTTGCGAAGAGATTATCCCCTACGGTACAATGCTCGTCACAATCATGATTTTATAGAAGGAAATTGTGTTGTTATGTATTTAGAAAGGTTAGCAACTTTGATGTCTAATGTGGTATGTATTGCCTAAACAAAATGGCGGCTTTTCCATTAGCGAAAAAAACAACGTGCAAAATAGAAGAGATGAAAAAAGAGAATAAAGTAATAATGACATTTTCTGATTATAAAGATAAAATTATTGACAATAATCATACCTACAATTAATGTTCCAGAGAGTGTAGAAAACGCCATCTATCTTGCCACAAAATTTAATGTCGTTAGCACCAAAGAAAAGAAGAAAGTGATACATTATCGACGTAAGCTGCATTGAAATGATCCTATAGAAATAAATTATATTCTATGTAAAAGGATCATGCTTACCTATTATAAAACAATTACTGAACATCATTGATTATAGATTGTAACGAAATATCCAGGTGTTAATGTGAAAGAAAATAAAGAAGATTAGAAGAAAATATTGCAAATACCAAATTGATATAAAAGGTAGTTTTCACTTTCGTATTAGAAATATAGTTAACGGCAACACTGATAGAAGTATCAAACTGATAAAGTTTTCACTTTGAAATTGTGTTCGACGCAGTATATATATATATATATAGAGAGAGATTACAATAATCAAAGTTCAGTTTAAATCATTTATTTGCTTACAATTGTTTCCTCCAAACCGAGGTTTGAATTCTTCGGAGCAACTATTTAGTGATAATAAGATAGTAATTAATGACTATCTTTCACTATTTAGGGTTTGTATAAAAAAATATATAACCATAAAGGTTTTATTACATACATAACCATAAATAGTATCCCTAATACTATATATATATATATATATCCGTATGTGGTTTGACGGCTGAAAGAAAAGAGTACTCAATACCGAAGTAGAGTTTAAATATTCATTTTATTAAGGCTAAATAGTGAGTCTTGTTACTCTGGAGTCTCGCTTAGTTATCACAGGGTCATCAGAAAAGTGTTCTTGTCTGATTACTTTGTAATAAAATGAATATATATATATATGGAATGCCTTTGATCATAGTCCGAGAGCCATTTGACTTAACTCGCACCACCAATGATTTTGAGAGAATTCCATGAACATCTATGCATTTCCATTTTGGCTCACACACAAACGAAATAAGGATTCCTGGATAATTGTACCCCGAAAATCGATTTACTGTACCGACACCTAATCAGTGTTTATAGGAATGGAGAATATTCGGCAAATTGAACTCATTAGTAGTTCGGGCGGTGGATTGGCAGAATCGTTAGAGCATCAGAAACAAGCTTTGTGGCATATAGTTACGTTCCATTAGGGTTTGATTTCAAATTCTGCCTAGGTTAGCTTTGCCTTTGATCTTTACGGTGTCAACGTGAACTTGTACCTAAATCAGAAATCATTACCAGTACGGGCAGTGGATTGGGAATATCAGTAGAACGTCAGACAACATGCTTTACAGTATATAGTTATGGCTGTTTATGTTCAGAGTTCAAATCCCACCGAGGTTACCTTTGCTTTTCATCCTTACGAGGTCGATAAAATAAAGTACCAGTAATGTACTGGGGTCGATTTAATCGACTTTTCCTTTCCTTTCAAAATTGCTGGCCTTGTGTCAAATGTAGAAATAATTATTAATACTAATATCGGAGTAAGGAAAACGAAAACTGATCTCGGCATGATTTAATCTTAGAACTAAGGTCAAAACTAAACAGTATCTTCAGAAATTGGATCGTTCTAGCATACAGCGAAATCTAGTTGGTTGTCTGGGTAAATGACCACGAATCGATGACGTTTAGCATTACACGCTCGGTCTGACTAGGGTTTCTTCATTTACCACCATTGAACGTTTTGGCATTTACGTTCTTACTGTTGAAATTATATGTAGTGAAGGACATTTCGATTGAATTCATGAACTGTATCATTGTGTCGGACCTCTCGAAATTTGAAATGAGTTCCAGTAACACGAGCTGGTAACAGGAGCAGTCAATGAGCAAGTTCCTCGACACCGAGTGAGACGAATTTATTTCTGAAAGTTTTACAAAGGCATTACTGGTTCAGTATCAGATTTATATGTATAGTTGTGCCGCCAGCTGAACTTGTTCAAGATGCGGCGAGAAAGTAAACCGTTCACAACAAATTCGTTGAGTACACACATATTCCTAACCAGTGGAATTAGACAGAAACCTCACTTCTTATTTTTAGTTCCAGATAACCTCTGACTTAACAGATTTATGATTCAACGAATTCCACCCGTGACCACCATAGCTTATTTTCAAATATTATTATCTGAGACTATGGGCGGTGGATTGGCAGTATCGGTAGAGGGTCGGACGCCATGCTTTCCAGCATAGTTATGTCCCCTTACGATATGAGTTCAAATCCCGCCGAGGTTGACTTTGCCTTTCATCCTTACGGGGTAGATAAAATAAAGTACCAGTAATGCACTGGATAATTGCTGGCCTTGTGCCTAAAGTAGAAACAATTATTATCTGAGACTACATTAACTTGAAATGGTGATAAAGATCTTCATATCCCGGTCCAAATCTCATTATCATCTTCAAATACCACTTTAACTAGATGAGAAGGAAGTGCGACCCCACTGCAAATGTTATGAAAAGTGATTGCTTCAAAAGCCAGACGCCTCAGTTTGGTCTGAGAGCATACATGTTCTTGGTGTAGTCACCAGTCATATATTTTGAGGACCTGATTCTCTCACTCACATATTTAGGAATATAGATAATATGTTTTCAAATAGAATTTAATATATATATATATAATACCCCGAGCAAGATGGTTGAATAACATCCATGAACTCGGCTGGTCTCGCTTGGGGATTCAACCTGATTAATTGGAGAGAGTTGAATCTGACAGCAACAGAAGAAGAAGAAGAAGAAGGAGAAGGAGAAGGAGAAGAAGAAGAAGAAGAAGAAGAAGGAGAAGGAGAAGAAGAAGAAGAAGAAGGAGAAGGAGAAGGAGAAGAAGAAGGAGAAGGAGAAGGAGAAGGAGAAGAAGAAGGAGAAGGAGAAGGAGAAGAAGGAGGTGGAGAAGAAGAAGAAGAATAAGGAGGAGGAGGAGGAGGAGGAGGAGAAGAAGAAGAAGAAGAAGAAGAAGAAGAAGAAGAAGAAGAAGAAGAAGAAGAAGAAGAAGAAGAAGAAGAAGAAGAAGAAGAAGAAGAAGAAGAAGATATTGTACCAACGCAAATGAGAATAATGGTTTCTGATATGGCCAGCAATTTTTGGGGAAGGGAAAGTCGATTAAATCAAACCCAGTGCTTTATTTTATCGACCCCGTGAGGATGAAAGAGAATGTTAACCTCGTTGGGATTTGAACTCAGAACAATAATAATAGTTAATTAGACGATCACTATAGATAATTGGTTCTACTTTTGGCACAAGGCCAGCAATTACCCAGTGCATTACTGGTACTTTATTTTATCGACCCCGTAAGGATGAAAGGCAAAGTTAACCTCGGCGGGATTTGAACTCAGAATGGCAAGGACCGTAACTCTATGCGTCAAAGCATGGCGTCCGACCCTCTACCGATACTGCCAATCCACCGATAATCTACTTATATATATAACCAGAAATTTCTCTGTCTGTCTGTCCGACAGTGGAAACACGTGCGTAGAGAGAGAGTGAGAGTGAAAGAAAGAGACAGACTACGAGAGGGGGATAGCGGGAGGGAGAGAGAGAGAGAGTGAATAGACGCTAAAACACGTGCTACAGAAATATTACCTTCCCCTCTCCACTGACTTTGGTCACTGAGGCCGAGGGAATCGCTGGTTGCTATAGAGACATCTTGCACAAGCCAGAAGTAACCAGTTCGAGGCGGTTCTGACTTGACACCATACGAAGAAGGTTGCCATTGAATTTGTGGTTTGAAGAAGGTTGCCATTGAATTTGTGGTTGTTGCTGCTGATAATAAGGACCATTTGAAGAAGGTTGCTGCTGATGAGGTAATCTATTAATCAGATTGCGCAGTTCCATAACCTACGTTTGATTTGTTCAATTTTTTTCTTCAATTTTTGTTGTTTTTTTTTATTTCTTAGTGAAAAAATATAAATAATAAAATAAGGTTAGAAATTTAAATACAATTAAATACGGTTTAATTTCCATTTCCAGCAGTTTTCAATTTCATGAAAAAAGTTGGAAATAATTCAAAAAATTGAAGTTTAACTTTTGAAAATTTGTTTTGACAATAAAAAAATATTTCCTTATTCACACCTAATGGTATGATTAAAATTTCATAGGAATATTTTTTTCTAACCGCCAGTTATTTATTTTCTCCTTTTTCGTTTTAACATATATTTATTTCAAAGATTTCACCGTATAGATAACATATATATTTATACATGCATAAAAGACACACCGAGAGACGGTGAACATGTGGTGCCGAAAACATTTCTCATCCAAATCTCAACAATATCAGTATATACACTAGATTTGCTAGCAGAAAACCGCCCACCGGGTGGTTTTCTGCTAGTCTATATATATAAAAATGAGGATGTCTGTCTGTGTGTGTCTGAGTTTGAATCCCTAAAACTCGAGAACCACCCAACCGACTGTTTTCAAACGTTACACATGTAATACTTATGTTTCAGGGAGTGTTCTGAGCAAAGAAAAATTCAAATTTTCAATGCCCTAGGGACCGCATTAGGCAATTTTGCAATCTCTCTCTATAATTCTTAGTCTTTCTCTTTTTAGATAGATACATAGATATAAAATCCCGCCCTTATGATATCTGTCTGTATGTCTGGCTGTCTGCATTACGTCACTTCCCTGAGCATGTGTGTGTGTGTGTGTGTGTGTGTGTGTGTGTGTGTGTGTGTGTGTGTGTGTGTGTGTGTGTGTGTGTGTCTGTGAGTTTGAATCCCTAAAACTCGAGAAGTACCCAACCGACTTTTTTCAGACTTTACATGTGTATTACTTATGTTTCAGGGAGTGTTATGCACATAAAAAAGTTCAATTTTTTCATCCCCTAGGGCCCTCATTGGGTGAAAAACTGCGATTTTTCAGGTTTTTAGGGTTTTTCTGAGGCGTTACGTCAGACCCTTTTCCTTGAAATTGTAACTATGTATTAGTCAATCTCTTCTTCATACCGTGAGCAAAGAAAATCCAACTTTTTATGGCCTAAGGCCCGCATTAGGTGAAAAACTTCATTTTTTCAGCTTTTGAGGGCTTTTTTGAGGCGTTACATGTAGCCGATTTTCCCGAAATTTCAAGGCATATTATGCACATAAAAAATATTCATTTTCTGGATCCCCGCATTAGGTGAAAACCTGCATTTTTCCTGCTTCATCGAGGAAAATCTTTAAAAATATCCAACCATCAGAGTATTCGGTTGTATTCTTTACATATTGTCCAGGCATGCAGTTTTTCCACGATTAAGTCTGTTGGCGGTCCGCGTTCCAAAATACCTTATCCCATGCAACGCCGGGGACCACTGCTAGTAGTTGATAAAATCGTATAAATTAGCTCCAGAGACTGAAAGTTCCTTTATTACAGCCATTTGCGTTGGAACAACTATATTTAAAATTAAAATTTTTTCCTATACTTCATTAGTCAACAAGCTCCTCACACACACACACACACACACACACACACACACACACACACACACACACACACACACACACACACACACACACACACATACACACACACACACACACACCCACCCACACACCCACACCCACACACCCACACACACACACACACACGAGGAAGAGTTCTTTTACACATGTTTAATAATATCAAAATATTTTCTGGTTTTATCGTTTTCTTAAGATTGTTTTTTATGTTGTCGTATGAGTCCCTTTCAGTATGTGTTGTTAGTTAGTTTCTAAATCTATCAACAATATTTCTAGACTTTCATAGTCTCATCATCTGGATGAGACTATAAAAGTAGGCAAGGCCAATGTGATTTATGCTGAATTAAACTAGGGATTTGTGACTAACAGATGTAGACATCGTCAGTTGGGTGCGAGTTTCTTTTTCTGATTAATGTATACTAATCATGTGTTTATTTCAGAATCTTGATTCCATCATCATCAACCTCTTTTTGTGGGGAATTCTATATAGTATAGATGTGTTGTTTACTAATGTTTTCCTATGAAGTTTTGTTTTGTGTTGTTTGTTGTGCATTTACAAGCGTTTCATGTAAGTGCACTGGTGAGCTTGTGAGAGAGTACCATAATTTTATGGTTAATATAAAAGTCGAAGCAGCTTGTTCACGGGTTTTCTTGCTTGTGATTTGTTATTGATAAGAAGAGTTTAGATTTCAATGTGTTTGTAGTTTATGGATTGAATCAAAGCATTGTGTTCTGCTTTATGAGGTTTTTGATATTGTGTTCATATATCACATGCATTTCATTCATGCAATACACTTTAGGTGTGGTTTGTATACTTTTATGAGGTGTTGTGTGTGATGTATTTATTCTGTTGTATTCATGATAGTATTGTTCTGTGGCTTGGTCTAATAACGAATTAGAATATCTGTTGTTGATTAATATTTTATGGACTGAGTGTATGTGTTAAGTAGTTAACATTATATACACACACACACATACACGCACACACACACACACACACACACACACACACACACACACACACACACACAGACGTACGTACATACGTACGTACGTATGTATGTATGTATGTATGTTCTGATGCCGCCGGGATAGACCTTTACCTGTCATTATTTTGGGCGGTGGATTGGCAGTATCGATAGAGGGTCGGACGCCATGCTTTGACGCATAGAGTTACGGTCCTTGCCATTCTGAGTTCAAATCCTGCCGAGGTTTACTTTGCCTTTCATCCTTACGGGGTCGATAAAATAAAATACCAGTAATGCACTGGGTAATTGCTGGCCTTGTGCCAAAAGTAGAAACAATTATTTTGTGCGGTGGATTGGCAGTATCGGTAGAGGGTCGGACGCTATACTTTGACGCATAGAGTTACGGCCCTTGCCATTCTGAGTTCGAATCTCGCCGAGGTTAACTTTGCCTTTCATTCTTACAGGGTCGATAAAATAAAGTACCAGTAATGCACTGGAATAATTGCTGGCATTGTGCCAAAAAGTAGAAACAATTATTTTGGGTTCATTAATATAAAAACCAGTGAAGTAATAGGTCCATTTCATTGATTCCTCCATCATAAAAAGAATGAGTCTTCGTACATATGGTAGATATGATTATTATGTCAGTGAATTAGTACAGCAACAGACAAAACACACGACAGCGTCTACTTGTGACGTTTTACGTTTCATAATTTCACTCGCATCAAACTTGCTTTTCATCTTCCAGGTTAGATACGAGTATCAATCATATACTTGAGTCAACTAAATTGACTATACCCTACCTCCAAAATGTCTCCTTGTGCCAATGTTATTGAATTTGAGTTCGCCAATGTATTTTATACCCCTGATACGATAATTTGTTATTAATTATCAGTTGCACTATCAGAGTATGGTTTAGAATAGATGTGAATATGAAAGTATATACAATAGGTTTAGGCATACATAAGATTCGCTGTGGGTATTTTAAGTTGTGCTCTTCCATAGGGGTTGAGTTTTTTGTTGTTTGAGGAGACGATGTTTTGTGCGAAGTTAGGTGTGGTGCTGTAGGAGAGTTTGGTGGTGTTTTTGTTGATTATGTTGTGGTAGCGGTGTTGTAGTGGGAAGTGTTTTTCGAGGAGTCTAAAGAAGATTTTCCCGATAGGTGTTGCCACCTCGGCATTATGGGGAGGATTGAACCACGTTACGTTGCGTGAGCGGCGGTGTCGCCTGCTGGTTCCGCTAAGGGCAGCTGGATAAAAGGATATTTCCTCCCGGAAGCCACTCCGTTTGAGGGCCTGGTTGTAATGTGGCGCGTGTTCGTCGAATATCTGCTCATTAGCGGACAAACGAGATATGTGGAAGGAGATGTTTTTAACCAGGTTATTGGTGATGTTTCTAGGATGGTTAGGGTGGCGGTGAATGTAGTGCAGGTTGTCGTTTGGTTTCCTGTATGGGTAGTACAGATCATTTTAGAGGTTAAGGGTAACGTCCAGGAAATTGACCCGGGTTAGGGACGTTTGTAGGGTGATTTTAAATACCCAGTCCCGGAAGAAGTTGATTAGTTGTTTACGGACTCGGTCTATACTACTGGGGTTGTACCCTTTGAGGGTGACGACCCCATCATCCCGGTACAATCCACCGCCGAATGCAGGAAACATTTCGGTGAGTTTAAATAGTAGGAATAATCCTATAAGATCTGTGACCTCGGCCGAATCCGTCGCGCCCATACTGACGTCGAAGGGTGAGTTTTTATCCACTTGGAGTTGTCGAAAAGTAGGACAGGCAAGTTCAGCCACCCCTACTTCCCACCAAATGCCATGATAGACTTATTTGTGTTTACAACAAATTTTAACTAATCCTCTTGACAACTACAATCTTCCCATATAAGGAAGTACCCCCTTGACTAGTTCGGCTATTTATTCACCAAGCTAAAAATTCTAATTTAGTCCAGAAATAGCTGTCGAAATGGCTTGAGCTCTGCTGTCGGGGTCATACTTTTTCCTATTTCCCACTCTACTACCCTAACTATTGAGTACTCTGGTGCGTTATGGTCCATCTGGTTCCTTACCACAATTCCTTTGTTATATATATATATATATATATATATATATATATATATATATATATATAGGTATTAGAGGTGCAAAGTAATTGCGTCCGTAGGCAGTATGCCAACATGTGCACTCGATGCTCATGGGGAACAGACTATCAATAATAATATATAAGGGAACAAAGAATCAGTGTTGCATCATATACATATTTAATTACATATTACATATGTTTCACTGCCGATCAGCTCGAGGAACGATCGGTTAATGTTCAATCCTGACTCTGAAATCGGAAGCTCCTAATATATGTGTTCATGTTCGCGTCAGTTATTCCGATTCGTTAATTTAGGCTGCCACACACTCTGTTAAAGGAATGCGTTTATTATATATCAAATTTACTACACAATATATATATGGAAAAATATCACATGATCCACATGACAGGTGCAATATGTCCGAACGCGGAAAAGCCGAACTCCCACTGTCATCGTCTCCATCTCTCTCGCCCTCCCCATCTCTCTGTATTGTGAGCAAATGGAGTCCCACGTGATGGCTGCCCCACAGTCCCGGCGGACAGAATGGAGAAGCGTTATCGTCGTATTCATCCTGTTAAATTGTATTCGGTCAAACCCAAGCTAGGGAGGCGACCTAGAACTCAGCAGCTATTACTGTCATTGTTTGGTCAAGAAGGCATTTTACGCTGGCCTCATAGCCATTCATGCATAATTGCCGGTCTGCAGGAAGTCTGTGGTTATAGTCTTTTGAAATAAGTAAATAAAGAAATAAAACCAATCTGATATATGGCGTTACAAACATAAAGAATACAACGATACAATGAAGCGAAAATGAAATAAATAATTATTTCTACTTTAGGCACAAGGCCAGAAATTACCCAGTGCATTACTGGTACTTTATTTTATCGACCCCGTACGGATGAAAGGCAAAGTCAACCTCGGCGGGATTTGAACTATAAATAATTGTTTCTACTTTAGGCACAAGGCCAGCAATCACCCAGTGCATTACTGGTACTTTATTTTATCGACCCCGTAAGGATGAAAGGCAAAGTCAACCTCGGCGGGATTTGAACTCAGATCGTAAAGGGACGTAACTATGCTGGAAAGCATGGCGTCCGACCCTCTACCGATACTGCCAATCTACCGCCCACAAATTTGAACTATAAATAATACGGACAGAAAAATACGACAGTGAGATAAAAATGATGAAATGAAAAAAAAGACAAAAAAACAAAGAATAAAACCATAAAAAATAAAGAATAAAAATGTAGAATAACAAATAATATATATATATCTATGGACAGTCGATTGACTTTCGTCAAATCGGACGGAGGAAACAATGTTTCCGTTGGTCTTTCCAATTGCTAATAATCTATTGGTCGCAACTCCAGGTAGAAGGAGCAACGTGAAATAAAGTGTCTTGCTCAAGGACATAACGCATCGTCCGGTCTAGGAATCGAACTCACAACCTCACGATTGCTAATCCAATTCTCTAACCACTCAGCCACACGCCTTCACTATATTTTCTGTCCGTATTATTTATTTCATTTTCGCTTCATTGCTGTATCGTTGTATTCTTTATCTTTGTATCGCCATAAATCAGATTGGTTTTATTTCACACACACGCACACACACACACACACACACACACACACACACACACACACACACACACACACACACACACACACACACACACACACACATATATATATATATATATGTGTGTGTGTGTGTATATATATATATATATATATATATATATATATATGTGAACAGATTCAGGACCCCGATGGATGAGCTCCGGCCGTTTCGATAGCTAGATCCGAACACACACACACACACACACACACACACACACACACACACACACACACAATATATATATATACATATATATATGTAAAAGAAATAATACAAAGATAATAAAGGACTAGAATAAAATAATAACACAATTTGAAAAAAAATAGATGGATAAATAGGAACTAGGAGAAAGGAAGATAAGGAGGTAAAGCAGAAGGAAAGGAAAAGTACAAGGAATAGTGAACCTCTAGAAAGATTTCATGTACAATCCATCAAACTGCTCTTATGTTCGATGTAGAGAGCACAAATGTCTTAATATGGAAAAAAGAATTTTTCGAAAACAAGGATGTATGATCAAGCTGGGTATATGCCTATATGGTGTGTTTGTGTACATACGTGTAAGTGTATGTGCGTGTGCTGATACGCATAAGCTTTTGATTGTGTACGATGTTATGTGTGTGTATGCGTGTGTGTGTATGCGTGTGCGTGTATGGGTATGTTCTTATGTATGTTTGTGTTCGTTCTTATACGTGCTAAAGTTATACTTGCACAGTGGGCCCAAGGCCGGTTCGTGTGCTCAACAAAACATTGGGCTACACCATTGCACTGGCAGACTAGACTCCTGTTGCCTGCACGTACGTATGCACTCGTCTAGCTCCTAGTTGGGAAAGTTAAGCGCGGAAAAGGTGCATTTCCGGTGGTGACTACAAGCCCTGATAATCTCAGACTTGACGTTCACTAAGTTTTGCTTTAATTTCACAATCTCCATGGCTTCCGCCTCATAGAATTTGCAGTGGTCACTGCCCGCGGAATATTAGGTCCTCTAGTCTTGTGACTGTACTTTTCTTTTCCTTCTTCTTTACCTCTTTATCCTCCTTTCTCTTATTTACTACTTATCCATCGATGTTTTTTAAAAATGTATTATTATTTATTCCAGTCCTTTATAATGTTTGCATTATTTCTTTTACACACACACACACACACACACACACACACACACACACACACACACACACACACACACACACACACACACACACACACACACACACACACACACACA